>CP137678.1:10839845-10872345 GCA_037976565.1 Mesocentrotus franciscanus
TGTCTGCCTCTGCGAAATTGATGACATTTCACGATACACCACGATATTTCGTCACCACCTGATCAAAAACTTCAGCCAGGATTAACCGAAAGAAAAACAGAGAAACTACAAGTATAGCTCGATACCAAACTTGCTTTTTTTTTTCTTTCTCTTTTTCCCCCTGCGACTGCTGCTTCGAGCATTAAAATAAAGGAGCGCGCGGAGCATGTAAAGCTATGGGCGATAGATTACACCAATCAGCGCGAGCGTATCAAAATGCAACGCGATAATCATACGGCTTAGCTGCAACACCCCCTCTAATTGGTTGACGAGCCTGGCTGAGAGCGCGAGAGCTGATAGATTGAACCAATCGCTTAGCTCGTTAACTCACTCGTTAGCGGGGTAATTTGCTGGAAAATCGTTTGCGGAGCTCAGCCGCCCAGTTTCAACGATGTTTACATATTTGGAGACGGTGTTAATGACGCAAGCGAGTTTGAGTAAAATAAACCTTTTAGGAATATTAACGCCGGGGGTCGGTCGTAAAACAGAGATGCCGAGTCGATAGATTCTGACAATGTTTATATGAATTACGAAAATAATAACAGGGGTTGAATCACCCGAGATGAAAGATCATATGCCAATTTAGCCAAATAATCATCTGATCTGTAGTATTCTTCCAGCAATTCCAAACAGATTATTTTCTTAAGGAAAAAAAAGAAAAGAGACAGTGTGTTACTATTCAAAATGTGCGAATAATCTTTTGGTAATCGAACTGCTTAAAAGTCGTTAAAAGCAAATAAAAAATGTATGCCACTCTCTCTTCCTCTCTCTATTTTGTTTAAAAAAGACGTAGATGAACATGACAAACGCTTACAAAACTCACTGGCTGTATTTTCGGTTAACATATTGAAGAAACAGAATATTTCTACCACATATCTTAATCATCATCATCATCATCATCATCTTGAAAAAGAGAAAAACATCCTGTTGTTCAACAAATTTCCTGGAAATGTCGTATTTATCATTTTTTCATTCATTAATCCGGATTTTGCTTAGGAATATCCGAGATGATTATGATAATGAAGAAAATATATGTGCTTTTCCCTCTCGTGTTATCTAATTTTTGCTGTGGTTTAAATGTCCTTTCCAAAGCGATTTTCAAGAAAGTGGTCGAAAAGTGAAGAATCGCCAAATCTATTGAAGATGTAAATGACCGCAGACTATCAAATTCGGGGATTTCTTCGTATAAAACATTAGTCTAACATAATATAAGTGAGTTTAAATTACCAACCTTATCTCTATTATCTTGTTATCTGAAATAACCTTGTGTTCTCCCTTCTCCGTCTTCTTCGTTTAGCTTTTTCGTTTTCTTCTTTTTCTTCTACCTTGTCTCCTCTTCCTCCTTCTTTTTCTCCTTTTCCTTGTTCTCTTTCTCCTTCTCCACTTTTTACTTCTTCTATCAATTCTTCTCCAGGCTGTTCTTAAACCTCATCTTCTCTCCCTCCTTCTGTCCCCTTCTGTCTCTGCCTCTGTCTCTCTGTCTCTCTATCCTCTGTCTGTATGTCTGTCTCTGTCTCTCTCTCTCTCTGTCTCTCTGTTTCTCTGTGTCCCTCTCTGTCTCTCTCTTTCTCTCTGTCTCTCTCTGTCTCTCTCTCTCTCTCTCTCTCTCTCTCTCTCTCTCTTCGTTCCCTTGATGCCGTGGTTTCTTTCTTTGTGAGAATTTAG
The DNA here is from genome assembly GCA_037976565.1 of Mesocentrotus franciscanus. Lineage (NCBI taxonomy): Eukaryota > Metazoa > Echinodermata > Echinoidea > Camarodonta > Strongylocentrotidae > Mesocentrotus > Mesocentrotus franciscanus. Next base: position 10,841,550 of record CP137678.1, read on the forward strand.
CAAATTCATTTGGCATTTCATAAAACGTCAAACTTGCTGAAAAACAATCAGTGTGTGTGAAACTGCGCGATAGATTAATTTACTTCACCGACTCTATTCTGACAATTAAAAGCACAGTAATTAACAATCGTTCGTGTCAACATACTTCTATTCTTAAATTAATGATAATTATTCAGATATTCGATAACATAAACAAATTGAAAGTACAGCCAACCCATCTCCCTTCCATATCTTACGCCCGTCATCAAATGAACTGGTAAAATCATTTGAATTACACCACTGAAAATCATCGGCAATTATTCGCCTGGTTAGTGAGCAAAATAGATGAACATAGCAGGATTGAATTCGGAATATAGAATATTATTCGATGAGGTACTAGAACGGTTCGGGATCTGTGAAAGAGATTTCTGTTTTGAATGAAGAAGCGATGGAGATGTTACTCCTACGCTGTTAGTATTACCATCCGCTTCCAAATTAATTTTCGATCAAGGGTTTAAGTTAGCTACGAATAAGGCCTAAATCTTCTTCGATGATGATGATGATGGAGATGTTGATAAAGGTGGTGGTGATGGTGGTGGTAGTGGTGGTGGTGATGGTGATGATGATAATGATGGTGGTGGTGATGATGCTGATGATGGTGGTGGTGTTGGTGGTGGTGATGATGATGATGATGATGGTGGTGGTGATGATGATGATGATGGTGGTGGTGGTGATGATGATGACGATGGTGGTGGTGGTGATGATGGTGATGATGATGATGATGATGGTTGTGGTGGTAAATAGGTGTTGGCGGTGGTGATGGTGGTGGTGACGACGATGATTATGATATGGAGGTGATGGTGGTGGTGGTGGTGGTGGTGGTGGTGGTGGTGGTGGTGATGATGGTTGTGGTGGTGACGATGGTGAAGATGATGAGGTCAATGACGAGGTCGAGGAGAGGAAGAAGAACTTGGGTAGTAATATTCCCTTTTTCATGATTTAGTATAGCGCATATCATTACGTCCCTTTGCGCCTTTAAAGTTTAGTAGTATTTGTTTATATGGCTTTGTATATCTAGTATTTGTTTAATGTGTCGAGAGAGACAATTGTGGATAAAATGGACTGACCAAGTTTCAATAATAGCTTCGAACCATTAACCACTTTATTGATGGTCACGCAAATAGACCAATAATGCCGTAACGATGATTGTAATTCAAATACAATTAAACTAAGACAAACAAAAGTGAGCATAAATACGCATTTTTGTTATTCTTCAAATATACATGTCATCACAATGTTAATGTTAGCGTTTTGGTCAATCGGATATAATCATATCAACAATATTACACATATAAATTGTCGGGCACATGCTCCTATAAAACTTAAAAACGCATTATGATGGAGTTTGCGAATGTGCGCTTAAACGTGAGGCCGGAATCGTGGAAAGCAACAAAAGTAAAAACTAAATTGACTAGTGGATCGACGACTTTTCCTTTCCCGATTGACAGTTTAATCTTGTCACCATTTTACTTCTAGATAAATTACTAACAGGGGTCTTTCCTATAATGCCTTCAAATATGGACAATATTTTCCTCAATTGAGTCGTAATTCAAAATACCCCAAATCACTCGTTATTTCCCAAAAGTTCACCCCAGCTATTTTATGACATCCTAAGGGATCGTCGATTTGTTCCCTGCCCGGTCCTTTTCGAACATGATCTATGTAATTGCCTTATTAACTCTGACAAGTCGGTGGTGAAAGACAAACAAAATTGGAGAAAAAATGGAAAATAAAAGTTTGTGGGGGCTCTCGTAAAATTAAGCGTAATGATTCTGAAGATTGGACTACGGGACGAAATAGTTCACGCTCCCTTTTTCCGTTAACTTATTTAAAGAAAAGGGGCAGAGGAAATACTTTGATCCTTTGTCGAGACAACTTCATTTGGGTTGGATCTGGTAACAAATTGAGCGGTGGAGTAAAAATAACATTATCTTCGAATCCCGAAGACTTCTAGAATTGACATATGTGTGGAAAGATCCCTGGCGACAGATACGGACCACCTTAGGATTTTTCTTTTTTTGGAGGTCGGAACTAGCACTTGCCCTCTTTGTTCGGCCAAAACTTCTGTCAATTTTGCATGCAAGACAGAAGGTATTCGAACTTGGATAAATTGATTTTCATTCATATGATGGTGATGGAAATGTTTATAGGGAACGGCTTCGTGTTTTGTTTTGAAGAAGCATATTTTCTCTGTTATTCCATTCTTTCTTGTTCGTTGTTTTCTTGTAAAAGAACACTCTTGCAATACTGTGTACCGGCGCGTTATCATGCTCACTGTTAAAGATAAAGACCAGTTCTGGTCATGCGGTTGCATTGTGAAAGAAACGTTGTGGAATCGATCAGAAAAGGTTGATCATCTAGCATATAAGTATTGGTGTGTACTGCAAGGTTCTGGAATCATCAAATTGATAAGAAATTTGGCCCAGTCTTGGTAAAGTTACAAAGCATTGTACACAGAAAGATGTATATGGGACTACGCGACCACGTGCGCGATATCTATTTGGTCCCAATAGATATAATAATTTACCAAATATATCAATTAGTAGGCGGTTTCCCGACTTTCCCGGCAAAATTTGTATCATCACGTATTAGTCAAAACATATTCTTTCACATGATTGGTAATGAGAGCTTCCATTTCATTTTTTGAGAGAGGGGCGTTTCCAAAACTGGTCTTTACCTTTAAATTTACCCTTTTTCCTTCATATTTGCACTCTCTAACTGCTTTAGAGTATGTTTTCATTCTCATAAATATTTCCCTATATATACAAAACTATCACGTGCTCTTTTTTGTATGTTGATATATAGCATGCATTAGAAATCATAAGTCGTGTTTATTCACACTGAAAATTAGGGCCACTTCAAATTCATACTTCTGTTGAGTTATTGCTTTTCTCAGAATAAATAGAAATAATATCCCTTTTTGAAGTGTACTACATATGCATGAAGTAATGGATTGAAAAAGGCATATAGCGAGAGAAAGATAGAGAAACGAATAAAAAGATCAGTAGAAACATTGAAAGACAGATAGATCGATAAAGAGCGGTGAGAGGAGCGGCCGAGGCAGATAGATAAAAAAAACTTTGAAGCTGAAGGAGAAGAAAATAAATAAATAAAGGCACAAAGAAGAAAATAAAATTGGAAAATAAATGATGCAGAAAACATGAGGAACAGGGGAGGAAACTGAAGAAAATATGCAGAAAAACAAGAAAAAAACATAGGAAGAGGAGAAGGCTGATGCACGCAGTAAATCCACATTATGTCACCGGCAATGTGATATAGCTTCAGCATATACGTCCCCTCGGCTTATCGACTGACTGACTGAACGGCCAACAAGTCTGCCGTGTACATGGTAAGGTTCTGACGGTGAAGAAGGGGTCATCCGCAAAAGCCGTTCTCTAGTTTATTCATATGCATTTATATCATTTCGACTTTCAAATAGATATCAGTTTGATATACTCTTCCTCTCTCTGTCGCTCATCTACCCCCTTTTTTCTAGTTCTACTAAAAATTGAATAGAAGGCCATCGGGTAAAAGAGTTCAGCTATGCAGAAAATCCTTGTATTTTCCGAACATCACGACTGTGACTATGACAGTGCCTCCATTTTATACGATCTGTTTCATCTGCTTTCATTCTTTAAATTGAATCAAATTGAATTGAATATTTGATTTGAATTGAACTTATTTTCTTCAGCAAAACATACAAATCAAATTACATTTCAGCGAATAACATATACAAAATATAACCATTTTTTTGAACGTGTACACAATAAAATAATGATAGAAATGTTGACATTAAAAAACAAAATGTTACTGATAACACACTACCAAGAATTATTCATTAATAATTATTTGCCAAATAAATATTATGGAACAAAATTAATTGGACGATCTATTTACTCTGCATCCAGTGGTATTTCATGACAGAAATCGGACAATTTAATTTAACTTTAGAAATAGAAGGCTTATCGATCGAAATCTAATCCAAAATGAAGTTTCTAAATCTTGCCGATTCAATTTGATTCAATTCAATCTATTTTCACTCATAAAAAGCAAGCTAATTTTTTTTTACAAAGCGAGAGATCGCCATATTGACATTAAAAAAAAACACATAAAGTTACTCAATCGCTTCAATAATTATATTCATGGAATGCTTGAAATAGATGTTCGTGATCATTCAATTTAATTCAATTCGATTCTTTTTATTCATCCAAATTCACAAGAATACATGGAAATTTGTTTTGGTCACACATTGTAAAAATACGAAATATGAATATGAGAAACTATATCGATGTGTTTATAATCATAAAAGAACCATCAAAATAAAGTATTCTTATTTTCTAGTATTACACATTTAAAATGATGAAAAGGATAGAACATCAGTGTGAAGGAAGGAACGAAGGAAGGAAAACCACGCCAAACCGATCATCAGGCAATATCTATCAACTTGAGGAATGCTGTATTCTGCTTTAATTTTTCATTTTGTTGGCATCACGTTTTAGAAATGAAAGTATATTACTGTTGAATTAGGGAAACTGTCGCGTGCCACACGAAGCTAAAGGGTAAAGTATTCGGCTTCTGACAAGCAAGTCCAGCCCCATCTAAAAAGCCCGCGGCGGGCACGGGCCACGCATGCGCACTTTCAACCCGTGCGGGCTATACCCAACCCACCAAAAAAAAACAAAAAAAAACAGTGAAAATGGAACAGCCACGCGTGAACGAAAAAAGCACTTTAGTGCCCCCCCCCCCCAGCTCACCTTTCTCCCATATTTTCTCCCTCCCTGTCTCTTTATAGCGACCATATAAAGGGGAAATTATTAGACTTGAACCATGCCCGAAATTGTCTTCGAATTCCTATTATTACCCTCTTCTGTTCCCCCTCTCAATGAAGAGTTGAAATGAAACATTAAAAGAAGAACCCCTGGCCTGTCACATTTTCATCCACCTAATAAGACCCCCCAGTGTCCGTGCTTTCTTGTAGAGACTTATACTTAGGTATTTACAGAAGAAGAAAAATAAAAGGGAGGGGGGGGGGGCAGCAACAACTAAAAACTAGGCCGCTCTGTGGTATATTGTTTGTAACTAGTTTTGCTTCTCGGAAGCAACTTTTTTCAATATCGATATCAGACTTCGTGGTTTGCTTTCTTACCTCTGTTTCTTGTTTTAGAATTGGAATTTCATCATTTTAAGTAATGAAGCTTATTGCCGGTGCTTCACTCGCCAATTTTTCTTCTCAGTGTTACCTCAGTCTCACCTACGAAACCGGCATCAGTCCGAACAAAATATTACATTATCCGTGACGGCCAAGAATCGGTCGGTTTCTATTCGGTGTGAAGCCGGCTAGATCGTGTGACTGAGGTATCAGAAAACGCCGACAAAATGAGCACGAATTGCTGCGGAAATTGAGCGGTCTATGATCAGACTGATTCCCCCGAGCTTACGGCTTGCGGTTTCTGCGTTTTCCGTCGTCTAAAAGTTAATGAATTCAAGAAGTACACGAAATGATATTATGATATCAGGTATACTGCGAATTCCTATAAATATTCCTAAATAATATGCATCAGCATCTTATCAACCAGTTCAACAATCATCATGATCATGGAGGATGAAAAGGAGTCTAAGGATGGTTTATCCCTTAAAGAGAAGGTTGAGTTCTGGGAGGAGGTGAACAATAATTTGTGAGAGTTATCGTTGTTATTATGCAAGTGTGGAAGAACATCAGATAAAAAATGTTCCCTGAAAAGCATGGCTCTTCAAATGCCTTAATATTCTAAATATGGCATAGAACAGCAAAAAAATCGGGACGGATTTTTATGCCACATGTCCGTGTAGTCCCATACACATCTTTCTGTGTACAGTGCTTGTTACTTTACCAAGACTGGGCCAAATTTCTAATCATTTCAATGATTCCAGAACCTTGCAGTACACACCAATACCCTTTTCTGATCGATTCCACACCGTTTCTTTCACAATGCAATCGCACGACCAGAACTCAACTTTATCTTTAAAGCCCCACTGCACTACTTGTAGCTACTTGCTCCCTCTATATAGAAAACGATACCTAAGCGGTGCCCGTTGGTCCCCCATGATCCTCTCTTTCTTATGTTAATTGAGAGCTAAGTTGATGAGATAACCACCTGTCAGTGACCACGCTAATCCCTCTAATCATTCCTGGCCAAACTAGTACAGAGGGGCTTTAATCTGGGCCTGGTCATTACTGAGTACGATGCATTATACACTGTTGCCCATAAAGCCTAAATTTGTTTATCTTACCTCTTTTCATAAAATGATTGTGATAACGTGGTTTATTCTTAATAGATGAAGCTTATATCATCTCAAAACTTTATTCATCAATCTAATGGTTTTTTGATTGATCACTAGAGATCTGTAAATTAACGCATATACGTTAGTTATCAAGAGTAATTGGTATTGTCTCAAACTCTCAGTCATTTCTTGAAGAGAGGTGAGAAATAAATTATTCCAAATTTATGAGCAACAGTGTATGCTAACAAACAAGAATCATCTACTTACGCAAGGGGCTCAAATATGACAAAAGTATCCTATATCTTTTTCTTTTTTGGGGGACTATATGGAAATAAACCAACTGGAATTCGACCATCAAAACTAAATACTACGTTTATGTAATAACAACATAATACATCGCGCAATTCAACAGGGAATAGCTCAGACCATTTTAATGTATAGTGTGTGATAACATTGCTGACGAGTCCCTCCCCCCCCCCCCCCAAAAAAAAAAACAGGAGAAATCATGAAGGAAAAAAATGGTACTCTAATGTGTATATATCTAGCTACTGAGATTTAAAGTTATTTATCAGAATATTACATTTTGGAATTTTCATACGAGAGTAACGATGATAAACAGAAAGTCGCCAATTGTATAGATTTTTCTTTACCTTCTTTACAGGGATTTTGAGGGAGAGATGGGAGGGGGGGGGTACGTGCCCCATCCCCTTAAGCCTCCCCCCCCCCCGCCGCCTTTGACGAAAAAGAGAATAGTCGTTTGTGACTCCGCTTGAGAGAGATATATAGTCTGCTATGAAAACTAATCAGTCAGAGACATTCTGTTTCGCTGCTAATACACCATAAACAACATGAACAGCTAAGTGATTGGACTGATTACTGATTAATGGGAGTCAGCCAAAAGCACGGAAACGCCGAATCTGACAGTGGAGGAGGAGGAGGAGGAGAGAGAGAGAGAGAGAGAGAGAGGGAGGGAGGAAGAAAGGGTAAAGGAGTGAGTGAGGGGAGAGAAGAAGGAACAAAAATGAGTGTGGGAGAGATAAAGAGTGAGCGGAGCGAGGGAGTATACAGTGATATATATATATAGATAGATAGATAGATAGATAGATAATGATGATGATAAATAGATAGAAAAATAGGCATAAGGAGGAGAGGGAGCGAGGGAGAGAATGAGAGAGAGAGAGGGAGGAGAGACGGATACAAAAAGATGGAAAGGGTGAGTGAGAGAGAGACAGAGAGAGATAGACAGAGAGAGAGAAAGAGAGAGAGACAGAGAGAGAGGGAGAGACAGACAGACAGACAGACATACAGACAGAGAGAGAGAAAGAGAGGCAGAGAGAGAAAGAGAGGCAGAGGGAGAGAGAGACAGACAGACAGACAGAGAGACAGACAGAGACAGAGACAGAAAGTCTTCCTAGAATCCTCATCCCAACAGCAAATCACGTACTTCGATGCGATCACGGTCATCCGATATCATTTAGCGGAAAAAGAAGGAAAGCACCACGATTTTAATGCCGGTGTCGTCTGCGCTGTTGATTTTTGGCGAGAGAGGATTCGGGGTAATTTTCTTGGTGGATAAAATAATAAATCACATATATGTTATTCGATGACGACCGACCATTTGGCGAATCAACACGGGAGTCTTTAAGGTGCGATTGGATTGGTATTTATTTGGATTATTACCACGATTAAGGGTGTTTTGTTACCAACACGCGCTGATTAAAAAACCGGATAAAATGCGTCAAAGACGAAGCTCTCGAAATTGAGAGGGGGAATACGAGATATTGAGAATACGTGTTTAATTACAGAAGGGGTGGAGTGGGAGCTGGAGTGGGGAAAGGGAATGATGTTTGCAGTCGAATCATGTAGGTCCTAATATTGCGGGGGTGGATGGGTGCGCTGGCATCTTGGGGGAGGGGGGCGGTCTTATACGCAGTAAACTAATGAAAAATCAATGCAACTTAACGAGGCCGTTGATACTGTCGAGGGACATGAATGGGCCTTATCATTTCTTTTTTCTCGCCCTCTCCCCTACTCTCTTGCCTTTCCTCCCATTTTCACTAACCTGTTTTGCCATTCGATCTAGGGCATGTGCCTTCGTGTCCCTGAAGCTACATCACTAGGTATTTAACTTTAGAGTATGATTATGATTAATTTTTGACGAGTTTCTGGAGAAAGTAAGATGTAATCATTTTTTTTTTACTCGACTGCCAATTAGGGAAGTCATTGTTTGATGATGAGCAACCAGTGAATCTACAGTTAAATTCATATCCGAGGGATTAGGTAACTCATCATCGTTATTACTCACTCACAATTCGGTAACTGATAAGAACATAATTCTGATTCTTATGACTAAATCAATAAATATTTACAGTTAGCATTGGAATTGCATCTATATCATTTGTATAAAGTATTTGCAAGTTTGTAGCAATCGTGATATCAAACAATAGGGAAAAGGAGGAGGAGGTGGTGGAGGGGGGTGGACAAAAACAGAATAATGGTAATATTATTTAAAAGAAGATATACTGTATACAAACGGGGGAAACAAATAATAATTTACAGAACAAAACGAAATAGCATAGCATTATTTAACGTTATAAAAAGTTTGCAAACCCTTTGTATAATTTTTTCCCCTATCAAACGGGAAAAAATAAAATCCTCCAAGACTTTTGAAGGAAAATATCAAATCAGCCCCGGGTGACGAAAGAGAACAACCACATCGTTGCTTTGACAATAAGGTATGGCAGAGAAAATAGAGTTGTCAAACTATGGTGGCGTTTAGACCGCGAACCAAAGACCAAGTTCGTGATGGTGGTAAAATTTTACGAGATACAAGCGCCATAGGCCAAGTCCAACGGGTCTGTTGGAAGATAAACTTGCGAAACGACCATTAATGAAGAAATATTTCCGCTACGATTTTGCGGATTTGCGGTAAGAAATGCGCCATAGTTTAAAGGGGGAAGACAAGTTATGAATTATATTGTTGAAGGACATCATAAAGAAACTATACTCGTCCAAAAAGTAAGAAAGAGTCGACCAGTGCTACATGGTGTGTTAGTAAAAAGATATTCTTCCCCAAAAGCACCAGTTGGTTGGTATATCATGATGTACACAAAACATATTACGTGTAATATATAGTTACATAGCCGTAACAGATGTATGCAGGCATTAATATCTAGCACTGCAAATCACATGATATAATAATTTACTGCTAATGTTTCCCTATTCTGTATTCTTTCTTTTTTTAGACAATGAAATGACCATTACAGGGTCTAAGAATCTTAAAAATAAATTGAAGGATAATGTAAATGGAAGGAATGGAATGTATGGAAAAGAAAACGATATTAAGAAGCCAAACCAAAATAAGAGGAATCCGATGACAAAATACTCAGTTTTTCTCGATAAAACCCATCTTTGAGAAGGAGGGGGAGGGGGCTTGTTCTTTTGCTACACCCTGTACAAATTCCACCAACGCCAATACGCGCGATGAGAGAAGGGGTATGCATGGAGCGGCAAGGGGCGGCTATTTAATTGTATTTAGCACGGGGGGCTTAGCCCGACCCATGGGGGCAGGCTGAAGGGTGTGGAAGGATGCCCTCGTATACTTCAAAGAAATGGATATGGATATACAATAAACAGCGCCCATGCCGGGGATAATCCGGGGGTCAAGTGCAGCCGAGATTTCTAAGGAACGTCCGAATATGGAGAGTTGAGAGAACTGCAGGAGGAGGACCTTGTATTGAGGGGAGAATAGCAGTCCTGGAAAAGTCGAGTGGTAAGAACTAGAACTACACAGCTTTGTAATTTGACTGATTTTTGTAAATTGTGTGGATTGAAATGAGAGGGGTTATCTTCAAATAGGAAACACCGTAGAATTTAGTTCAAATGACTTGACTTTTAAATCATTAAAAGATATCTTCAATGTCTTGATAATCATAACTAATGATATTCGGAAATTATGTATCCATGATACCGCTAGCGCTTTAGGGACTTTCCGCGTCATCGGACTCAGGCTTGCCCGCCCACAATGTGTGCACGTTCTCCACTTGCTGGCGAACATGCAATGCAGCTAGGCACCATTTTATACTCATTTATATTCTTCGCACGGCGGTTATCTTTTAAGTCCATTTGTGCTAAATACCAGAGATATGTAAGTAACTCATTATTAGTGTAATTTTTCATTGTTATTAAAACAACTAAGCATTATGAATTGAATGAAATTGCAAAAACATTTTGGAGGATATTCTGTTCAAGGCGATTATGCCATGCAGTCTGACCCGGCATTCCGGCATGTATACATGCAGGCGAACATCTATCCTCTCGCTCTGCTGGAGTATGTCCGAAGTAATATGGTAAACTCTACATATAGATGAACGGCGAGTGAAATATTTGTTCAAATTGAAGTGTAAAAATGATTCTCGTGACAAGGTCTTTGTATGTCTATCTGTTTGATATTCACTTGTCAATAATTCACGTATAAATGTTGTCAGGGTGATGGATAGGCCTGCACTAATTCAGATTAGTGAGCTTCAGTAACTTATCAGGTTTGGAATGCTTCATAGTATAGTAAGAAATATAACGGCTCCACAGTTTACAAAGAAAAACACAACAACAAAAACATAATAAACAAACAAACACTCAAATAAACTGTTGAGAAAGAAGGAATTGATCCGAAAAAAGGAAAACAAGAAAGAGAGTGAAAAGACGGAGAAGTAGGAAGAGACGGAGAGAAAGGGGTTAAGAGAAAGGGTTTAGAGAGTAGAGATTGTAGCCAAGACAGAGAAATAGAGGCGGAGAGGGAGGGGGCAGACAGAGCAATACAATTAATTCGGCCCGTACTTTCTTTTTGCAATTTCTCTCATTGATATCGTCCTCATATTCTTCCTTTCTTCTTTCCTCTTCATCCCTCACCCATCTAACCATCCAACCCCAAACTTCTGAACAACAATGGAACCTTTTTTCTTCTTCTCCAAGGAGTCCTTGCCAGGCGTGAAACTTACGCCGAGAAACTCACCGCAAAGATCAAGTTTGTTTAACGGGGAACTCCCTGGCTCGCTGATAACAGCGGCACGCGAATCAAATTCACCTGCACGCGGGCACGCGACCGGCACGCTCGGTAACTAGCTATCGCACCAACCAAAATATTTGAGCGGTATCGTCACTTTACATTCGCGCCATTCGTCTTTGCTTTGTACTCCTGCGCACGAAAGATGCAATCTACAAGTTGGAAGGTTTTAAATCATGTTAAAATTACATTTCTCTTGTCTATAAGAAAACCAATAGCTTATCAATCAACCAAAAGGCCTTTTCTTGAACTTGATATCCACGTTTAAATTGTTATTCTTTGAATAAGCAGCAACTACTGAACGTCATTTACATAATCAGCGATCATTTCAATTTATTGGTGATGTTGAGTTTCTCAATACTTGATGGGGAAGGGGGTCGGTTGATGGGTTATGGCTTGGATAGAAATTCACATTGACCATTGACCACAGGCAGACAAGGTGTACGTATACTCTACATTGTGTTCAATGCCTCCATGGTTTTGAGCAGACGATGATACCAAAATAATTTATTTTTGTAGACCTATACAGGCTTATTTCTGCATTGTCATTCCAGTATATAACGACCGAATTTAGGATAATTTGTGGGATCCTTTGGATTCTAAATTATACTGATTCATGTGACGAATGAAGTATTAGTAAAGTATTGTATTCCTGTAGGCCTATGTAGCTTACCAAGGTAATGAAATTCACAAGGATAAACATCCGCAGAGCAAAACAAAATATCCCCATGGTCATAATGGTTCTTTTATGTTCAAAAGTACATGTACTTATCATGCTAAAGCGATGAGGTTCAATTTGATACTGTAAAAAAATTGAACGGTGAACGATAAAAGCGGAAATCCGTCATTTTTATTGAAGCGAAAAAGCCTATATTGACACGATAACCAACCATCCTTGCCATTGGCCTTTGACCTTGCCTGAAGTTTAACAAAGGACGTTTCCACCGAGTTATCGAAGTTTGTTTGGATAAGCAATGATCCGCAGGGGTCGTTGTCGTTACGGTTATAATCACCATATGATTTTTCTTTTCTTTGCAACATTTTAACGTTTTCTTTACAGCAAAACGTTGGGAAAGAAACTTAGCATTGCGCTATTTCATCTGTATTTTTCTTTAAGTCAATGGATAGAAGAAAGGTCAGGAGAGGGAAAACATGAGACAGAAACAGAGGGAAAAATAGGGAGAGAGACATATAAATAGGTAGAGGGAGATATGGAGAGAAGAGGAGAGAAAGAGGAGGGGAGATAGAGAGAGAATGAGAATGAGAGAGAGAGAGACAGACAGACAGACAGAGAGAGAGAAAGAGAAAAGGAGAGAGAGAGAGAGAGAGAGGGGGCTGGCGGAGAGAGAACATTAACCTGTCGTATATTTCAGAATACAGAGATTTTTCTGTCATCACTCGACCCCTCCAACGTCACAAAATCACCCCCGATGTCTCGGCCAAAGCCAACGTCTGGAAAAGGCATCACCCGCACAGACAAAGAGAACCACTACGACATTGCATCCTGCAGCTCACCAAATTCTCAAATCCCAACCTCAGCTCCCGAAAAAGAAAACTAGTTAGTTAAAGTTTAATTTGCCGGATAAATTGATAGGTAATGAAATATAAGTGCCGTTCTAATGATCCGCTTAAGGATATTAAGGCGCATCTTTTGTAGCTGTATGAGTATACACGTGATGCGCAGCTGAATTTTGACTTAATTTCGCCAGAGAGGTAATTAATTAAGTGGATGTGTTAACGAAAGTGATATCTAAACGTGGTAAATCGATTTAGCGGGGAATGCTCTTGATTTGAACAAGACATTTGGAAGGGCTAGATTTTGTAAGACATCATCCGGTTGTGTGTATTCAGTGCGACTGCGTATTGTCACAGGGAAAAGGGGTTGGAGGGGGGAGGGAGGTGTGATGATGATGGCGAGATGCGTCTCAGGATATGAAAGGTATTGTATTTATCATAAACTGAAGGAAATGATATGGCTGGATGCGTTACCATGGTAACCTTCTTGTATCAGATTGACAGTGGATACCTAAGTCTAATCCATTCCTTAATGTTTTCGACATTTCTTTCCATGATGTTTGGTAGGAATTTGGAAGTGCGGTAAACTTGGCAAAATTAAGCATGAGTGGTATATAAACAAAATGCCAATACGCTTAGAATTATACATGTATATGTTTACCAATCATTGTTATTTCAGAAAAGAGCCAAATTTATTATTATTTTTTTACAAATTCAGACTTGATACATACGTCTGTAATATAATTAAGTTAGATCCCAAAATCTTGCCTGAGACTTCCCCGACATTGTGCTAATGCATGTAAAGAGGATTCTACCCTAAGATGTTTGTGTATTGTTTTTGTTGTTATATGTTTAGTTTAGTTTTTGCTCCTTGCGGGGAAGTTTATCAGCTGACGTCACCGTGTAATTATGGATAATACTTGTCACAACTACCCAACCACAAGCTCAAGATTGGTCTACCCCCCTCCTATCCAGCCGGTGACACACGAACAGTTAGATAATGAACACGTTGAAAGATGATATCAGCTATTTAAGTCTCCGGTCTCATGGGGCGGGCTATCATTTTACGATCTTCGTTCTTCAAACTAGACATCATCAAATAGCATGTATACCTTGTTAGTGGAACCATTTCAAAATGATCGGATATAGAAGATTATTTGAAATAGAAATTCTATATGTCTTTAATTTTTCGTTGAAAGAAATCACAATTATCGGATTATGCTAATCTCTTGTTACATAGCGTTTGACGTACACTAATACATTGAAATTGAAACAGCCTAAATATGCTATAATTGTTACGAATTTCAGCATTTTGAATGGTGGACTTAAAACCAGCAACAAAGGAATACTGCCGAATGTAAGGGATGATTTTTCAATATCTCCGCAATGTATGCAGGCCTATAGCTTTATGCGCGAAAGGGATTATTTGTGTGGATAAAAAATACGATAATGCATAGTATTCCGTCTAAATACTTCCATAGATGGTTAAATTCCCCTTCGCACAGACAAGGTCCTAAACCCGTCAGTAATACATGTATTTTCTATTTGTTTCATGATATAACAAATTAATTAGTATTCACTTTTCATGTGAGGGGTTGATGAAGTACTAGGACCACTAAATATCTTCATCATTGAGTGTACTATGAAAAACAGATACATGTTTATTACATATGTTATCATAAAACACCAAGTCCCTTTAAGTATTGGTCTGTGTAGAATCGTATCCAAAGAGGATTATACATATTCTGACTGGGTTTGATATAGCGAAAGAGATTACTTTTTAAAATTCCATAAAGAACACTTCAGGAATGGTACAAATATTACCCTTTCAGTAAATTACTGAAATTATACTCAATCGATCGTGATTACTTTTCAATTAGTCCTACCATATTAAAATGGGCAGACTTGTAACAGTTCGCCAAACATATAACCGATGTCACCAGAAATGACGTTGAGCATGTCATTTCGAGTCTGAAAAATACGAGATCAAAATGGTGTTGACACAATCATAAAACGTTAGTTTACTGAGCTAAATCCGTGGCACGTGCGCTCAGTTTACTTTTCAAATTTACCGCAGATGATATGTAAAGAGTCATAAATTGCCACTGTTCTGAAGTGGACTATTATTACTGTTACATTTGATCTGTTTTTTTATTACTGTTAGAATTTAGGTTCATTTGCTATCAACTTTTAAATTTCCATTTCTGTGCTAATTACGTTTGTCCTCATTAATTGTAAATTTCTCTGTTTTTGTATGGATTGGCATGTTTTTATTTTTCAATTTTACGTATTTTATAATGGAATTATGAAAGAAATAAATTCAATTGAAAGATAAATACATATAGGATGGCCTTTCCGGGAAACTGGGTTTCTTTCGAAACGACAGGGTGTCGAACTTCAGATAAATAGAAATTTGTAATAGTTTTTCCTTTAAATTTTTCTTTGGCGATATTTTTTGGAGAGGATAGAATTAGATTGACAGCGTATCGTGGGGCGAGAGTCAATACAGGGAGGGGAATTTAAAGAGGTCTTTGCAAACATATCAGGCGACCCGATTCGGGAATAGTGGCCGATTTAAGAGGCTGTATCAATATTCGCACCCCGTCAGACGGTCATCGCTCACCGAAAAAGAAGAGAGAAAGAGAGAGAGAAGAAAAAGGCGCGCGCGTTTCTTTTTCAACGAAAAGTTCCCTCGCAAACACAAGTTGAACGCGGATCATAATATGGGCAGAGCGGTCGGGAGAGAGAGAGTGGGGCAGAGAAATCGCAAAGTTGACTGTTCTTTTCCCTTGGCGGAGAGGTGATCTAGATCCCATTGTCACAAAAGGGGTATGGAATGGGGGCAAAAGTCAACCCCCCTAAGTGCGGATACCCTAACCCATAGTGACGCAAAACCCCCAAATATGGGACTCGTGTCACAATTGTGAAATAAATCGGTCGATTGTGCCTCCTAAACGATTGTGTTTATTAAAAGTACTTCGAAAATCGGCTCCGAACAATGCTAAATGTGTGCCGAGCAATTGACTTTTTCCAATAAAGTATCAAGTACTGTCGCGCTAGCCCCACGTGCGCCTGAAGTGCAATGTACATAAATATGAATAAATTGGCAGGGCGGGTTAGCACTTGTATATAGTCATAATTATGTTCAGAGGCATTGATAACGTTGATTTCTTCTGCTCTCTCCCTCCTCTCCCCTCTCTCTCTCTCATTCTCATTCTCTCTCTCTCTCTCTCTCTCTCTCTCTTTTCTCTCTCACTGTCCGCCTTCTCCTTATTTAATGTTTTGTTTTCTCTCTCTCTATCCCCCTCTCCCCGTCTCTCTCTCACCCTCCTCTCTATTTCGTTCGAGAAATCTAAAGTACCAATTGTGAAGGTGCTATTTGTTTCTGTTGACATGCATGTTTTACGAGCAAAATGATCTATCGCAGTTATTAATATGAAATACATCGCTCTCGTAAAAGGCTTGTAAGAAATAATGGTACGTTAACAAAAGTTGAGTTTTGATGCAACTATGACCGTAGTATCAAATGGTGGAAAATTTACAATAGCTTATCCTATTGATATATATATTGTCCGCTTTTTCATCCGTGAAAAGACGGAGTTGATTTTGATTTATGGCAACAATTGGTTCAACTACAATAGCCACAGTACAATGCATACAACCAAAGTTATAAATTACAAGCGCAATAGGCATCGATATATGTTTGCTCACCGTTAAATCAAGCAATTCAACCAACAAATTATGTTACAATCACGCACACTCGGTGAGATAGATTAAAATCAGATGGATTAAAAAAACGGGTTTTTAAATACTCCCGGGTCGAAGTAATAGGCTATTACAATGCCCAAGCAATTTGAATTGGAGATTAAAAATGAGATAACTTACTGTGGGGGTTGACCATGGAGATTGGAAGCGACTTGGCCGCTGCACTTGGAAAGAATTGGATGATGGGCGCTGATGCAGGCCGTTGGGAGGATGAGCGAGCCGAGAGAGGAGTTGGAGCAGCTAGGTGAGATTTCATGCTTTCAGATGGTGAGCCACAGGTTGTTAGTCTGCTATGCGGGGAGTCCACCGCCA
This sequence comes from Mesocentrotus franciscanus, assembly GCA_037976565.1. Classification (NCBI taxonomy): domain Eukaryota; kingdom Metazoa; phylum Echinodermata; class Echinoidea; order Camarodonta; family Strongylocentrotidae; genus Mesocentrotus; species Mesocentrotus franciscanus. Next base: position 10,858,504 of record CP137678.1, read on the forward strand.
CTCCGAGTTTGAGAGACATGCTACTACGACGCGCCGTCGTCGTCAATGCGAAAAGCGAGTTGGGTAACAGAAGAAACGGACGACGAAGAGTCCCCGAAGAGATGATGCGCTCTCGTTGAAGGTCTTGGAGAGGATGGGAAGAAAGTTGAAGGGCTTTTCGTGGAGGAGGAAAGTTCGGGATGAGAGTAGGGGGCCAGAAGTCGTCAGAAGCTTTTGTCTTAACGAGGAGATAGGGAGGGTGACGAAACTCGGGACACTGTCGAGAAATTGAGTAATTGATTCGTATTCACCGAATCAAATCATCCCTACGAATGAATTATGATTTACAGAGAGGAGGCGAAAACAGAGTTCCGAGGCTTAATTACAGAATTGTGACACCTGGTCGAGTGCGCCGGGCCAATATATCATCGGGGGTTCGAGAGAGAAGTGGGCGAAAAGGGAAGAGAGGCCAGCGAAGCGTCTCAGTTTCGGCACAATGTCGTCAACACTTGGGCAACTGGTGGCTAAAACGCATCGAGTCGACGCTCCGTGCACCGCGCGCAATCTGAGTGCTCGCGCGAAACGTCCATCAACTTATATACCTGTTTTTCGATTTTGAGCAGATGCTGGATTAACAAGCCCACACGGTATACGTTCCCCCATCTACCCCTACGTCTGAGAGGTCTCGTAAAAAAATCCGGCGGCCCCAGCTGTGATTTACACGGCAAGGTTTGCCGAGATGAACTTGTGTTTTACTCGCCGCCAATAAAATACGAGAGATGCTCATGAATGCGAAATGCCGAGAAAACAGTCTTGCGCTATGAATCGCAATAAGTTTCTCAACCATCAATTATTTTTCTAGGGATATCGTGAGATAAATTGCTTTTGTAAAATGAGCTCGGCCAGTGACGGGTGCCTGATTGGTTTGACTCGGCTCCGATTGGTGGAAACATTCGGGTTCAACCTCGACTTTCATCCCCAGCCAAGCGGCGCGGCTATTTGCCTTCCAAACGTCCCCATGATCTTGGGCTCCCTCAAAGGCTGGCCAAATCTCTAATTTCACGCCGCCAATTCATTACATTAAGCGGCACGTGGCTGCTGGGGCCTGATTGCACACCATATGTCGAAGAACCAGTCAGAAACACTCCCTAAACGACGGCCTCCTGACTGGTAGCCTCTCCCTTGCCCCGCCGCGCCAACAAGGCCCCCAAAACTTCGCACAGGTGGCAAACGCGCATGCGCAACTCCTTTTCTTTCCTCCTTAATATTTTCACACTTTACAGCGTGAAACTGATTTAGCAAACATACGATACAATCTCCGGCCCATTCATCGCCAATTTTCCAGTTTGTACTCAGATTAATCAATTGGGATCCCCACAATTGATACAGTTACATGTGCCCCTTCTATTCTTCTTAACCAATCTCGGCGCCGCTCTATCTTAGACAGCCATCAACTATGTCCTATTCGCAACGATTGCTACAAGCTGCCACCAGCTAAACTCAACAAAACAACCGCGAATTAAGTGCATCCGTCTCTCTTTGACTTGCCGTACGCGATTTAGGGGATTAAAACTCATATTAGGGAGAATTACTGTTTCAAATTACGCTCGACGAGAGCTCCCTGAGGGTAGCCCCAAGAGTCGATGCTCTCCAAACAAGATTCATCATAAAGCCAGTGAGACTCTTCATCAGAAACCACACAATTAAAAAAAAAAAAAAAAAGATGCCGAAATATTCCCCCTCTAAAGATTTGCCTTTTTGAGCCCCTACCTCTTTTTAAGGAGTAATGAAATTCCTCGAAGTTCATTTATTTGCGATTGCGGGGTTTCCATGACAGACCTCCCGACGTCGCCCCCGTTCGAATCCTACCACATGTCATTCCCTCTGAAAGTGTCGGAAAACATTTTAGGAGTATTAACTCTTTACTAGTCCTTAACCACCAACAGGTCATGAATAATTGATAGTCTTCGTCGGCTTTGGAAAATTAAGAAATAGAAGAAGGAGAGATCATAAGGAGAAGTCATTTTCCATTTACTCGAGGTGATTAAGAAATGCATTTACGAGCAATGAAATCGAGGGGGTATAGCTAAAAGGCGAAATGTTACAAAACTGACGACCGATTGCGACAACTTCGATGAAAATTAATGCGTCTTTTGCATTTGTTAACAATTCAAAACTAAAATCAATTACATCAATAGCAACTTTTCATATTTCGAACGAAGCTCTTAGCCATGTTTTCATTTCACTGAATATTACCCCTCCATTTGAAACTATCATGGTCCCTTTACTCTTTTTGTAAATGCATGAAACTGGCGACAACATTTTTCTCGACATCGAAATTAATTTAAGATCTGTTTTGAAATGCACAGTAAGAAAGTGGAATGACTCTTTCGTGGTAACACAGTTTGAGGTCTTTTGATTTTTTTAAATAATAGAAGATTGACAAAGAAAATTCATTTACCATGTTTACGAGCAATGCAATCTAGAGATATGGCTAAAAGGCGAAATCTTACACCAACAAAAAAAACTGACGAAGATTGCGATAACTTTGTTTGAAAGTCATGCGTCTCTTGCCAGCTTTTTGATGATTTTTGAAATACTCAAATCAATTACGACCATTGCAACTTGTTCATGTTTTTAACTGAAGCACTTAGCAATATTTCAATTCTGTTGAATGTTACCCCTCGCTTCAAATGTCAAATGGTGTTTAATAAAAATTTTAACGTAAATTCATGCGACTACCGACGCCGTTCTCGGCATCACAATAAATATTTGATTATTTTTTTGAAATGAAAAGTAAGTAAAGGAAATGACTCGTTCTAGGTTACACTTTCTAGGCGACTTAAAGTATATTAGAGGATTTGATGCTTGGTGTTGCTCATTTTGAAAGCATTTCCTCTAAATTGGATACGATTTTCATGGCCATAAAGTTGGAATACGGATATGGCAGCACTGAAATACTGGATACTATAGCTTACATTCGCTCTTCCATAACTTGTAATATACTCATTATAAGCACTGGTAGGAGTTGTGAATTGATATCATTGTTAGCTAACTTTTGTGGCATTAATGGTTACCACTCAGATGATACAGAAAATTATGCTTTGCCTATCCTGTAATTAAACGAATTAAATTTATTTGGACTGTGGTTAAACAAAGTTGTGAATCGAAAAGGCAAACAAGGGAAAAGATGAAGCAGTAATTTTTCCATATTTGGACAATAGACGGTTTTACTAACATATTCAAAATGTGTGCATACTTTTTACACAAATGTTGTTCTTGACAACTTTAAAGCATGTCTGAGGCTTGCCTGACATAGCAACAAGTAATGTATGCAGACTGGATTCCATGTGTTTTAGTTCATTCTTTAATAACATGTTAATGGAATAATCCGTCACTAGGTCCCCAGGAAAGAAACATTCATAAATTTGAATATGTTTGTCTAATCACATGTGATTTTGTGTAGAAATTTTCCACTTTATATATATGTGTGTATGTGTGTATTTGTAGGGCTTGTATGTTTTTTTCTTTTTCTGTTGTTATATGAGTTTTCTTTGGGGCAAAATAAGTGTATGTAATTTCAAATTTTTATTATGTTCATCATATTTTGATTTTGTTTCATTACTTTTTTGGGAGATATCTCGACAAACTCATTTATTTGGGTTTTTATAACTTCCCTTTTTCCATTATTGTTTATTATTTTAATGTACTTATGTATATTCTAGTGAAAGATTTTGCATGTTATTTACAGTACTATTTGCAAATGTATGTGTTCTTGTAATGTGATTTTTATGGAAATTAATAAACTAAATTGACTAAATTGAATAGTCAACCGGTCTATTCTTGGACAACGCCGTTATTATGTAGATGGAGGGGTGTGGGCACCTAAATATACAGTTGCCAATGCAGGCACTCATCTTGACCTGTTTTGTAAATATTCTAGGCTAAATACTTCCGAGTTATCGTCAGATAATATTCATCTCAAGGAATTGTAGAATCATTGATCATGTTACTTAAAGTCTAATATTTTTTTTATTTTCCTTTTCTTTTTCACTAGCATAACCTGCATAATGTAAGACTTGTCTGATGTATGATTCTTATATTTTAATTAAAATGACCGACGAGACATTCCTTAAAAGCTTTACAGTAAATTCAAGATAATCAGACGACGAAGTAGCACGATGTGACTGTAGTTTGGTTTTCCTTTTCATTAATCTGCCCCTGAAAATCTATGAGAGATAAAAGTGCGGCAACAGTGAAATGTTGCAACACTTTCATCTCTTTTGAGAAAAATATGACATAACCACAAAAGATAAATTAAACACGATCGGAACTACTCTCTCGAATCAATTCAAGAGAAATTTCAATACCCTATAGAATGTCCCGTAGAAATTATGTTCGGATTACGGAATACGTCATTGTCATGTTCGCACATTTCAAAAAGTGACGTACAAGGCTATCGAATGGCCTTAGGTTGATTTTTTAGAAAGTAATTGCGATCGTTTAAAGGCTCGACTTCGTAAATCATATTTTAGACAGAAAAGGAACATGCATTACGTTCTTGATCCAGATTTTCAGCGTTGATCTTTGAATAACAGTCGAAACGGGTCCTAGACCCTTCGACAGTTAAAAAGTGCCGTCCCAGAAGGGGCGCAAGATGTTTCAGTTTCAGTTTCAGGTGGGAACACATCTTCTCATTCTGTTGTTGTTGCGAAATCCAATGGCATGCACGTATAAGGTTTAGCACATCCATCCCTTACGTTTTATGAGACATCCGGGTCCCCGTCTTATAAACAGCTAATCGCAACTTATTTGCGATTAATATCAATCGCAACTATGTACATAAGAGATAGGAGAGTGCGTATTTGCGATTGATTAGAGGACTTGCGATTGATTAGGATCAGTCGCAACTTTTATAAGACAGGGCCCTGGCCTAGCATGAATATCAAACTTTGACTTAACGACAAAATATAAGTAGAGCAATAACAAAGCTTTATATTAAGTTTGAAGAAAACAGGGGATATTCTCATGAGAATACACGTAGAAAGTATGGAGGCACGCATCCTAGCTGACATCTCGACTTCCGAAGCTCGATTAAATTTCGGCGGCAATTTCAGTGTGGACCAATCCGAGACAATATTTCGACCGGCTGCGCAAAATAATTATGCACATTGTCTGCGCAGCCGCGCAACTGCACAAATGCGATTCAAGTACAAAAATTACTGTCAAATCTTTACGATTATAAAACATGAAAAATAAACCTCCCTAAATATTGACAAATCTTAAATACAAATTTTGATGTCTAAAAAAGAATATGGCAAAAGAAAATTTAACATAATTGTATGCCAGCAACAAAAAGGTCTGACATGCATATCATTTTGTTTTCAATCTCGTCTTAAATTGGAAATGCCTGCAAAATAAATGAGTGCACAGACATAATATCCTGAGTATTCTCGAATACAGATAACACTTTTCGTTTGACGAAGTCTGATGAGATTTTTGACACAATAGCTGATCCCCCAAAAAGGGGGTATGCATCGAGAGTAATCATTTTACGAAGGAAGGGGGAATTTCCATTTTCCAAATCTTGCTCGCGGAGATCTTCAATTGGGAACAACACTTTCCCTCTCTGATATTAAATGGCACAATAGCTCAAACCTTTGTATCATGTGCACTGTAAGCGTTAATAATTTCTACAAAGGACACGTCCAGGGCGGAGCTAGAGGGGGATGCCCTTGAGTATTGCCTCTAAGTTTTCTTTCAATTCCTGACGATAGAATCACGTGGTCTTAAGCATCCAATCAGAGGCCATTGGTCCTTCCATTAATGAACATTAGCTCAATGCATTCAAATACGAGAACTATTCTGCTCAAACATCGTTTTATACTTTGTAATTTAAGAAACTTCTATTTAATTTATCCAAAAGATTAATGTTGGTGGTAATACTATGGCAGAAACATAATGTTTACATAACGAAAACATGGTAATCACCAAGACAGTAGTTTCATCATTTCTATTATCGTAACAAAAATCAACATTATGGTCACTGCCAGTGGTAAAGCGTGGGTCCAAAGACTAAGGGGACACTCGGAGGATGGGGAGAGGGGAGGGGAAGGGGCACTGGTCTTACTTGGTGGATGAACTAAGTATTTACACGGCAGCCGATTAAGGGAGCGTATGTGAGAGGGATCCTTGGATTTTAAAGCTCTTGTCTTGCCAAGAGGGATTCGAATCCTGTACCTTGATACTTATCCACTAGACTACAAAACATTTACCAATGATGGGGGGGGGGCACCTATACTCGGGAAATTATAAGGATGTCGCCATAACTATCATAGGACGGGTATCCATGTTCTAAGATTGCAATAAAAAGGTAGAGGGTTTGAATTCATGCAAGGACGTTTGTTGTGAGACAAGGCATTTCCTATGCAGTAGTCTCTTTCGACCCAGGTACCTAACAGGATTTATCCAGGGAGTTGTAATCGATTCTCCCTGGTTTATCCCTCCAAGTACACAGTGCACTGATATCGGTTGTCGGTGTTACACAGGCGAGAGTCTCCGGCTGCGTCAGATCTCCGGCTGCGCAAAGAGTTGTGCATGCTCAGATTTTATTCTCATTCCGTAGGCTCACTTCAGAATTTCTCTGTTTCGATCATTTTTGTGTGTATTTCCGACAATAAAAAAGACAAGAGGAAACAATGAAAGACAAAGTGAATTAACAATTTGATGTCTGAAGAAACTAGATTCTTATGCCACTAATAAATCGTGTCGTTTGTATATTATTTTTTTACCCGGTGATCGGACGCGGCCGTAGATTGTCGCCCGTGACGCCGGCAAAAGCTGGGAGGAGGACGGTGACATGCTTCGGCGGCAACAACTGCGTCGTCTATATTTTAAACACCAGTTACATCCATATACCGTTGAAACCCCGGACCCAGGGCTAGACATGGGCCTAACCATAAACCCAAATCGCAGCCCTAGCTATATCTTTGATATCATCATCATTACCATCATCAACACCATCATCATCACCGCCATCATCATCATCAGCTGCATTTTCATCATCGTCATCATCATCATCATTGTCATTATCATCACCATCGTCATTATCATCATCATCATCATCACCATCACCATCACCATCACCATCACAATCATCATCATCATCATCATCATCATCATCATTATCATTACCATCACCATCGTCATCAATACCATTGTGATTATCATTATCATTATCATTATCATTGTCATTATCATTATCATTATCATCATCAACATTATCATCCAATTAAATCATCGCCGCCATTATCTCCGTTATCGCCATCATCATCACCATCATCATCATCATCATTCTTACCACATTTTATGACATTAATGGTTATTGAAAGGATGATCAATATTGTCTTTTTATCTGCTTCTGGTCTTTTGATACTTTTTTTACTATTCACTATATATGATTAATATATGAGAGAGAAAAGCATAAATGTGTTGGGGGGGGGGGGTAAGGGAAACAAACAGAGGGATATAAAAGGGAAATAAAGAGAGACAAAATGACATGAAAGAGAAAGGATGGCCAGAGTGAATATGAGAACAAGGCAGAAAGAAATCGGAAAGCAACACCGTTTTTTCTCAAAGAAAAGAGAAAGAAAAAAGATAAATGTCTCACTTGCACTTCAGAATAATTACATAAACAACTTCTTGGCAAACAGCGATATGAATTTTACGGGTGAAAATCGGCCGCCAATTGCATCTTTTCCCCCATCTCATCTCATCTACTTTGTAAGCATTAATCAGACGATACACAGAGCCGAGGAGATTTATTGTGATGATTTTCCCGCGACAAATTAATAAGTGATATTTCATTGGATCGAGACGGCTTGAGAAATAAACCCGGGCCGGGAGAGTGGTGTCATTATCGGTTTTGATGATGGTCCGAAATTAATACAGCAAAACCCTTAATTTCCGTTGGTTACATTGGCAAGGAGAAAAGGAAAGTAGGGATGACATGTGAGACATGGATAGAGAGAGAGAGAGAGAGAGAGAGGTGGAGAGAGAGATAGGGAGGGAGGGAGAGAGAGAGAGAGATAGAGAGAGAGAGAGAGGGAGAGGGAGGGAGAGAGAGAGAGAGAGAGAGAGAAGGAAAGCGGGGGTCACTTCACGCAGAGGGAGAAACAGAAACAGAAAAAGAACATCAGACAGAGAGAAAAAGACAGAAGGAGAGAGATTTAAAAAAAAAAAGAGACAAACACACACAAGTAGATTGTGATATAGAGAAGGATGAGCGAGAGAGAGAGAGAGAGAGAGAGAGAAGGGGGCAGAATACGCCATACAAAAGAGGGAGACAGAAAAAGAGAGACGCACACAGACTGGAAGACGGAAATGGAGGAGACGAAGAAGAAGATAGAGAGAGAGAGAGAGAGAGATAGAGAGAGAGAGACGGGGCATTCAGAATTGTGTTAACTCTGTGTTTAAAAATATGGACTAATATCAACCTCCCTAGCTCTGAGCACATTTTCTCTTCGACAACTTACAACAAACAAAACTATACCATTAAGAATTGATAGTTAAACAAAATATGATGCTCAAAACATAATTTTTTGTGCATTATTTGTTTCATAGAACGGGGACGAGCATCTTTTCCTTTGCTGTAATCCTTTTCCAAAATTCCATAAATTGAAAGTCGACTTACAAAGTTGAGATTCTGACGATTAAATGACCGGTCATTAGACACGTTATAAAATGCTATAAATAACCGGTCATTAGCACTTTCTAATAACCGTTTTCGCATTAGGAGAAACAAATGCCTGGTCACGTGCCCGCTCTCAACCACTCATTTGATTAGGACCTACGTCATCATGTTATGAATGATTTTTTTTTGGTTAAAACCATTTAAACTGATCGATACGGGGTAGGAACAACAGCAATGAATGTTCCTTTACAGTTGTTGAAGGTTGATTAAAAAACTGCGTAATTTTTGTATGAAATGTTACTTATTATATTCCTTCTACTATACTAACCCTCGAACATGCAAAGAATCCTGAAAAATTCTCAAACCACAAAGATATTTATGGTTTTCTTTGAAGGCGTCACTGTGCAACGGCTTATGCTAAACACTCGGGTCGCGGCGCGCTGGAAAACACTCGGGTCACGACTCGCTGGGCCATTTTTTTTTTAATGGTGTCTTCAAATCGGCTTTATAAGGGGGAAAATTTATTGAAGAAGAGATTTTAAATTATCGAAAATAGAAGGGTCTATGTATCGTTTATCATTTTAATCTTTCTTTAAACCTCTCGTCACATCCCTCGCATTTTTGTCCTCCTTTCACCTCTTCTATCATCCTTTATTTATGTATATCTTTTTCTTTGATTCTTCTACCATCCATTTCTTGATTTCCTTCTGCTTTAACTTCTTAATCATATTTCTGCCCTCTGTTTCTCTGTTTTTATTAATATTTGTCCTTTCATTTCCTCTTCATTTTTTAATTTTGTTATTCCATCTTATAATCATTACGATATTCTTTGTTGGTTTCCGCTATCATCTTATGTTTTCTTATGCCATTTTTAAAAATCGTTCTTCGTACTTTAATTCTTTCTCTCCCTTCATTTTCCCCCTTCATTCCTCTTTTCTTCTAGGCCTACAATGTAATTCTTCATTTTCTGCAATTCATCTTCCTCATCTGTATGTTAATTGTTAATTCTTCTGGTGCATTCTACCACAATTTTCCATTAGGCCTATAATATACTATGTTTCTGTATTTCTCTCTTTTCCCTTTTCTTCTATAATTTGTTCTTAATTTCCCACAATTCATCTTCTCACTCTTTCCATTCTTCCTTGTTTCCACCCTATTAATAGGCCTATTCCCTAATATTGTAGTAGGCCAGGCCTATTACACTTTCTCTAAAATCCACTTTATCCACCTAGTATTTTGTCTTTCCTAATGTCAGCCTTAATTCTTGTCTTCTTATTTTTCTATCATTAAAAAAAAACAATCGCAACTTCCAACTTCTTGTTAAAGTAAATTTCCCCACCCACCCCCATTAAAAAATGGTTAAAAACAGTCGCTAATTTAAACTACAAGTCCACTCCAAAAATAACTTACTTTCAATAGAAGCAGAAAAATCAGAAAAAAGGGATGTGAACGTTAATGTGGTCGGATTGTCATGTGTGCCCTTTACTTGTAAAAAGATTACTATAAAAATATCAGAAACACTGATTGATGAAAGTTTGAATACAATCCGACTAAAGATTAGAAAGTTATGAATATCTGAAAGTCGTAATCAAATCGACTGAATTAGTATTAAATGTCACTGTGATGTAGTGCCGAACAACTTTCCCATTTGTTTCAACACACACAATTACTAAAAAATAAAATAATAAAAAATGTGTTTTTTTTTTATTTAAAGATAAAGTTGAGTTCTGGTCATGCGATTGAATTGTGAAAGAAACAGTGTGGAATCGATCAGAAAAGGTTGATCATCTAGCATATAACTATTGGTGTGTACTGCAAGGTTCTGGAACCATCAAAATGATAAGAAATTTGGCCCAGGCTTGTTAAAGTTACAAGCACTCTACACAGAAAGATGTATATGGGACTACACAAACATGTGGCATAAAAATCCGTCCCTATTTTGATGCTGTTTCATGCCATATTTAGAATATTAAGGCATTTGAAGAGCCATGCTTTTCAGGAAACATTTTTCTATCTGATGTTCTTCTACACTTGCATAATTACAATGATAACGCTCACAAATTATTTTGCACCTCTTCCCAGAACTCAACCTTCTCTTTAAATGTATGAGGGACTTTTGTTTTTAGAGGACCTATAATTATATGTTATCCACCATTCTGTTTGAGTATGAAAGGAGTTTGGAGAAAACAGATACAAATTATATTTTTGTACACAACAAACGGGAGAGTTGTCGCTGGCTGACTGCATGTACGTCACAATCGGTTGACTAAAACGCCAACTTGAGATTCACATAGATTTAGTACTCTCATATTTGATTTGATTTTCTTCTGCATTCATACAAGTACACAGTCTTTCGATAACAGCAGTAATATAAAATACAATAAGTATTTTTCTGACAATGAATCATAAATAAGCAAATATATACAACAATTGTTATTTTAAATAACGAATTGATAAACTGTCATAAAAAATAAATTTCATCAAAAATTATTTGCGGAAGAAGGACTGTCATTGTAAGCAAATTGCTTGAAAATAAGACAGACATGAAATAGATTAACACATTTATTTCAAACATTCATAACTCCTTTATCATTGGTCCGATATATTTTAGAATTGCACCATTCTGTTTCTCGTATTTGTCTGCTTTTATACAAATGAACTAATTACAAAGGTTGGATTGCCCTTTAAACATATCAAAGGCTAAGAAACACTTCAAGACAAAAAGATCCCACGAGCGTCAGGAGACCAGACTACAGCGTACTTCAGTTCTCCGTTCGTTTTCGATAACTTTGCCCAATCCGTCATGTTAATATCCGTTGTTATGGATCATTAATTTATGTACAGGCTCTAATATTTCATTGCTTTTTGGACAAATGAATTGATTACTTGGATTAAGTCGTCTTTCTTACATGTTTATTCCCAGAATGTGGATCTATGAACTTCGCATGATATAGTTTTATTAGCGATTAAATGAGACTGATTGTGGCGAATAAATTGTAATGTATAATCAAGTCTGTCGTAGTTTCACTGTTTTACTCGTTGGTATGGATAACTATTATTTAGTAAAGCAGTAAAGAGAAATGATGTAAACATTTTAAGGCCTGTTAATGTTTATTTTGATTAATATTGATTTACTTTGATTCCTTTAAGTCTAACCTGAAGACAGTCCCTTTTTCGAAAGCATACTTGAATGTAATTCAACGCAATTTGTATTATCCTGTAGTCTATTTTGTATTGTCAAAAACGCTTTACAGCGGCTGCTTCGAAAACGCGGAACAATATCCAACTATCCATCAGATAGTTTAGCTGTCTTGCCTCTTTCAAAAGATGCATTGAAATATATTCTCCATCAGTTATATAATATGATTTACCTATTTTATGAAATTCATGTTTCTCTACACAATATGTTATTATTTAAGCTCTATGGTACTTTTTGTTTTTAGCGCTCCTAAATAATCGATATTATTATGAAATGAGGGAGGAAATGGGGTAATAAGAATGAAAATTGAGGGGCTAATCAAATCAAAACGATGCAGTATGTACCTAATCGTTCCTAACGTCACTGCAATAACCGATCTTTTTCTTCCTTTTTATTTTTTGTCTTCAATTGCTCCATAAAATTATTATTGATATGTATTTGTGATATCTATTTTTTTCATTTCTTCATTTTTCGCTTACTTAGTTTCATTTCCAACAAAATACAACTATCATAATAGATACAATTTATACCAAACATTATTACATTTGAAATAACCCCAAATCAAAACCATTAAAAAAGAACAAGTAGAATAATTACAAATGAAACTTGATCAAGATTCTGTGGAAATGGAGAGGGGCACTAAAAAGCGGAGCTTGTAAATCGTGGACCCACTCAGATGATAATAAATGAGAAAAGTTAAAGTACATCAACAAACAAAAGAAGAAGGATTGTGGCCAACAGAGACAACATCAAAGTTGCTTCTCTAATGTGTCTTTTCAAATGTTATCTTATTATGGAGATTTAAGCACAATGATTTAGTCGTATACCATTCTTTTTTCTTTTTATAGGTTGCCTGGTTGATCAGGACCTTTACCACTAACAATAAACTTTTTTTTTTTTTTTTGTATATGCGCTACAAAAAACATAACCAATATTCGGAATAATCATGACGACCTGCGATAACCTTTAATAACCTGCCGTGTTAACGCGTCCGCTGTCTCGTCGCACACCCCTCTCTTTTCCCTCCTAGCCTTTTCTTGGTAGCGAGCAAAATAATTCAGCCTATTTTGTTTTCCCATTTCCCTCCCCAAAATTATGACATCTCTCTCCGAAAAAAAGCAAACAAAATCTACCTGCTTGATATACCTTCAGCAAAACACGATGGATGCCTGCATTAGCTCAAATCAATGCGTTTTAGCACGACATACAAGCATCGAATTACACAATGATCTCTTTCTCTTCCCTCCTCCCTAAAACTCCACTACAAACGACGAAATGAGGAACAACAAGAAAAATCTCGTGAAACACGAGACTACGCCAGTACCCGGGGACACTCTCGACCTTAACCAAATCCGAGGAGCGCATCAATTTTCGGCCGGCCATTTGGTTAATGAGTTCTATACCGGCCCTGGATTAGCCTATTCGCAAATTGTTAAGAAAATGAGAGAAACAGGATCCGTCTTCATTCGGTTTAGATGTCGCGCTAAGCAAACTTTTAATTAGGCAAAGATTTCGTGATTTCTATCTTCCGTATTGCTCATTGTGAGAGTCTTTTCCTGTCTGGTGAGGGTGATTTTCCCCTTTTTTCCCTCCTCTTTCCCCCTCTTTTTCTTCACTTCCCTTTCTTGACCAGACGTAGACCATCCCACCAGCTAGTAATTACTGGAGTCGTCACTCACTAGCCCTCCTGACTTTTAAACGTATGGGACTATACATGTACGCGCGTGTGTCTAATTCATTACTACTTCATCATAGTATCACTCGAGATACGTTTTGCCATGAGCATTTTAGCCGATGTTCCCCCTTTTTTCCCGCTGCAGAAACATTTTGTGGTTTTTACAAATTGGGAGAGTATCATAAATGAATGAAGTTATTGCTTTTAATGAAAGACGTCAAGCTAGTTTGACAAACGTCTGGCTAGCAATGATATTTTCCGCTTTTATCTGATTTCTTGGAAGCCATCATGTAGTTT
>CP137678.1:10877345-10920172 GCA_037976565.1 Mesocentrotus franciscanus
CATTACTACTACTAAAACAGCAACAAAAGTACTAGTTCTACTATTATTTACATAACAATAACGATTATAAAGAATATTAAGAAAATCGGATGCCACAATAAATGCCGAGTTCAAAGACATGCCCTGCTACAGTTTTTTTTCTTCTCTTCGCCTTTCCCTCTTTGTAACAAAAAGAATGAAAGAAACCAAAACTTGGATCTTACCTATTCTTTTACCGATTACGAATTTCCAAAATTCCGCATATCAGGGGGATCAGCTATTTAATCATGTCTTAAAAGCCCAGATTTCCCGGGGCCCTCAATACTGCCCATGGCGTGGAGGGGTTAATAAAAATCCTCATCCTACCAAGAAACAAGAAATTGCGTCAGGCAATACACAAGTCCTCCGGTTTAATTCGGCGAAAGAATTATTTAAGCCGTCCCACCAGACCGCTAATCTTTACTTAACAACATCCTTTTTCCCCCTTTCCTCCTCATCTATCTCTCTACATCTCCCTCCTTTTCTCTCTACCCTTTGCTAAGTCGACAGCATATGCTCCCTATTACCCTCTCTCCCCATCTCTTCTCTTCGCTAGAACATTGTACCGAATTATTACCAATCTCGACAGGATTTGGTAAAAGTTAATACCGCATCTTCATCATCATCCTCCTCATCCCCGAGACATGATTGATGCAAGGCAAGAAACGAGAGCCAAGTAGATTTCCCGGGAGGCGAACTATTACCGCGCAGGCATCTATGTAAATCATATGCAAATGTATGCAAATCTCCTCTACACCAGCGCTATATCGCATAATGGGTTTTCAGAGACGCGTTTAAAACCCCATAAAAAGGCTTATCTTATATTACTGTTGAACAGACAGCAAACATAACCGAGAATTCATTATTTTTTCCTCTTACGAAAGAGAGCAAAACTACTTAAACAGACATTATAACTTTCACTGGAACCGGATAACGGTAAAATTATTTTGATGGAAAAATTTCTTATCGGGTGGATGGCTATTATAGCGAAGGAAAAAAACAGGATGAAGGATACAAGTAAAATGATTTTGATGGGTAATGCATTCCCGAGCTATGAAATATTATATTCAAACAGAGTATCAGGGCAAAGATTTTCTACTTATCAGTTGCATGTATATAGGGGATTAGGGCTTCTGGATACAGCATTTAGTAATACTTTTGGAGATTCTTAAAACTTCATCCCACGTAGACTGAGTCAGAGTGAGTGACAGTTAATTAAAATGAGACAAAAAATGAGCATGGAGGGAAAGGGAAGGAAGAAATGAGATAGACCTAAACAGAGATGGATAAATGAGATGTAAAATTGTTGTAAGATAGTAAGAAAAGGTCCGAAAATAACCAAATACAGAGACGTGACATAAACTAAATTACGAATGTAATACTTAGAATGAAAGAAAGGTAACATAATCATATTCATACCTGCATGTAAATAGAAAGAAAATAGATAGAGAGATCGAGAAATAACAATACAAAAAGACCAGACTCGACTAGCACTTTTGCAAAGCTTTTTAAAGTGTACACATAATCTTTTCTTTCATTTGTATATATAACATACTTTGTAAAACAATGTTTATCTTATTCATGTGTAATGCAATCATGATTGATACATTATGTTTTACTTGTTCTTATTGTTGTTGTTGTTAATAACCTCAAACTCAAACGAGAGAAGGGGAGAGTGGGAAAGAGAGAGAGAGAGAGAGAGAGTGAGATATATATATATATATATATATATATATATATATACATATATATATATATATATATATATACAGAGAGATAGAGCGAGAGACAGAGACAGTTGGAAATATATATACATGTATATATATATATACATATATATATATATATATATATATATATATATATATATAATACAAAGAGAGAGAGAGAGAGAGGGAGAGAGGGAGATTATAAGCTGAGTGAGATAAGAGAATAAGCGAATGACACATGCAAAGAAAGAAGAAATACAGGAAAAAAGAGCAGAAGAGAGAGAGAGAGAGATAGGGAGAAAGAGAAAGAGAGAGAGGATGAGGAAAATATTGATACCCCCCCCCCCAAAAAAAAAATCAAAATCAAAAATCATCCACGGCCTTGATCTGTTTAACAATGATCTTGATTTTTAATATTAATCTGTTCTCGAATAAACACTTTAAAATGTGTTATTGATTTTTTCTTTGCCATGCGTATACCAATTATTTTAATAATGACGGATTATTTTCGAAATTAATTGTACAAACTTAATGGGAATTTTTATGTTTTCGACAGACGTTTTGTTTGAGTATGTGTTGGTCTTTTGTGCACACCTTTGACTCTGTTTATGTATGCATATTGTATGTATAATGATTATATATATTGCTTGTAAATAAGAAGCCTTTCCACATTATCTTATAAACAATAAAACATTGAAAATCAGACATTGGAGAGAGAGAGGGAGAGAGACAAAAAGACAGAGAGGGAGAGACAGAGAGAGAGACACACACAGAGAGAGACGGAGAGAGAGACAGAGTGAGAGACAGAGTGAGAGACAGAGAGAGAGACAGTGACAAAGACAGAGAAAGAGAGAGAGACGGAGAGAGAGAAAGAGAGAGTTTATTTTAATTTTTTTTTTGGGGGGGGGGGAGGAAGAGAAAGGAACATAGATCGAGAAAAAAGAGAGATGATAACCTTTATAGCCCCTCTAAAGTGTTGGGAGCCCCAACAATTTGAAAGCAAATTTCACTTAAATTGTATCATAATGTGAAAGATGATGTCATTTAAGAAACATTTCTGCCAGGATTTTCAAAACAAAAGTCGAATAATGATGAACGAACACAAAATTTAGGTTTTCTGCGTACAACAGAAAACCCAAATTATGTACTCTTTTATCAATATTTGTCTTCAAACACATTTTTGGGGGAGTGAAATCTTTGCAGAAGTGTGTCTTAAATGACATCCTCTTTCACATCATGATACAAGTTAAGTGAAATTTTGCCATCAAATTTTTGGCGAACTTTGGGGCTCCCTACACTTTAGAGGGGCTTTAAAGATACTATGTCCCTTTTGCAGCCAACATCAAATTCTGTAGAACTTTGCAGGAATTATGAATATGTCATGTATGTCCTATCTGTGAAATTTAAACATTAGCAGTGTCCTAATATTCAAATTATGCAAGGAAACCCGTTTACTTGCTAGACTTCACTGTCAGACACTATTGAGTGACTGACTGGCTTTTTCATCTTTGGTAATAACATACATAAAATGAGCTGTAAAGGGTACATGAGCATTTGTCTACATCAATAACCCACTTCTTGTAATGGCCAAAATTAAACTGATTGAATCTTTGCGCAGCATAAAACGTACGACCATTCGGTACAATGGTCTGAAAAATCAGACTATTACTTACTGGCTCTATAGCTCCTAAGTCGATTCGACAACTAATAGTCGTTATTTTCCCACTTAAAGACATTTTCAAGCCCCCCTTTTTTAGGGAAGTTCTAAATTAGTATTGTCTTTCAAATGCCGTTGGAATTTAACCTTTTCATCTTTTGGGCCTGCAAATGGGACATAGTACCTTTAACATATTTCATTTTGTCTTATAAGAGTGAACGGATGTATGAGTAAGATACAGGCCTCTTTGAGGGGAGACGGAATCAATACCGACAGATTCTGGGTCTAATGATATAAAAATAATCTTCCATTGTGACTTTAAGCAGCACTTTACAGTTATATCTTTAGCGCAGGTCATCGGAGTCAGGCTTGCTTGTACATAATATGTGCACATTGTCCACTCCCTGGGGAGCATTCCAGCCAGGCGCCTTTTCAAAGGTAGGCACAATGCTGACCAAACCACAATGGTATTCACACCCTGCCGGTTATCATTCGAATAAGAATTTAATCAAAAGGAAAATGAAGTAGAATTCTACAGTGAAGGATCATAAATTAAAGGGGGAAAAATGAAGAAAAAAAAAGGGGAGGGAAAGAGAGAGAAGGGCGAAATCGAGGAACAAATAGGCACGGATTATCTTTACTTTAAAATACCCTCCCCTACTTTTAAAATGCACACAAGCTACGGGTAGCAAGAGAGGGCGACAAACAAGCATAAGCACTCGTGTTTCATTGATCCCCGCAACCATTATAATCTGCCCAGCTACTGTAACATATCGATGACGCGACGAATGACGACATGACCCATGCTTGTATCAAAGAGAAAAATACCGATTTTATCCCCCCTCCTTACACAAGAGATAAATTCGGGACTCTGCCATTTACAGGACTCTGCCACAAAGAGGGAGACATTTCACTATGGTGCTTTTCCAGACATTGAGTGATTTAGGCATCTACAAGGCTGTACTCTTCTCCCCCTCTCTCTCTCCCCTCTCTCTTTCTTTCTTTCTCTCTCTCTCTGTCTCCATCTCCCCCCTCTCTCTCTCTGGTAATCACTACCATTGATATCCCCTGATCATTCGTTTCTATTCTCTCTCTCTCTGTCTTTCTTTCCTTTTTTTTTTTGCTCTTTCCTTCTTCTGTTTCTTTATATATCTCTCTCTCTCTCTCTCTCTCTCTCTCATCTATTTCATCTATGTTATTGTATAAGACTTCCTTTTCCCTCTCTTCCTCTATCCCTTTTTCTTCTTCAATACCCCCTCTTTCGCTTTGTCTCTATCCCAGCCCTCTCCTCAATCTCTCTTACACTATTCCCGTTTTGCATGTCAATCTGTCTGTTTAGATTTTTCCATTGTCTCTGCCTTCTCTTTATCAATTGAATACAATCCGTAAATTGGAAAAGCAATCATAATTTTTCTTATTTTTACATTTGTAAAAATAGTAATGAAAAGTAGTAAAAAATAGTTTTGAAAAACAGTAATACAAAATAATAAAAAAGTACTCAGAAGCATTATTATTCATTTACAAAAATAGTATTTTTATTCGAATTTAAAATACAATCATTTCATTTCTTGAGGCTAGCTTGTTTGAATATTTATCTTAGTTTCCTTTGGTTTCAGTAGTTTCCTTCGTGACGTTCAGTTCAAGCCATTTTAGAGGTGATTCGATGTAGAAAGGGCTTAACCAGGCAGCCATACTGTGAACAAATCTCTGAACTGTACATTACGCCACACTTAGTGTACTTTGTTTGTACATTTTTGATAGTTTTCTATCTGCAAGTGATATTTAATTGCTGGTTGGTTTATTTCTCGGTAACTTTTCATTTTGTCTTGCAGCTTTCTGCCCTCTCCGTTGGCTGAATTCTTCTTTAGTTTCAGACTGCAGAGCTTTCCTCCTTTGTTTTCTCCTTCTCTTCATCAAACATCTATTGAGATTTGTTGCTTCTTTAGGTTTCCAATCAGAGTTGTACTCCTTTCTCTCCCCTCCATCAAATTTCTTGATCTGCTGCTTCTTTGAGAGATGTCTAGCTTTCTCTCCCCTCCATCAAATTTGTTGATTTGTTGCTTCTTTGAGAGTTTTCTAGCTTTCTCTCCCCTCCATCAAATTTGTTGATTTGTTGCTTCTTTGAGAATTCTCTAGCTTTCTCTCCCCTCCATCAAATTTGTTGATTTGTTGCTTCTTTGAGAGTTTTCTTTCTTTCTTTCTCTCCCCTCCATCCAATTTCTTGATTTGTTGTTTATTTGAGATTTTTCTTTCTTTCTTTCTCTCCCCTCCAACAAATTTGTTGATCTGTTGCTTCTTTGAGAGTTTTCCTGATTTCTCTCCCCTCCATCAAATTCCTTGATTTGTTGATTCTTTGGGAGTTTCTCTGCTTTCATTCCCCTCCATCCAATTTCTTGATTTGTTGCTTCTTTGGGAGTTTTCTTTCTTTCTTTCTCTCCTCCATCAAATTTCTTGATTTGTTGCTTCTTTGGGAGTTTTCTTTCTTTCTTTCTCTCCCCTCCATCAAATTTGTTGATTTGTTGCTTCTTTGGGAGTTTTCTTTCTTTCTTTCTCTCCCCTCCATCAAATTTCTTGATTTGTTGCTTCTTTGGGAGTTTTCTTTCTTTCTCTCCCCTCCATCAAATTTCTCGATTTGTTGCTTCTTCGGGAGTTTTTCTGCTTACACTCCCCTCCATCAAATTTGTTGATTTGTTGCTTCTTTGATAGTTTTCTAGCTTTCTCTCCCCTCCATCAAATTTGTTGATCTGCTGCTTCTTTAAGAGATGTCTTGCTTTCTCACCCCTCCATCAAATTTCTTGATTTGTTGCTTCTTTGGGATTTTTTCTGCTTTGACTGCCCTCCATCAAATTTCTTGGATTGTTGCTTCTTTGAGAGTTTTTCTGCTTTGACTTCCCTCCATCCAATTTCTTGAATTGTTGCTTCTTTGGGAGTTTTTCTGCTTTAACTCCTCTCCATCCAATTTCTTGAATTGTTGCTTCTTTGAGAGTTTTTCTGCTTTGATTCCCCTCCATCAAATTTCTAGATTTGTTGCTTCTTTGGGAGTTTTTCTGCTTTAACTCCCCTCCATCCAATTTCTTGAATTGTTGCTTCTTTGGGAGTTTTTCTGCTTTGACTCCCTCCATCCAATTTCTTGAATTGTTGCTTCTTTGAGAGTTTTTCTGCTTTGACTCCCCTCCATCCAATTTCTTGATTTGTTGCTTCTTTGAGAGTTTTTCTGCTTTCAATCCCCTCCATCAAATTTCTTGATTTGTTGCTTCTTTGGGAGTTTTTCTGCTTTGACTCCCCTCCATCAAATTTCTTGATTTGTTGCTTCTTTGGGAGTTTTTCTGCTTTGACTCCCTCCATCCAATTTCTTGAATTGTTGCTTCTTTGGGAGTTTTTCTGCTTTGACTCCCCTCCATCCAATTTCTTGATTTGTTGCTTCTTTGGGAGTTTTCTTTCTTTCTCTCTCCTCCATCAAATTTCTTGATTTGTTGCTTCTTTGAGAGTTTTCTTTCTTTCTTTCTCTCCCCTCCATCAAATTTCTTGATTTGTTGCTTCTTTGGGAGTTTTCTTTCTTTCTTCTCTCTCCATCAAATTTCTTGATTTGTTGCTTCTTTGGGAGTTTTCTTTCTTTCTTTCTCCCCATCAAATTTCTTGATTTGTTGCTTCTTTGGGAGTTTTTTTTTCTTTCTCTCCCTCCATCAAATTTCTTGATTTTTTGCTTCTTTGGGAGTTTTCTTTCTTTCTCTCTCCATCAAATTTCTTGATTTGTTGCTTCTTTGGGAGTTTTCTTTCTTTCTTTCTCTCCCTCCATCAAATTTCTTGATTTGTTGCTTCTTTGGGAGTTTTCTTTCTTTCTTTCTCTCCCTCCATCAAATTTCTTGATTTGTTGCTTCTTTGGGAGTTTTCTTTCTTTCTTTCTCCCTCCATCAAATTTCTTGATTTGTTGCTTCTTTGGGAGTTTTCCTTTTTCTTTCTCTCCCTCCATCAAATTTCTTGATTTGTTGCTTCTTTGGGAGTTTTCTTTCTTTCTCTCCTCCATCAAATTTCTTGATTTGTTGCTTCTTTGGGAGTTTTTCTGCTTTGACTCCCCTCCATCCAATTTCTTGATTTGTTGCTTCTTTGGGAGATTTTCTGCTTTCAATCCCCTCCATCAAATTTCTTGATTTGTTGCTTCTTTGGGAGTTTTCTTTCTTTCTTTCTCTCCCCTCCATCAAATTTCTTGATTTGTTGCTTCTTTGAGAGTTTTCTTCTTTCTTTCTCTCCCTCCATCAAATTTCTTGATTTGTTGCTTCTTTGGGAGTTTTCTTTCTTTCTCTCCCTCCATCAAATTTCTTGATTTGTTGCTTCTTTGGGATTTTTCTTTCTTTCTTTCCCTCCATCAAATTTCTTGATTTGTTGCTTCTTTGGGAGTTTTCTTCTTCTTTCTCTCCCTCCATCAAATTTCTTGATTTGTTGCTTCTTTGGGAGTTTTCTTTCTTTCTCTCCCCTCCATCAAATTTCTTGATTTGTTGCTTCTTTGGGAGTTTTCTTTCTTTCTCTCCCCTCCATCAAATTTCTTGATTTGTTGCTTCTTTGGAGTTTTCTTTCTTTCTTTCTCTCCCTCCATCAAATTTCTTGATTTGTTGCTTCTTTGGGAGTTTTCTTTCTTTCTTTCTCTCCCTCCATCAAATTTCTTGATTTGTTGCTTCTTTGGGAGTTTTCTTTCTTTCTCTCCTCCATCAAATTTCTTGATTTGTTGCTTCTTTGGGAGTTTTTCTGCTTTCACTCCTCCATCAAATTTCTTGATTTGTTGCTTCTTTGATAGTTTTCTGCTTTCTCTCCTCCATCAAATTTCTTGATTTGCTGCTTCTTTAAGAGATGTCTTGCTTTCTCACCCCTCCATCAAATTTCTTGATTTGTTGCTTCTTTGGGATTTTTTCTGCTTTGACTCCCCTCCATCAAATTTCTTGATTTGTTGCTTCTTTTGGGAGTTTTTCTGCTTTTCTCCTCCATCAAATTTCTTGATTTGTTGCTTCTTTGGGAGTTTTTCTGCTTTCACTCCCCTCCATCAAATTTCTTGATTTGTTGCTTCTTTGGAGTTTTTTTCTTTCTCTCCCCTCCATCAAATTTCTTGATTTGTTGCTTCTTTGGGAGTTTTTCTGCTTTCACTCTCCTCCATCCAATTTCTTGATTTGTTGCTTCTTTGAGAGTTTTTCTGCTTTGACTCCCCTCCATCCAATTTCTTGATTTGTTGCTTCTTTGAGAGTTTTTCTGCTTTGACTCCTCCATCAAATTTCTTGATTTGTTGCTTCTTTGGAGTTTTTCTGCTTTGACTCCCTCCATCAAATTTCTTGATTTGTTGCTTCTTTGGGAGTTTTTCTGCTTTCACTCCCCTCCATCAAATTTCTTGATTTGTTGCTTCTTTGGGAGTTTTTCTGCTTTGACTCCTCCATCAAATTTCTTGATTTGTTGCTTCTTTGGGAGTTTTCTGCTTTCACTCTCCTCCATCAAATTTCTTGATTTGTTGCTTCTTTGAGAGTTTTCTTTCTTTCTTTCTCTCCCCTCCATCAAATTTCTAGATTTGTTGCTTCTTTGGGAGTTTTTCTGCTTTCACTCTCCTCCATCAAATTTCTTGATTTGTTGCTTCTTTGAGAGTTTTTCTGCTTTTACTCCCCTCTATCAAATTTCTTGATTTGTTGCTTCTTTCTCAGTTTTCCTGCCTTCTCGACCCTCTACCAAATTTGTGCTTCCTTCAGAGTTTTCCTTCTTTCTCTCCCCTCCATCAAATATGTTGATCCTTTTTTTCTGCAGTTGAACTTTTCTCACAAGACCTCCCCCATATATGCTGCTGCTTTTACTTGCAGGTTTATGCAGGTTAATCATAATTCTGATGCTTATAGGTCACTTCTACGCTGCCCTCATCTCGTTCTCCGTTACTCCCTTGAGGGTAACCTCCCCCTCTACCTGACACTCCTAGCCTCTTCATCCAACTCCATCATCTTCCTCTACTACCTCCCCATCATTTCTCTCTCCTCCATCCTCTAGCATTAGCTCTTCTCCACCCTGCTCTGCTTCCTCTGCTTCCTCTGCATTGGGATGCACTGCCTCTGCAAGTTCCAGCCCCTCTTCGTTCCGCATCCCATCGTTTACTGCAATTTCGCCCTGTTGATGCACCTGTGGAGCCTCTTCACCTGCCACACCCTCTCCAGCATCACCCTGTTCTGCTTCCCCATCTTCTGCCTCGTTACCCTCCTCCCTCTCTCCATCCTCTGCTTCATCACCCACCTCCTGGTGTCCTCTGGCCTCTCCCCTGTCTTCCTCAGCAACACCCTCTTCCATCTCCCCCTCTGCTTCTTCCTCTGCGCCTGTCTCGGACAAGTCAGTTAGGAAGTCCTCCCCTCTTCCTCTTCCTCCTCCTCCTGCTCCTCCTCTGTATCCACCTCCAGCAACTCGCCTGCCAGCCGAGCCACTGTCCTGTACTTCTCCTTGATGTCAACCACTCCAGGAGCATCTCCTCCATGTCACGTGGCCTTTCCTTAGGATCTTCCTTGCAGCACATGTCACCCAATGTGCGGAGGCCATCGTCCTTGATGAATCTCCCGATGCAATCCAGGATGATGCCCACGGAGTAGACATCAGAAGCCACTGAAGTCTCACAACCATTCAGGACTTCTGGTGCCGTATGGATAAAGTAGCCCTTTGCGTGGGTTGACATGGTTTCATTGGACCCTGAGAAATTAGGAGAGGTCGCTGTGCTCAGCATACCCAAGTCGATGATGACTGCCACCCAGCGGTTCTTCCTGAACTCCAGAAGCACGTTATCATCCTTAATGTCATTGTGCAGGAGAGAGCGGTCATGGAGAGCCATCACACCTCTGATGATGTCCTCACCAATGGCTACCAAGTTCCACTTCTGGACATCCGGCACAGGATCGCATCCTTTCCTAGGGTCGATGGCATCAAAAAGCACGTAGGATTGGCCCTGGATCTTATCGCCGATGAATTCCGTGACGAGGCACTGATCTCCATTGATCATCACGATCCCCAAGAATCGAGGGAAGTAGGGCGAGGTGGACATTAGAAGACCAGCTCGTGCTTCCTTCTCGAAGCGGACGTTGCGTCGCTCCCTGTCGGATTCCTCCAGTTCAGCCATCAGGTTCTGCTTGACTAGCGCCCTCTTGATGGCCACAGGGTCTTTCTCTCCGTTGAGACGTCCAAGCATCACCTCACCATAGCCACCCTTACCTACCAGGTCCAGGATGGTCTGACCCGATGCTGAGGATTGGTTGAAGGACATCAGATCCTGGATGGCCAGTTCTTGAGGTGAGTAGAAGTAGAGGCAGGCATTGACGACCCGGTCTACGTTCGTCTTGGCCTCCCGAAGGAATCTCAGATCAGTGATCTTCTGTAGCCTGACGGGAATCAATTACATTATTTTGTTAAACATTCATCTTTGAGTACTAGATACTTTCATCATATCAAAATATAATGTAATTCCATTTGCTTTTTTTAAGGATAATTCTCATGAATACAATTATTTTCTTGCATCCTGACGTGTATATTTAGTAAACTTTTGATGTGAACAATGGCTTGTGTAAGATCCAATCAAGAGATGGAAATTAATAACATTTTTATATTTAAAAAAAATATATATATATATATATATATATTCATATATAAAAATTATAATCATTCTGAAATAATATTGCCGAAGAAAACTCAAACACATATAAGGTTTAGTAGCGTCATTATCATACTAACGACAAATCTATTTTTGATACATATACACAACACTTCTAAGAAAAACAATGTTTATGCGCTCAGTTTGTTTGAAATGGGAACGGCATTTAGATTACACCCGGAAAGTTCAAAGATGCAAAAATACCATATTATGATGTTTCGTTTTACCCCTGATATTGGATTAAGATATTTTCAATACAAGATTGTAAATAAGATTTTGTTTTCAAACAAGCAACTGTACAAGATGAAACTAGCTAATGTTCGTTTTGTAAAAGAGAGTTAGAAGATATTGTGTACTTTTTTGGGAATGTGAATTTAATTTTAAAAAAATTTGGAACAAAACAGCACAATGGATACATGATCATACACGTTTTCAGATTACGTTTACAAGAGAAAATATCATATTTGGTTTTGCTAGAAAGGGTTTCTGTATTTGATGTTATTAAACCAAAAAGTTGTTCAATATTATGAAGATAAAAGATATATATTTATTTGGTATGTAAAGAAAATTTGTTATTAAGTGGCGGTCTATTCAATTTTTATTTGAAAATAAAATATGAGAGAACTACCTTGTAACCAGGTGAGTCAAACATATGTAACTTTATGATTGCTACTTCGTAACTTTGACTTCATCCAGTAAAGTAGCCCATGGAGGGCTAAGTAATATTTAAAAAAAATTATCTTTGTATCGGAGTAAAATTGAATAAGTATCGACATTTTAACCATTTATACTAGAACGTTTCCAGAATTCCAGTAATTGATAAGCACAGAATGTCTGTATGAGTGGTGGTGACTTTGGATCGGCATGTGTTTGCTCTCTGTTATTTCAAGTCTTGAATTTGAAAAGAAAATACGTATTTATAACTTTCTTACTTGTCATTGATCTCTTTGAGCTGACTGAGCTGACTTATCTGTTCAGTCTGGAGAGCCATCATCTGAGTGTTACGAGCGATGTCATCAGTCTTTTGATCGATGTCCTGCTTCATATGACAGAGCTTCTCCAGGAGGACCTGGTTCAGACGCTCCACATACTCCCTCTTCTTCTCCTCTAGCTTCATCTTCTTCTCCATCTCCTTCATCAGCTTCTCTGCCTTTTCCTTCTCCTTCTCCGCCTTCACCTTCTCTCTCTCTGCCTTTGCCTTCTCTCCCTCCGCCTTCTTCTTCTCCTTCTCCGCCTGCTTCTTCTCCTTCTCCATGTCCTTTCTGCCCTTCGCCATCTCCTTGTTCTTCTGTGCCATCTCCTTCACCATCCTTTTCGCTTCTTCACTGCCATCCTTGAGCTTGAGGATCTGCCTTTCCAGGATAGCTTTGTCCTTCTGCAAAGAGCTATAGACGGAAGCAGCGAAAATAAAATAGAGTGAAATGAAAATACCCATTTTAAGCAAGTTTAAAAACCCGCTATATATACCACTCTTTGTATAATATTGCTCTTTGCACGGATATTTTTGTTTTCTTCTTTTACTTTGCATTAAAAAAAAAATTGTTTTTTAGATATCATATCATTAGCTTCTCTAAAGGAATTTCCAATAAAAAATTGTCAACATCTTGTTGCCAATTTAATGTCCTATTACTTGACAATGATTGCATGATTTCTTTGAAATGCACAAATGCACTTTCTTCTTATCCATGAGTTCAAAACTTTAGGCTCAACAAGTGTGAAATTTATCTATTTTAAAAACCAGTTATCATTTGTGATAGCCATGTTTTTGAACACCTATTTATTCAACCAAATGTATAGTTTAGAAAAATAATATTTAAACAAGTTGAAAGATTACCGAATTGTGGAACCCTGCTTGGCAAACTGGTCGGCAAAATGAGTTTCCCAATCTTCAGTTTGGTAGTTCTAAGAGAAAAGCAACAACAAAACAAACAAATAAAGAAACGTATAAAAATAAACTTCTGAAAATGTGTAGAGAAAATGATTTTGTAAAGGAGGGAAATCTTTTTTTTTTTTTTTTTTTTAATGATTGCCGACTGCTACCTTTTTTTCCTGAATTGAATTTTCGAATAAATGAAGAAAGGAGAAAACTAAAAAGGGCTTTAATGGAGAGGATGTGGGATAGAAGTATAAGGAAGGAATATCAGAGAGAGAGAGAGAGAGAGAGACAGAGAGAGAGAGAGAGAGAAGGGGAGGGGGGTGTGGAGAGGGTGAATATAATTACATTTCTCATCGAATTTTTAAAACATTAACACTCTTTGTCATGACAAACATTTAAAGTTTTGGGGTGCCATAAATATAAGTTTCACGAACCTCATCAGGGGCGACGCCCACTTTGTTGTTCTTCTCGACCCCACCGCACAAGCAGAATCGGTGCCACCACTTCCTCTGCTGTTTCTTGCATGCCTTGAAGACACGATCCTTCCTCAGCTCACTCAACTGACCTTCCAAGGTCTGTATTATGAATGAATGCATGAATGAATGAATAAATAAATAAATAAATAGATAAATAAATAAATAAACAAATAAATAAATAAATAAATAAATAAATAAATAAATAAATGAATGAATGAATGAATGAATAAATCAATGAATTAATGAATTAATTAATGAGTGAATTAATGAATGAATGAATGAATAAAGAAAATAAACGAAAATGAATGAAAGAACAACAAAAAGAAGGAAAAAAGGACTTAATAAATGGAAAGAATTACAAACGGATTAATAGATAAATAGATAAATAATAAAGTAAATAGATATTTGAATAAATGAAATTAAAGAATGAATAATGAAAAAAAATGAAAAAAGGAACGAATAACAAATAATCAATAAAATAATAAACAGAATAAATGAATAAATAAACAAATTAAATAAATATACAAATAAATATATTGTTTCTAATATAAACATAACCTCACCTTGAGTGTTGTCTGTGTCTGATCCTTCTCCCTCTGGATCTGTCGGACATCTGCCTGCTTCTCCTCCCGAGCAGACACGAGTCCCTTTGCCGGAGATCCGGCGGTGGTGTCCTCTGTGGAACCGGTCAGGGATTTCGCGGCTTCTTGGAGAGCTTTGAAGTCCTACGGAAAACAAACAAACAAAAGGCCACCCAAAAACTAATCAATATCAAATTTCAAGTGTGCATTTTTCTTCTCTATATATGATTTACCATTTTACTCAACTTTTTGACACATATTATTAATTTCAGACATTATTCATTTCAGACAATATAGATTTCTAAATTGCAATACGTACCTTGAGCTGTGCATTTGCCGCTGCAAGCTGTTGCTCAAGACTCTGTCGGGTGCTCTCTCCGGCCTTTACGAAATAAAATGAAACATAAAATCATTTTTGTTGGTGTCTTTCAGATAGAAAAATATTTTGTGTGTGCCTGCTCTAGCATACTTGTTTTGACATGAACTAAATACATGAGAAAAACAATTATAATACGATGAACACATTCATAAAACAAACTTTGATGTAAAGCAACATTATATTTAATCGATCTTTCATGATATTATACTTATTATTTCTAAACTTAAGTTCCAGAAAACAACAAGTGACAGTATAATGCAGAGAAACATAAGACAAGCAGCAAACAATCTCTTGGGATTACCAAGAAGAATTTTTAATCATGATCTTAATCATCATCATCATCATCATCATTATCAACGTCATTGTAATTATCATCATAACCACTGTCACCATCAGTATAATTATTCTTGAAGAAATTTATACTAGTTCATTCTCTCATTAAATCACTGTTGTCATCGCCACCACCACCACCACCACCACCACCACCATCATCATTATCATCATCATCATCATCATCTCATAATAATAATCACCATCAACACTAACATCATCATCATCATCACCATTGTCACCCTCGCTTTGAATATTTATAGCCACCTTCTCCCTCTCTATCCTCATCATCAACAACATCATCATCATCATCATCATCATCACCATCACCATCATATCTAAAAAGTTATACCCTAATTCAACCTCTAATTATATCTCTATCATCATCATCTTCATTCTGAGGATCATCATCATAATCATTATTATCATCACCATTATCACCGTAATACATATTCATCACCGGTATTATCATTATATCAATATCATAATTGTCATTATTATCATCAACATCATCATCATCATCATCATCATCATCACTGTCACTGCATCATTGTTACCATCACCATCGTTTTTGAAAATAGATTTATTCTAATCCACTCTCTCATTATACCACTGTCATCATCATTATCATCATCATCATCATCATCATTATTATCATAACTTACCTTTATTATTATCAATGTCATGATCATAACCATCTTTAGTGTCATCATTATTAACATAATTATGATCATCCTCATCCTCATTTTCACCATCATACTTGACAAGTTATACCTTTATCCACCCTCTAATTATAAATCTATTATCATTATCGTTGTCATCATCATCCTGACGATCATCGTCATCATCATTAATATCATCACCATTATCACTATCATTACCATAATGTTAAAAAATATTCGTACCCTCAATCAAACTTCCATTATAATCTGTCATAATCATCATCATCATAATTATAATCATAATTATCATCATCATTATCATCATCATCTTTCTTTTTGAAATTCTTGTTTTTCCTTTACATTATTGTTTTTTCCCCAAGTTATGAGCAATCCTTAATAAAGGTGTGTTTCTAGAAATAAAACAAACATAATCCCTACCTCGATGATAATCCCGTCATCACCGTTGTCCAGGACAGTCACTGGGGCAAGCTGGTTGGTTGCCGTAGCAATCGCATCACTAGCCCCTTCTGGTAGGGCAGCAGGCATCTCAGCGGTGTGCTGGTCGTCAGGCTCGCCGCCCGGCTGGCGGCGGGGTCTGTTGGCTCTACGCTGGATGCTTTGCTGTTCTGTCTCCTGAGCTAACCCAGGAATGTTTGGTTTGTCCTCCATAATTCTGAAGTAAAAGAGCCCCCAAATATCAAGAAAAGTTAGAATATTATGTGTTAAAAGATTGTATCAAAATAAAACAGACAAGAGAGAGAGAGAGAGAGAGCGAGAGAGAAAGGGGATTTACTGTATTATGCTTGATGCTATGATAATTATTCAGAATCGTATTCATAATTATTACACTATCATGAATTAAAGAGTTATAACTACTCAAATTATTGATCTACCAGATCGGGATTTTTGACATTTTCCAACAGTTCACTGATTTATCTTTTATGCAAACAACTCACAACTTAAATTTCGTTTCCATACGCGTTATTCCTATTATACATATTTCCCACGCTCTCACTCTTTTTCACTCCGCTTACGTTCAAATAATTTCACGTTTATTGAGAAAAAAAAGTAAAAATATATGCATAAAAGTACGACAGGTAGAACTTACATTAGTTTCCCGATGGTTTCTTGATCAAGAGCTTAGAAATCTCCGGAAATTCCTCCAATTATTGCCAAATAAACGCTAAGAATTCGTACGAGTTGCAAACCGTATGAAGATCAAAGACTCATAAAGATTTAGCGTATACAGCCAATGGGAGGACGTTTAGCGCACGTTACTAAGGCATGACGTCATAGTTAAAAAACTTTAGTCCAATCCCCGCGCGCTAACCACTCCTTATTGTATATACCTTATCAGCGCTCGCGCATGGGCAGTGCTATCCTCTCGTTACGCTGTGCGTACCTGCAAATTTGTCTGGCTGTGTGTAACGCGTCTTTATTCTCATGATTTAGCATGTATATGTCTATATGACATATGATACAAAAGAGGGCACACCTGATGAAATTGCAGTGTTGCTCAGCGTGATTTCCGTCCAATACTCTCCTGTGCACGCGCATTAAAAGCTAGCTTGGTTAATGTGTTCTTTAAGAGAGTAAAGGGGGGACTTCATCTACATGTATTAACACATTTCGTCAATGGAGTTTTTGTCGTTGTTGTTATGCTC
Source organism: Mesocentrotus franciscanus (assembly GCA_037976565.1). Taxonomy (NCBI): domain Eukaryota; kingdom Metazoa; phylum Echinodermata; class Echinoidea; order Camarodonta; family Strongylocentrotidae; genus Mesocentrotus; species Mesocentrotus franciscanus. Next base: position 10,894,343 of record CP137678.1, read on the forward strand.
TTTACAATTCTAATTTATCCTTATAAGGGGGGAGTCGGGAATATAGATCACAAATGATATATCTTAAGAGTACATGTAGGCCTACTTGAAGAAAAGAAGAAGTAGTAGTAGTAGTAGTAGTAATATTACTAGGATAAGATGAAGATGATGATGAAGAAGACAGGAAGAAGAGATGAAGACGAAGAAGGGGAAGGAGAAGAAGACGAAGAAGAAGACAAAAGTAGAAGAAGGAATAGAAAGACGAGGAGGATGATGAGGAGAAGGAAAGCAGAAGGCAAGGACATATTATTTAAAAAAAGAAAGAAAAGGAGGTAGTTGTTAATATCCCTTCGAAACAAAAAGACACGGACACTTCGTCGCTGATTTTACGAACCGGCATACGAAACATTTTTTATGTCATTTTTCGATTTTTATATTTTTACATAATTATTCTGAATGATATTAATTAGCCACCTTTCTACAAAATTTTAGATCATAAAACTCTTTGATTAAAAAGTTATTCAATTTGTTAAAAACGACCTGTGTCAGAAAAAGGGCAAAATTTTGAAAAAACGGATCTAACGAACCCGAATACGATCAGTGCGCTTTGTATGCCAGTTCGTAAAAACTCGAGTTTACGCGCGCGCGCATAAAGGAATTTGTGATTTTACGAACCGGCGCGCACTCCTAGTTTCCTGGCTATGCCTATAGTCTGCTCGTATGGGTTTCACCGAAATCTGGGGCTTTAACTTCGAGTCTGCGATGAACTGGTGAGTTAAGATTTATTTAGTTCTTTAATTATTTAATTCAACGAATATGTATGCACATCATGTTTGAATTATTTATAAAATTGATGATTATCCTATGATTATTTCCTCTTACGCTATCCCAGTCCCACACATAGGTCAGTTTGATATGTAAGCCAGTGTATCAAAGCTAAGTACAGTAGGTAGGAGGGATCTAGAGGTCTACACGTACAACTTCAAGTGCAGGTAGGCCTACAAGTAATTAGTAACTTGCATTAATGAACGGGACCAATATAAGTAAGATTATGGGGTTATGTTAGTAACAACAGACCTAATTTATTTGCTACTGACCTGTAGGCTATAGGCCTATGTTAAAGAACTTAAGTAGCCTAGTCTAATGACTAATGTCAAATGTGGGCTTGTGGCATGATTTCAGTCTTCAGAGACGGGTTCTGCTGCCTGTACTGGCGCTGGCTGTAGTCTGTAGAAACACTACTAGGCCTAGACTACTAGAAGGGTCTAGATCTAGGCCTACATGTCGTATGTGAATGTACTGTAGTACACTACATCAACATCTACCTAAGATCGCCATAATCTTTTCTTTAGTTTCAAACTCACTTGAGACTTGCATTATTTGGTCATAGTCATACAATACATCTAAACTTACTACTGGCTAACTCTTTTACTTTTAGTTTTATCCTTGCATCCCTATTATGAGTGGGTTTATGTATGATTGAACAAATGTTAAAGAATTCAGGGCTTAGAAGTTTAGGTCTTCAGAAGTTCAGTTAGTAGACTAAAATACAATTGAAAGAAATGACCTGAAACAATATTATTTAACAGTGTTACTACTATACTAGGTTTAGTTAAAAATTACTGTACCGATAGAACCATATGCCTTCACCATGTTATGTATAGGCTATAGCACTTAGCAGGTTTGCCAGTGTTATAGGATTATCAAATATAAGGTTTTGTGATGTTTATAAACTGTTGATTTTGATTGACACATAAATCCCTTTAATCCAATCATTAGATGGAGTTCATCCAGGATGCCCTTGTCCAGTGGGACAGAGACAATTACAAAAATGTGGTGTCCTTGGGCGATCTGAAAATCCGAAAGAATTCGGTGCCGAGGAAAGGTACAGTGTAGTGTTGTTAAAATGAAATGGGGCAGCAGGTGGTGGCGAGGAAACATTGTGGAGCTGTCGGAGCCTGAAAGCCTGGAGGACATCCCATTAGCTCAGCTTGGTTAGTAGTACATTTTTTCTATTCAGATACTTTTCTTCTTGTTAATGCACATCATCCAAATAACTTTCTCTATGAAGACTGTTAAAGGCATTGTTTAACAATGCCAAATCTGATATGCATGGCCCTACGTGTTATCAGCGTCTGTGGTATGGTGTAATATTGAAGCCCTAAAAAATTGCGCTTCAAAATGATCATGAAGGGCCTCAAAAAGTAAAAATCATTTAGTGACCGGTTTTACCATACTCATTTTCCCCAATAGATCGTATTGTTTATATATAAACCGTTGGGAAAACGGTTTTTGAAATTTTGAATTCCAATCATAAATATCTTGATAATCGGAAGGGCGATCGGCTCGTTAACATCATGGGATTCCTGACTGACCTAAAGGTTTATAATTATGATTGCAGCATGAGCTAAATCCACGATTTTGTTTAGAATCTGAGACAAATATATCCAATCCCTTTAAGAACACTGAGTACATCTCATAATTTGCAATTGGGTACTAGTTGTATGTAAAATTGATTACTAGTAGTGGATATGCTGTTACATTTTTAAAAATGGGAAATTCATAGAGAGGCTACATTTTCAGACCTGGTTGAACGAATGTAATTCAATATTGTTCTGTGCAAAATCTGTTATTTTTTAGTGTTTACCTATTGAATTGGACCTTTATTTTTATGGAGTTGTGTATTATTTCTACTTTCAGTCCAATATACACAATGGGGCCCTGAGATAGATGGTCAGCCTGCTGCTCAACCTGGCCCTGAGATAGATGGTCAACCTGCCGCTCAACGTGGTCCTGAGATAGATGGTCAGCGTGCTGCTCAACGTGGCCCTGAGATAAATGGTCAGCATGCTGCTCAACGTGGACCTAACATAGATGGTCAGCCTGCTGCTCAACGTGGCCCTGAGATAGATGGTCAGCCTGCTGCTCAACCTGGCCCTGAGATAGATGGTCAGCCTGCCGCTCAACGTGGTCCTGAGATAGATGGTCAGCGTGCTGCTCAACGTGGCCCTGAGATAAATGGTCAGCGTGCTGCTCAACGTGGACCTAACATAGATGGTCAGCCTGCTGCTCAACGTGGTCCTGAGATAGATGGTCAGCCTGCTGCTCAACATGGCCCTGAGATAGATGGTCAGCGTGCTGCTCAACGTGGCCCTGAGATTGATAGCGTGCTGCTCAACGTGGGCCTGAGATAGATGGTCAGCCTGCTGCTCAACGTGGCCCTGAGATAGATGGTCAGCCTGCTGCTCAACCTGGCCCTGAGATAGATGGTCAGCCTGCTGCTCAACATGGCCCTGAGATAGATGGTCAGCCTGCTGCTCAACGTGGCCCTGAGATAGATGGTCAGCCTGCTGCTCAACGTGGCCCTGAGATAGATGGTCAGCCTGCTGCTCAACGTGGCCCTGAGATAGATGGTTAGCGTGCTGCTCAACGTGGCCCTGAGATAGATGGTCAGCCTGGTGCTCAACCTGGTCCTGAGATAGATGGTCAGCCTGCTGCTAAACCCGGTCCTAAGATAGATGGTCAGCGTGCTGCTCAACGTGGCCCTGAGATAGATGGTCAGCCTGGTGCTCAACCTGGTCCTGAGATAGATGGTCAGCCTGCTGCTAAACCAGGGCCTAAGATAGATGGTCAGCCTGCTGAAGACCCATGGATGGACATCTTCCCACTGATTGGCCAACCGATTGATGACCCAGCGACTGATGGCCTCATGGCTTACAGATCTCAGGTAGCAGGTGAGTTGTTATTGAATTTGTGTGGCTGTCTTATCTCTGTGATTTTTTTACAGTTATGTACACTAGCCATAAATACTCATTTAACCATAGTAGATTTTTGTTTTTGTATGGTTTTTGATATTGAAATATATAAAGACCAAATGATAGGGAAAGGTTCCCTTTCACCATTAAATTGAATCTGTATACCACAATGTGCTTTGTATGTTGTACCAGCCAGATAAATAAGAAATATTAGGTGGTGAAGGTAAGTTACATGTTAATACCTCCTGAATGCAACTGTTGAGTGATATATAAGAAGTGTCCTTCTTTTAGTTTTCTTGTTTCTTTCAGGGGATGTGCACTTTTTATTACCTTTGGTTAGTGTACAGTGCGGCCTAGAGAAATTAGCTGAGGATGTGCAATTCATGCATTAACTTTGACCACACTTTCTAAGTTTGTTGAATCATGATGAATGTGTTACAACAATTTCAACACATAGAACTTTTGTTCATATTGATTAAAATATATTTTACAACAAACTTCTGTTGTGGTTTCTGCAACCTCATATTCAGTGATTTATGCCAAAGCAAGATTTATTCAATTCAATGAACCATCCAAATGATTAAACCAAGACTGATAGTGATAAGGAATATTGCATCTGCGATATTCAATTCTAATCTGCTCTCAAACTTCTGTTGCTCTCTGTGTTGAAGTTCTTCAACTTGATGAGGAAATGGACAGCAAAACAGAACACATGGATAATGTATGAGCCTTTCACTGTCATTGTACTGTGCAATAGATGGTTCTTAATGGCTGCTGTCACATGAAGTATGCTTCTCTCTCATTTCTTCTCTTTCTCTCCCTCTCTTTTTTGGCCCATCTCTGTTGTTGTCTCTCCCCTGTCACCTACATTATTACCAGAAATAATTTTATTCATGAACTCACAGAGCACCAAGAATTTTCTTATTTGGGAGTTATGGCTTTGTATGATTAAGATTATTTTCTTACACAATTTTAAGAATGTTTTCCCATATCCTGTACAAATAGTTTTTAATTATATTTAGTGATATAAACACCATAATTAAAAAGTCCATTTTCAGAAAAGAATAATTGAAATAAAAGAAAAGTATGAAAAAGACAGGTATTACAATTACTTAAATTTAACCAAAAAGCACTTTAGAAGGACTAGCGCTATAATTGGATGTACCCAACAGCATCAATGTGTTAAACACTTTTAAACACAGTGGGAATATTTCAAGGATTGTTCGAATTGCTTGACTGATTCCAGAAACTCATACAAACTTGCAATTGCTTTATAATTCACTTAAAAGATTTGGAAAGTTGTTTTGTTTAATTATAATTTAGGTATATGCCTTCGCCTATAGTAGATAGAGCAGTATACCTAAAATTAGTTTCATACTGAAGTACATGTAGTTTAATTTATATATCTGATGTGTAATAAGTATTTGTAAATGGATTCTGTAGAATAGGTATTTTAATCTTCATGATAAAGATGAACTTAATACATACAACTCTCATACTTTATTTCACTTTTTATCTTCTCTACAGAAATTCATGATGATCAAGGAGCAGCCAACAAACAGGTGAGCAGACTTCCCAACGTGAAAGTTTGTTATGCAACACAGACATTTTTTGCAGCCTGTCATCGGTGTAGTGCTTCATTCATTTTGAAAGCAGTGAAGAGTGTGTTCACCATACTGCAAGAGCTTCAGATTTCACTGTGCCAGAGGCATATAAGATAAACGAATCAATGGGAGATGATATAAATTCTTTGGAAAATTCCAAAGCTGTCCCTCCGAAAGTGCAAAAATGCAATTAAAAAAAACGGTTGGTCAAAGAAAATCGAAACAAAGGAGAGTCCTACTATTCCGAAAAGTCAACAAGCCAAGTTGTTCTGGTTCACAAAAAGCAAACACCTTGATTGTCCTAATTTGAGTTACAATGATAGGATTTCTTTGAGATCGCAATTCTATGACCAAGCCAGTTTGCTATTGCAAAGGGAGTGGCTGGCTAGGCACATTCATGTTGACATGCAGAAGAGTGTGAATCTAAAGGCCAAGAAGCGTGTCTCCTATATCCTGCCAAATCCTTCACAGAATGGACAAACCATACCTGTGTGCGAAAAAACCTCCCAGAGCACCCTGAACATCTCGGACCGCCAATTGCGCACCATAATTGATAAGAAAGAATCGAGGCATGGTTTCTTAGGTGAAGAGAAACGAGGGAAACAAAAGCATGACCCAATGCAAATAACCAAAATTGTCGAGCATTTGCAACGTTTTCTGTGTGTTGATTCACATTATTGTAGGGCAAATACAAAGTGCCGTTACTTGTCGGGAGATTTGACCAAGAACAGAATGTTTCGAATGTTTGACAAGGAGAACCCTGGTCTTGCTTCAAACTCTCTGTACATCAGAGTCAGGAAAGAAAAGAAGCTCAAAATCCATAGGCCAAAGAAGGACAAGTTTGGAATTTGCAAAACATATCGCAATTCGTCCGAAGAACAGAAATGTCAAATAAACACAAAATATCAAAAACATAGAATGAAGGTTGCTGCAGTGAGAGAGCTCAAAGATCTAAGTAAACAGCAAGCACTCGTTGATGAAAAACGTAGCGCTGCTGTATCTGACCTGCAGCAGAATATCTATCTCCCCAAGTCCAACCGCGGAGAGATTTTCTATAAACGTAGGCTGGCTTGCTACATTTCACTATTTCACAATATATGACCTAGTTTCTCATGAAGGCTATTGCTATCTCTCCAATGAAACTATCACCAAGCGTGGTGCATGTGAAGTGTCAACGTACCTCCTTGATTACTTGAATAAGTGTGAAAGTGAAGGAAAAGAATATAGACCTATGTTTCATGGGTTTCTCTCTAAGTCATGCAATGTGAAAAAAAAATCACTCTGCATTTCTTTGAGACAAACCATAGGCAAAGTAAAGGGGATAGTATGCATTCTGTGATAGAACAACATGTATCACGTCAGGAAGAGATCTTCCACCCTTGTGAACTGTACACTCTAATCAAAGATGCTGGACATAAGCCCAGACCGTATGTCGTAAAACATGTCAGAACAAATGAAATTCTGGATTGGAAAACATATGGACAAGATTTAGGTATCTTGAAGTGTAGGATCTCAGATGATGGGGAGAGGTCGATGGACCACTTTCAAGCATAGTCGGGTCCCTTAACAAAATGTTGGGGACACAATTTACAAAAGCGCAATTTTTTTTGCATGTGAGTCATTTGTATAAAAAGCATTAATTTTGGATAGGGAGCCAAGAAATCGGTGAATGGCTCCTATTTAAAAATGCTAATTTATGCAAATTTTATGCAAAAAACATAAAATCAACCGTATCTCATGAAATATATAAACCAGCATCTTAATTTCTTCGTATCCAGGTGACTTTGGTAATTTAAACGCAGTGCTGTGTTAATCAATAAATAAAGTACACTTTCATTCCTTTTTATGCTAATTATACTAATTTATTCATATTTATATATAACATTTACTTATATCAATATTTTTATCGTAAACCACATTTTCTATGATATATCATAGAAAGTAAATTCACTATTCCTTTCTCTAATGACATGTTTGTTGCATCCAGGTAAATTAGGTCAGTTTGAATGAAATTATTTTCCTCATTAACATGCTAATTTATGCATATTTGTAAGTATAATGCTTTTGAGAAGATAAATGAAGAAAATGATGTAGCAGTTCATAAGGTTTGTTATGCCAATGTGAGGTAAGTCAGTTTAGATATAAATTCCCTGTTATATGCTACTCTGTAAAATGTTTCAGTATATTTATGCTAATTTATGCAAATCTGTGGATATGTCATTTTAAGTGTGTTACTACATGGCAGCTATTTTTCAAACAAATCATTTCGCATATACTCTATTGTTGATTTACCTGGATCTCCAACTGAAGAAAGATGACAAACCTTTAGGAAATCTGCTTATCACATTTACAGTTACAGAGCTCGGTGCATCTCCACCCAGCCTTCTTGCAATGACATCTGCCACCGCAGCCAGTTGAACTCTTACAGTTGCACTTCACCAATTCACTGCATGCTTTGGAAGCTGCAGGCAGTGTACTCCAGACTGGAATCCAGCATTCACTGTCTTTATCTAATGTCCAGCCCCATGCTTCTGGACTTGGTTGATTCTGCTCACTTTGATGATTAGTGGTCCAGATGCTGGCCTGAAATACAGCCCGCTTCAAGTGTTGCAGTAAGGCATGTTGGGTCGGAGGGATTTTGTTCATTGTCCTGGCTTTGTGACAGAACATGTCCTTGCAGGCACTGTTCACAGAAGTCAACTGGCTTGTTTTGTCATAGAGAACAAAGGTGAAATGTTCAATCAGTTTGAATTTGTCGTTCTCGAAGTCCAACTGAGTGAAGGGATGTTGTGCCAAGTAGGTGAATGCCTCTGTTACCTCAGGAAAACATTTCCAGGCTTGCCATGCGAGTCGTTTGCCTTTGCCATAGAATGCAGACACTGTATCACATCCTGTGAAGCTGTGGAACATGGGTAAAGCCAACGATCTGTCTTTTCCTAGAGCATGGAAGATTGCATTGATGTGGTACTGAGTAAAGCTTTTTCCTGTGCCGAAAGCTACCCATACATCTGCGGTGGGAAATACAGACAGTAGATGATGGAATTGTCCTAAGAGAATAATGACGACAGGACTTTTACATCATATGAACTTGGAGGTTCTGTTGAAGTGTCTTGCTCAAAGTAATTCAGGAGATCAGATTTCTTTCCCATGCAAGAACAGTTTTCTCCTGTCAGATAGAGAAGGGGAGTATGGGTGGTTCTTATGTCGGAAAAAGTTTTCCATATCAGTCCCTCTATGTACATTTTAGAAGACAGAGACACGTCAGATTTGAGCAAAGAGATCTGCTCCTTCTGTTTCTGCCTTCTCTTGGTTGCAGGTGACCTGAATAGTTTCAGTGCATTTCTCTTTATTGGTTCATGAATAGATCTCTTACGCTCAACTAAGACTGAAGTGTTGTATTCTTGGAACTTTTCCTTGCCTATCCTTTCAATGTTTCGCACAGTGTTAACAACAGAAGCATCCATAATGTCACTTGAATCCAGTGTCACCAATTCTGGTTTGTCATCTAGAAATGGATTGCCTACTTCATTGATAGTATCGATCAGACTCGTTGTTTGTTGCTTGAAGGACTTCTGGGTCGACAATCCCTCCTCATGGTGAAGCTGTTGATGTTCTGGAGTAGGCTTACTGATGTACTCCTCTTCAAACTCCTTAATTAGTCGTGCCTGTTCTGGACCGGCAACCATATCCACTTTCTGAAGGCGGAAGGATTTTCTGTTAGCCCCACGGCACCACCAGAGCCTTTCACTGTCTCATTATTCTGCACATGTGCCTGGTCAATGGGAATACATGAGAATCGGTTAGACATCTTTGGAATCACCCAGTGGCCATTTTCTTCAAACTCTCTGACAAAGGGTTCTGGCAGGCTTTCCATGTCCCGTAGATGTACAGGGATCCATATTGCATAGTTCTGGTGATCAAGGGCAAAGAACCAAGGAACCAGCGCCTTGAGTGACTCCACACAGAGAGAGAAGTCTACTTCTCGACGAGCTCTCACAAAAGAGAGAAAAAGAATCTCAAATTGAAGAATTGACTTCCAGTATTGGAAAGTGGGACTCTTGCTAAAAAATAATCTCTTGTCTCCAGACATCTTTAGCCGTCTCCATTGGGGACTTTCCTGTTTGCCTGTAAGCATCCTCTTGGAGTTTTCCCAAAGCCAGGGCTGTCACCTGATGGCAACGTCTTGTTCTTGTAAGATGGGTTGACCGGAGAAAGGAGTCCGCTGTTCCAGTGGAGGCAATGCCAGCTTGTGTAAGGATGGAGGTCCACCCACTATCTTCCAAGTAATACAGTATTCCACAAGGCCATTTCTATATGGAGGCCTCCGAATATGACAATGTATTTTTCTTCACCATGTGTCCGAGGCCATTGCCACTGCACATACTTCGCCAGTGCATATAGGGGTGCATCCAAGGCTATCACTGGAATCTGGTTAGGGTTGAGAAACTGCGTTGCTTGGAGATTAACATTCATTCCATGCTTAATCATTGCTGCAGTAGCAGCCTTCTCATAAAACAGTGGTAAGAGCTGTGTCAAGCTTGGCCGTCTTTTCCATCCAACCTTCTTCTTCTTTCACAGCTTTCTGGAAGTGTCCATCAATTGATCCAGATGAACGAGGTGGTTTCGGTACAGCTACTTTTGCTGGTTTTATTGCTGGTTGGTAATGCCAGGTTCTCCTTTGTGACTTCTGATGGTATTTTGAGTTTCCTGCGGGAGATCCTGTATCTGACGCTGTTGGATACTGAAACATACTAATGCCTGTACCATGGAAAGAACCAGTTGCAGTGGTGCTGGATGGGTTGTGATCAAGATTGTCGAGAGCACCAACTGTGAACAGTCCACAACGTAGTCCGGTTGGTTCTCAAGTTGCAGAATACGGTTGTAATTCACACATGGGTAAAACATGACGCAGTGATAGTTTACATAAATTAGCATAAATTTGCATTGGATAAAATCTGGTTCGAATCAGTCAGCCTTGTGTAGAAATTCATAGATATAGTTCTAATTTATGCATGCAGAATTTGGCGCATTTCTATTAAAGATCTACGATATGCATGGTGTCAACTAAATACTTGCTTTAAGGCAAAAATACTGCTAATTTGCATAAATTAGCATAATTTTGCATGAAGATGAAGTTTGGTTTGGTTGGTCCTGTTGTGAAAAGTTAAGCTGTAGTCCTGATATAAGTATGAGGAAAGTTTGGTGCCTTTTCAACCTTTGTAATATTCACAATACCGATGGAGTAATTATATGCATAAATTACTGATCATTTGCATAAATTTGCATTTTTTAGCATGAAGATGAGATTTTAAATAATATATTCAGAAGAAAAAAAAATGAAGCTATTGACCTAATAAAGACATAGAGAAGGTTTGGTTCTTTTTTATACATTGTAATATTTGCAATCCCATTGGAATAATGATTTATATGCATTATTACTGCTAATTTACATAAATTAGCATATTTTTGCATTAAGATGCGATTTTCAATAGTATGTTCTGTGGGGAGAAATGAAGCTATTGACCTAATAAAGACATACATGTAGGGAAAGTTTGATGCTTTTGTAAACTCTGTCCCCAAAATTCCAAATTATGGGCCTAAGGGACCTGATTAGCATGTTCAATTGGAAAAAGAAATGCCTGAGATCATCAAATTCAAAACTTCACACTGTGACAATGCTTTCAGATCTCTTAACTTGAGAAATTCCCGAGCATTGCGCTCTTCTCATAGTGCACAGGCTCCTACCCCACAGCTACCATCATCCCTCTACTCCTCTAGACCAAAAGTTCTAGCAGGAAAATATCATGCACCCTCCTACTATGCATCTAGTCGGCATCTTGAAAATAGCTAGGCAAACTATTCGCTAACTTTCTGAAAGACTTCGAAAACTTTTTGACAACAATAGAACCTCCAAACGCTATACAATGCACAAATACAATACCAGCAAGTTTCCTGCACAGAGCTCGCGCTCTCAACCGAGCTCTCCTGGTGACGTAGAATCACGTGACTTGCGAGTTTTTCAGATTTGTAACAGGATCGGAAGGCGGGGCTTAGCAGCGTGGGAAATTGATAAATTAACGAAGGAAAACCTTGTTACTAATTAATCCCTCAATATTTTTTCTTCTAAACTTCGATAAAGTAATAAAAGCAGTATTTTCCTCATTAGAAGAAGGTAAGGTTGGATTTCATGGAACCTTTAAGGAGTCTCTGCAGGGGAATACCCATTAATCTCCCATCAAGATTTAGTTGATTTCTACGAAAATCTTCCACATGAATAGCTTTATCATCTAAATTTAGCTTTCATGTATAACAAGGTGTTTTTTTTTCTTTATTCAAAGTCCTTTTGTGTGTGTAATTGCACCTCAACATTTGAACATTTGATTATTTGGTTTCACTAGAGTCTTGTACCTGACATGATTAGACCAATTCATATATTTTTAGGTTATCTATTTACATAATCTTGAGCAAATCCTTTGTCTTAAACTCACAACCATTTATTTCATCTCGACACGATTTTTTCATTATGACATGACCCATGCTTGTATCAAAAAGAATACTACAGATTTAACCCCCCCCCCCTCCCTTCTTCCTTACACAAGAGATAAATTCGGGACTCTGCCATTACAGGACTCTGCCACAAAGAGGGAGACATTTCACTATGGTGCTTTTCCAGACATTGAGTGATTTAGGCATCTACAAGGCTGTACTCTTCCCTCTCTCTCTACGTCTCCATCTCCCCTCTCTCTCTGGTAACCACTACCATTGATATCCTCTGATCATTCGTTTCTCCTATCTCACTCTCCCTCTGTGTCTGTCTTTCCTTCTTTCTCTTTCCCTTTTCTATTTCTTTTTCTCTCTCTCTCATCTATTCCATCTAGGTTGTTGTTTAAGACTTCCTTTTTCTCTCCACCTTTTTCTCTCTCTTCCTCTATCCTTATTTTTTGTTCTTCAATATCCCCTCTTTTGCTTTATCTCTATCTTACCCCTCTCCTCAATCTCTCTTACACTATTCCCGTTTTGCATGTCAATCTTTCTGTTTTGCTGTTTTCCCACTGTCTCTGCCTTCTCTTTATTAATTAAATACAATCCGTGAATTGGAAAAGCAATCTTTATTTTGTAAACAACCCTTTGTTGATAAAACTTGCACAGCAGAGGAGACATAACAATAGTAATACAAAATAATAAAAAGTACTCAGAAACATTAACATTCATTTGCAAAAATAGTATTTTTATTCGAATTAAAAAAACAATCATGTCAATTCTTGAGGTTAGCTTGTTTGAGTATTGATCTTAGTTTCCTTTGGTTTCAGTAGTTTCCTTAGTTTCCTTAGTTTCCTTTGATTTCAGTAGTTTCCTTCACGGCGTTCCATTCAAGCCATTTTAGAGGTGATTCGATGTAGGAATAGCTCAACCAGGCAGCCATACGGTTGATTATATTACGCCACACTTAGTGTACTTTGATTTCGATTTCTCTCCTCTCCTTTCAATTTGTTTGTACATTTTTGATAGTTTTCTATCTGCAAGTGCTCTTTAATTGCTGGGTGGTTTATTTCTCGGTAACTTTTCATTTTGTCTTGCAGCTTTCTGCCCTCTCCGTTGGTTGAATTCTTCTTTAGTTTCAGACTGCAGAGCTTTCCTCCTTTGTTTTCCCCCTTCTCGATCTTCATCAAACATCTATTACGATTTGTTGCTCTTTTAGGTTTCCAATTCAGAGTTGTACTCCTTTCTCTCCCCTCCATCAAATTTGTTGATCTGCTGCTTCTTTGAGAGATGCCTTGCTTTCTCTCCCTTCCATCAAATTTGTTGATCTGCTGCTTCTTTGAGAGATGTCTTGCTTTCTCTCCCCTCCATCAAATTTGTTGATTTGTTGCTTCTTTGAGAGATGCCTTGCTTTCTCTCCCTTCCATCAAATTTGTTGATCTGCTGCTTCTTTGAGAGATGTCTTGCTTTCTCTCCCCTCCATCAAATTTGTTGATTTGTTGCTTCTTTGAGAGTTTTCTAGCTTTCTCTCCCCTCCATCAAATTTGTTGATCTGCTGCTTCTTTGAGAAATGTCTTCCTTTCTCTCCCTCCTTCAAATTTCTAGATTTGTTGCTTCTTTGATAGTTTTCCTGCTTTCTCTCCCTTCTCCATCAAATTTGTTGATCTGTTGCCTTTTGAGAGTTTTCCTGCCTTTTCTCCCTTCTCCATCAAATTTGATAATCTGTCGCCTCTTTGGGAGTTTTCTTGCTTTCTCTCCCCTCCATCAAATTTGTTGATCTGTTGCTTCTTTGTAAGTTTTCCTGCTTTCTTTCCCCTCTATCAAATTTGTTGATCCGTTGCTTCTTTCAGAGTTTTCTTGCTTTCTCTCCCCTCCATCAAATTTCTTGATTTGTTGCTTTTTTGAGAGTTTACTTGCTCTCTCTCCCCTCTATCAAATATGTTGATCTGTTGGTTCTTTGAGAGTCTTCATGCTTTCTCTCCCCTCCATCAAATTTGTTGATCTGCTGCCTATTTCAGAGTTTTCTTGCTTTCTCTTCTCTATCAAATTTGTTGATCTGTTGCTTTTTGAGAGTTTTCTTGCTTTCTCCCCCCTCTATCAAATTTGTTGATCTGTTGCTTCTTTCAGAGTTTTCTTGCTTTCTCTCCCTCTACCAAATTCGTTGATCTGCTGTTTCTTTGAGAGTTTTCCTGCTTTCTCTCCCCTCCATCAAATTTGTTGATCTGTTGCCCTTTGAGAGTTTTCTTGCTTTGTCTCCCTTACATCAGATTTGTTGCTCTCTTGCTTCTTTCAGAGCTTTTCTTGCTTTCTGTCCCTCCATTGTTTCTTATGCAGTTGTCACTGTTTTCACAACACCTCCCCGAGTATAATTATGGTTTTGCTCTTACTTGCAGGTTTATGCAGGTAAATTATAATTCTGATGGTTATAGGTCAGGTCTATGCTGCCCTCATCTCGTTCTCCGTTACTCCCTTGAGGGTAACCTCCCCCTCCTCTACCTGACACTCCTAGCCTCTTCATCCAACTCCATCATCTTCCTCTACTACCTCCCCATCATTTCTCTCTCCTCCATCTTCTAGCATTAGCTCTTCTCCACCCAGCTCTGCTTCTTCTGCATTGGGATGCACTGCCTCTGCAAGTTCCAGCCCCTCTTCGTTCCGCATCCCATCGTTTACTGCAATTTCGCCCTGTTGATGCACCTGTGGAGCCTCTTCACCTGCCACACCCTCTCCAGCATCACCCTGTTCTGCTTCCCCATCTTCTGCCTCGTTACCCTCCTCCCTCTCTCCATCCTCTGCTTCATCACCCACCTCCTGGTGTCCTCTGGCCTCTTCCCTGTCTTCCTCAGCAATACCTTCTTCCATCTCCCCTCTGCTTCTTCCTCTGCGCCTGTCTCGGACAAGTCAGTTAGGAAGTCCTCCCCCTCTTCCTCTTCCTCCTCCTCCTGCTCCTCCTCTGTATCCACCTCCAGCAACTCGCCTGCCAGCCGAGCCACTGTCCTGTACTTCTCCTTGATGTCAACCACTCCAGGGAGCATCTCCTCCATGTCACGTGGCCTTTCCTTAGGATCTTCCTTGCAGCACATGTCACCCAATGTGCGGAGGCCATCGTCCTTGATGAATCTCCCGATGCAATCCAGGATGATGCCCACGGAGTAGACATCAGAAGCCACTGAAGTCTCACAACCATTCAGGACTTCTGGTGCTGTATGGATAAAGTAGCCCTTTGCGTGGGTTGACATGGTTTCATTGGACCCTGAGAAATTAGGAGAGGTCGCTGTGCTCAGCATACCCAAGTCGATGATGACTGCCACCCAGCGGTTCTTCCTGAACTCCAGAAGCACGTTATCATCCTTAATGTCATTGTGCAGGAGAGAGCGGTCATGGAGAGCCATCACACCTCTGATGATGTCCTCACCAATGGCTACCAAGTTCCACTTCTGGACATCCGGCACAGGATCGCATCCTTTCCTAGGGTCGATGGCATCAAAAGCACGTAGGATTGGCCCTGGATCTTATCGCCGATGAATTCCGTGACGAGGCACTGATCTCCATTGATCATCACGATCCCCAAGAATCGAGGGAAGTAGGGCGAGGTGGACATTAGAAGACCAGCTCGTGCTTCCTTCTCGAAGCGGACGTTGCGTCGCTCCCTGTCGGATTCCTCCAGTTCAGCCATCAGGTTCTGCTTGACTAGCGCCCTCTTGATGGCCACAGGGTCTTTCTCTCCGTTGAGACGTCCAAGCATCACCTCACCATAGCCACCCTTACCTACCAGGTCCAGGATGGTCTGACCCGATGCTGAGGATTGGTTGAAGGACATAAGATCCTGGATGGCCAGTTCTTGAGGTGGGTAGAAGTAGAGGCAGGCATTGACGACCCGGTCTACGTTCGTCTTGGCCTCCCGAAGGAATCTCAGATCAGTGATCTTCTGCAGCCTGATGGGGTTTGATGAAATTATTTTGTTAAACTTTCATCTTTAAGTACTAGATACTTTTATCATTCTTTCTTTTAGGATAATTCTCATGAATACAATTATTTTCTTGCATCCTGACGTGTATATTTAATAAATGTTTGAGTTACATGGGTATGTGAACAATGGCAGTTGTGTAAGATCCAATCACAAGATGGAAATGAATTACATTTTTATAAAAAAAAGATATATATAATCATTATGAAATAATATTGCTGAAGAAAACTCAAAGACAAATAAGGTTTAATAGCGTCAATATCATACCAAGGACAAATCTATTTTAGATACATATAGAAAACACTTCTAAGAAAAACAAATTTCATGCACTCAGTTTGTTTAAAATGGGAACGACATTTAGATTACACCCCGGAAAATTCAAAGAAGCTAAAATACCATATGATATTCCGTTTTACCCCTGATATTGGACTAATATAATTTCAATACAAGATTATACATAAGATTTTGTTTTCAAACAAGCAACTGTACAAGATGAAACTAATTAATGTTGACAATTTTTCATTTTGTAAAAAAGAGTTTAAATATATTGTGCACTTTTTTGGGAATGTGAATTTAGTAAAAAAAAAAAAAATTGGGAACGAAACAGAACAATGGATACATGATCGTGCACGTTTTCAGATTACGTTTACAAGAGAAAATATCATATTTGGTTTTGCTAGAAAGGGTTCCTGTTTTTGATGTTATTAAAACAAAAAGTTGTTCAATATCATGAGGATGAAAGATATTTATTTATTTGGTATGTATAGAATTCTTTTATTAAGTGGCGTCTATTCAAGTTTTTATTTGAAAATAGAATATGAGAGAACCACCTTGTCACCAGGTGAGTCAAACATATGTAACTTTATGATTGCTACTTCAATACTTTGACTTTATCCAATAAAGTAGCCCATGGAGGGCTAAATAATATTCAAAAACAATTTATCTTTGTTTCGGAGTAAAATTGAATAAGTATCGACATTTAACCATTTATACTAAAACGTTTCCAGAATTCCAGTAATTGATAAGCAGAGAATGTTTGTATAAGTGGTGGTGACTTTGGATCAGCATGTGTTTGCTCTCTGTTATTTCAAGTCTTTAATTTGAAAAAGAAAATACGTACACTGTATATATAAATTTCTTACTTGTCATTGATCTCTTTGAGCTGACTGAGCTGACTTATCTGTTCAGTCTGGAGAGCCATCATCTGAGTGTTACGAGCGATGTCATCAGTCTTTTGATCGATGTCCTGCTTCATATGACAGAGCTT
Organism: Mesocentrotus franciscanus; assembly: GCA_037976565.1. Lineage (NCBI taxonomy): Eukaryota > Metazoa > Echinodermata > Echinoidea > Camarodonta > Strongylocentrotidae > Mesocentrotus > Mesocentrotus franciscanus. Next base: position 10,911,395 of record CP137678.1, read on the forward strand.
CTCCAGGAGGACCTGGTTCAGACGCTCCACATACTCCCTCTTCTTCTCCTCTAGCTTCATCTTCTTCTCCATCTCCTTCATCAGCTTCTCTGCCTTTTCCTTCTCCTTCTCAGCCTTCACCTTCTCTCTCTCTGCCTTTGCCTTCTCTCCCTCTGCCTTCTTCTTCTCCTTCTCGGCCTGCTTCTTCTCCTTCTCCATGTCCTTTCTGCCCTTCGCCATCTCCTTGTTCTTCTGTGCCATCTCCTTCACCATCCTTTTCGCTTCTTCACTGCCATCCTTGAGCTTGAGGATCTGCCTTTCCAGGATAGCTTTGTCCTTCTGCAAAGAGCTATAGACGGAAGCAGCGAAAATAAAATAGAGTGAAATGAAAATACCCATTTTAAGCAAGTTTGAAAACCCGCTATATATACCACTTTTTGTTATAATTGCTCTTTCCACGGATATTTTTTTCTCCTTTTTTTACTCTGAATTAAAAAAATAATCTTTTTCAGATATCATATCATTAGCTTCTCTAAAGGAATTTCCAATAAATGATTGTCAACATCTTGTTGCCAATTTAATGTCCTATTACTTGACAATGATTGCATGATTTCTTTGAAATGCACAAATGCACTTTCTTCTTATCCATGAGTTCAAAACTTTGGGCTCAATAAGTGTGAAATCGATCTATTTTAAAAACCTGTTATCATTTGTGATAGCCATGTTTTTGAACACCTATTTATTCAACCAAATGTATAGTTTAGAAAAAATAATATTTAAACAAGTTGAAAGATTACCGAATTGTGGAACCCTGCTTGGCAAACTGGTCGGCAAAATGAGTTTCCCAATCTTCAGTTTGGTAGTTCTAAGAGAAAAGCAACAACAAAACAAACAAATAAAGAAACGTATAAAAATAAACTTCTGAAAATGTAGAGAAAATGATTTTGTAAAGGAGGGAAATCGTTTTTTTTTTTTTTTTTTTTTAAATGATTGCCGACTGCTACCTTTTTTCCTGAATTGAATTTTCGAATAAATGAAGAAAGGAGAAAACTGAAAAGGGCTTTAATGGAGAAGGTGTGGGATAGAAGTATTATAGGAAGGAATATCAGAGAGAGAGAGAGAGAGAGAGAGAGAGAGAGAGAGAGGGGAGGGGAGGGGTGTGGAGAGGGTGAATATAATTACATTTCTCATCGAATTTTTAAAACATTAACACTCTTTGTCATGACAAACATTTAAAGTTTTGGGGTGCCATAAATATAAGTTTCACGAACCTCATCAGGGGCGACGCCCACTTTGTTGTTCTTCTCGACCCCACCGCACAAGCAGAATCGGTGCCACCACTTCCTCTGCTGTTTCTTGCATGCCTTGAAGACACGATCCTTCCTCAGCTCACTCAACTGACCTTCCAAGGTCTGTATTATGAATGAATGAATGAATGAATGAATGAATAAATAAATAAATAAATAAATAAATAAATAAATAAATAAATAAATAAATAAATAAATGAATGAATGAATGAATGAATAAATTAATGAATTAATGAATTAATTAATGAGTGAATTAATGAATGAATGAATAAAGAAAATAAACGAAAATGAATGAAAGAACAAAAAAAAGAAGGAAAAAAGGACTTAATAAATGGAAAGAATTACAAACGGATTAATAGATAAATAGATAAATAATAAAGTAAATAGATATTTGAATAAATGAAATTAAAGAATGAATAATGAAAATAAATACATAAATGAACGAATAACAAATAATCAATAAAATAATAAACAGAATAAATGAATAAATAAACAAATTAAATAAATATACAAATAAATATATTGTTTCTAATATAAACATAACCTCACCTTGAGTGTTGTCTGTGTCTGATCCTTCTCCCTCTGGATCTGTCGGACATCTGCCTGCTTCTCCTCCCGAGCAGACACGAGTCCCTTTGCCGGAGATCCGGCGGTGGTGTCCTCTGTGGAACCGGTCAGGGATTTCGCGGCTTCTTGGAGAGCTTTGAAGTCCTACGGAAAACAAACAAACAAAAGGCCACCCAAAAACTAATCAATATCATTGTGATATCAATATCAAATTTCAAGTGTGCATTTTTCTTCTCTATATATGATTTACCATTTTACTCAACTTTTTGACACATATTATTAATTTCAGACATTATTCATTTCAGACAATATAGATTTCTAAATTGCAATACGTACCTTGAGCTGTGCATTTGCCGCTGCAAGCTGTTGCTCAAGACTCTGTCGGGTGCTCTCTCCGGCCTTTACGAAATAAAATGAAACATAAAATCATTTTTGTTGGTGTCTTTCAGATAGAAAAAATATTTTGTGTGTGCCTGCTCTAGCATACTTGTTTTGACATGAACTAAATACATGAGAAAAACAATTATAATACGATGAACACATTCATAAAACAAACTTTGATGTAAAGCAACATTATATTTAATCGATCTTTCATGATATTATACTTATTATTTCTAAACTTAAGTTCCAGAAAACAACAAGTGACAGTATAATGCAGAGAAACATAAGACAAGCAGCAAACAATCTCTTGGGATTACCAAGAAGAATTTTTAATCATGATCTTAATCATCATCATCATCATCATCATTATCAACGTCATTGTAATTATCATCATAACCACTGTCACCATCAGTATAATTATTCTTGAAGAAATTTATACTAGTTCATTCTCTCATTAAATCACTGTTGTCATCGCCACCACCACCACCACCACCACCACCACCATCATCATTATCATCATCATCATCATCTCATAATAATAATCACCATCAACACTAACATCATCATCATCATCACCATTGTCACCCTCGCTTTGAATATTTATAGCCACCTTCTCCCTCTCTATCCTCATCATCAACATCCTCATCATCATCATCATCATCATCATCATCACCATCATATCTAAAAAGTTATACCCTAATTCACCCTCTAATTATATCTCTATCATCATCATCTTCATCATCATCTTCATTCTGAGGATCATCATCATAATCATTATTATCATCACCATTATCACCGTAATACATATTCATCACCGGTATTATCATTATATCAATATCATAATTGTCATTATTATCATCAACATCATCATCATCATCATCATCATCACTGTCACTGCAGTTTCCATCATCACCGTTGTTACCATCATCATCGTTTTTGAAAATAGATTTATTCTAATCCACTCTCTCATCATACCACTGTCATCATCATTATCATCATCATCATCATCGTCATTATCATCATAACTTACCTTTATTATTATCAATGTCATGATCATAACCATCTTTAGTGTCATCATTATTAACATAATCATGATCATGATCATCCTCATCCTCATTTTCACCATCATACTTGACAAGTTATACCTTCATCCACCCTCTAATTATAAATCTATCATCATTATCGTTGTCATCATCATCATCATCCTCATCCTGACGATCATCGTCATCATCATTAATATCATCACCATTATCACTATCATTACCATAATGTTAAAAAATATTCGTACCCTCAATCAAACTTCCATTATAATCTGTCATAATCATCATCATCATAATTATAATCATAATTATCATCATCATCATCATCATCATCTTTCTTTTGTAATTCTTGTTTTCCTTTACATTATTGTTTTTTCCCCAAGTTATGAGCAATCCTTAATAAAGGTGTGTTTCTAGAAATAAAACAAACATAATCCCTACCTCGATGATAATCCCGTCATCACCGTTGTCCAGGACAGTCACTGGGGCAAGCTGGTTGGTTGCCGTAGCAATCGCATCACTAGCCCCTTCTGGTAGGGCAGCAGGCATCTCAGCGGTGTGCTGGTCGTCAGGCTCGCCGCCCGGCTGGCGGCGGGGTCTGTTGGCTCTACGCTGGATGCTTTGCTGTTCTGTCTCCTGAGCTAACCCAGGAATGTTTGGTTTGTCCTCCATAATTCTGAAGTAAAAAGCCCCAAATATCAAGAAAAGTTAGAATATTATGTGTTAAAAGATTGTATCAAAATAAAACAGACAAGAGAGAGAGAGAGAGAGAGAGTTTACTGTATTATGCTTGATGCTATGATAATTATTCAGAATCGTATTCATAATTATTACACTATCATGAATTAAAGAGTTATAACTACTCAAATTATTGATCTACCAGATCGGGATTTTTGACATTTTCCAACAGTTCACTGATTTATCTTTTATGCAAACAACTCACAACTTAAATTTCGTTTCCATACGCGTTATTCCTATTATACATATTTCCCACGCTCTCACTCTTTTTCACTCCGCTTACGTTCAAATAATTTCACGTTTATTGAGAAAAGAAGTACAAATATTTGCATAAAAATACGCCAAGTAGAACTTACATTAGTTTCCCGATGGTTTCTTGATCAAGATCTTAGAAATCTCCGGAAAATTCCTCCAATTATCTCAAAATAAACGCTCAGAATTCGTACGAGTTGCAAACCGTATGAAGATCAAACACTCATAAAGATTTAGCGTATACAGCCAATGGGAGGACGTTTAGCGCACGTTACTAAGGTATGACGTCATAGTTAAAAAACTTTAGTCCAATCCCCGCGCGCTAACCAATCAGCGCTCGCGCATGGGCAGTGCTATCCTCTCGTTACGCTGTGCGTACCTGCAAATTTGTCTGGCTGTAGTGTGTAACGCGTTTTTATTCTCATGATTTAGCATGTATATGTCTATATGACATATGATACAAAAGAGGGCACACCTGATGAAATTGCAGTGTTGCTCAGCGTGATTTCCGTCCAATACTCTCCTGTGCACGCGCATTAAAAGCTAGCTTGGTTAATGTGTTCTTTAAGAGAGTAAAGGGGGGACTTCATCTACATGTATTAACACATTTCGTCAATGGAGTTTTTGTCGTTGTTGTTATGCTCTTTACAATTCTAATTTATCCTTATAAGGGGGGAGTCGGGAATATAGATCACAAATGATATATCTTAAGAGTACATGTAGGCCTACTTGAAGAAAAGAAGAAGAAGTAGTAGTAGTAGTAGTAATATTACTAGGATAAGATGAAGATGATGATGAAGAAGACAGGAAGAAGAGATGAAGACGAAGAAGGGGAAGGAGAAGAAGACGAAGACAAAAGTAGAAGAAGGAATAGAAAGACAAGGAGGATGATGAGGAGAAGGAAAGCAGAAGGCAAGGACATATTATAAAAAAAAGAAAGAAAAAAAGGTAGTTGTTAATATCCCTTCGAAACAAAAAGACACGGACACTTCGTCGCTGATTTTACGAACCGGCATACGAAACATTTTTTATGTCACTTTTCGATTTTTATATTTTTACATAATTATTCTGAATGATATTAATTAGCCACCTTTCTACAAAATTTTAGATCATAAAACTCTTTGATTAAAAAGTTATTCAATTTGTTAAAAACGACCTGTGTCAGAAAAAGGGCAAAATTTTGAAAAAAACGGGTCTAACGAACCGGAATACGATCAGTGCGCTTTGTATGCCAGTTCAAAAAAACTCGAGTTTACGCGCGCGCGCGTAAAGGAATTTGTGGATTTACGAACCGGCGCGCACTCCTAGTTTCCTGGCTATGCCTATAGTCTGCTCGTATGGGTTTCACCGAAATCTGGGGCTTTAACTTCGAGTCTGCGATGAACTGGTGAGTTAAGATTTATTTAGTTCTTTAATTATTTAATTCAACGAATATGTATGCACATCATGTTTGAATTATTTATAAAATTGAAGAAAAACTCCCTAAATTGATGATTATCCTATGATTATTTCCTCTTAGTCTTACGCTATCCCAGTCCCACACATAGTTTGATATGTAAGCCAGTATATCAAAGCTAAGTACAGTAGGTAGGTGGGATCTACACATGCAACTTCAAGTGCAAGTACAAGTAATTAGTAACTTGCATTAATGAACGGGACCAATATAAGTAAGATTATGGGGTTATGTTAGTAACAACAGACCTAATTTATTTGCTACTGACCTGTAGGCTATATGTTATAGAAATTAAGTAGAGTCTAGCCTAGTCTAATGACTAATGTCAAATGTGGGCTTGTGGCATGATTTCAGTCTTCAGAGACGGGTTCTGGCTTCTGCTGCCTGTACTGGCGCTGGCTGTAGTCTGTAGAAACACTACTAGGCCTAGACTACTAGAAGGGTCTAGATCTAGGCCTACATGTCGTATGTGAATGTACTGTAGTACACTACATCAACATCTACCTAAGATCGCCATAATCTTTTCTTTAGTTTCAAACTCACTTGAGACTTGCATTATTTGGTCATAGTCATACAATACATCTAAACTTACTACTGGCTAACTCTTTTACTTTTAGTTTTATCCTTGCATCCCTATTATGAGTGGGTTTATGTATGAACAAATGTTAAAGAATTCAGGGCTTAGAAGTTTAGGTCTTCAGAAGTTCAGTTAGTAGACTAAAATACAATTGAAAGAAATGACCTGAAACAATATTATTTAACAGTGTTACTACTAGGTCTAGTTAAAAATTACTGTACCGATAGAACCATATGCCTTCACCATGTTATGTATAGGCTATAGCACTTAGCAGGTTTGCCAGTGTTATAGGATTATCAAATATAAGGTTTTGTGATGTTTATAAACTGTTGATTTTGATTGACACATAAATCCCTTTAATCCAATCATTAGATGGAGTTCATCCAGGATGCCCTTGTCCAGTGGGACAGAGACAATTACAAAAATGTGGTGTCCTTGGGCGATCTGAAAATCCGAAAGAATTCGGTGCCGAGGAAAGGTACAGTGTAGTGTTGTTAAAATGAAATGGGGCAGCAGGTGGTGGCGAGGAAACATTGTGGAGCTGTCAGAGCCTGAAAGCCTGGAGGACATCCCATTAGCTCAGCTTGGTTAGTAATAGTAGTACATTTTTTCTATTCAGATACTTTTCTTCTTGTTAATGCACATCATCCAAATAACTTTCTCTATGAAGACTGTTAAAGGCATTGTTTAACAATGCCAAATCTGATATGCATGGCCCTACGGGTATGGTGTAATATTGAAGCCCTAAAAAATTGCGCTTCAAAATGATCATGAAGGGCCTCAAAAAGTAAAAATCTTTTAGTGACCGGTTTTACCATACTCAGTTTCCCCAATAGACCGTATTGTTATATAAACCGTTGGGAAAACGGTTTTTGAAATTTTGAATTCCAATCATAAATATCTTGATAATCGGACGGGCGATCGGCTCGTTAACATCATGGGATTCCTGACTGACCTAAAGGTTTATAATTATGATTGCAGCATGAGCTAAATCCACGAATCCCTTTAAGAACACTGAGTACATCTCATAATTTGCAATTGGGTACTAGTTGTATGTAAAATTGATTACTAGTAGTGGATATGCTGTTACATTTTAAAAAATGGGAAATACATAGAGAGGCTACATTTTCAGACCTGGTTGAATGAATGTAATTCAATATTGTTCTGTGCAAAATCTGTTATTTTTTAGTGTTTACCTTTTGAATTGGACCTTTATTTTTATGGAGTTGTGTATTATTTCTACTTTCAGTCCAATATACACAAGGGGCCCTGAGATAAATGGTTAGCCTGCTGCTCAACCTGGCCCTGAGATAGATGGTCAGCCTGCCGCTCAACGTGGTCCTGAGATAGATGGTCAGCGTGCTGCTCAACGTGGTCCTGAGATTGATAGTCAGCCTGCTGCTCAACGTGGCCCTGAGATAGATGGTCAGCCTGCTGCTCAACCTGGCCCTGAGATAGATGGTCAGCCTGCTGCTCAACGTGGCCCTGAGATAGATGGTCAGCCTGCTGCTCAACGTGGCCCTGAGATAGATGGTCAGCCTGCTGCTCAACGTGGCCCTGAGATAGATGGTCAGCCTGCTGCTCAACGTGGCCCTGAGATAGATGGTCAGCCTGCTGCTCAACGTGGCCCTGAGATAGATGGTCAGCCTGCTGCTCAACGTGGCCCTGAGATAGATGGTCAGCCTGCTGCTCAATGTGGCCCTGAGATAGATGGTCAGCGTGCTGCTCAACGTGGCCCTGGGATAGATGGTTAGCGTGCTGCTCAACGTGGCCCTGAGATAGATGGTCAGCCTGGTGCTCAACCTGGTCCTGAGATAGATGGTCAGCCTGCTGCTAAACCCGGCCCTAAGATAGATGGTCAGCCTGCTGAAGACCCATGGATGGACATCTTCCCACTGATTGGCCAACCGATTGATGACCCAGCGACTGATGGCCTCATGGCTTACAGATCTCAGGTAGCAGGTGAGTTGTTATTGAATTTGTGTGGCTGTCTTATCTCTGTGATTTTTTTACAGTTATGTACACTAGCCATAAATACTCATTTAACCATAGTAGATTTTTGTTTTTGTATGGTTTTTGATATTGAAATATATAAAGACCAAATGATAGGGAAAGGTTCCCTTTCACCATTAAATTGAATCTGTATACCGCAATGTGCTTTGTATGTTGTACCAGCCAGATAAATAAGAAATATTAGGTGGTGAAGGTAAGTTACATGTTAATACCTCCTGAATGCAACTATTGAGTGATATTTAAGAAGTGTCCTTCCTTTAGTTTTCTTGTTTCTTTCAGGGGATGTGCACTTTTTATTACCTTTGGTTAGTGTACAGTGCGGCCTAGAGAAATTAGCTGAGGATGTGCAATTCATGCATTAACTTTGACCACACTTTCTAAGTTTGTTGAATCATGATGTATGTGTTACAACAATTTCAACACATAGAACTTGTGTTCATATCATTAAAATTTATTTTGCAACAAACTTCT
>CP137678.1:10920672-10960672 GCA_037976565.1 Mesocentrotus franciscanus
GTTGTGGTTTCTGCAACCTCATATTCAGTGATTTATGCCAAAGCAAGATTTATTCAATTCAATGAACCATCCAAATGATTAAACCAAGACTGATAGTGATAAGGAATATTGCATCTGCGATATTCAATTCTAATCTGCTCTCAAACTTCTGTTGCTCTCTGTGTTGAAGTTCTTCAACTTGATGAGAAATGGACAGCAAAACAGAACACATGGATAATGTATGAGCCTTTTACTGTCATTGTACTGTGCAATAGATGGTTCTTAATTGCTGCTGTCACATGAAGTATGCTTCTCTCTCTTTTCTTCTCTTTCTCTCCTCTCTTTTTGGCCCATCTCTGTTGTTGTCTCTCCCCTGTCACCTACATTATTACCAGAAATAATTTTATTCATGAACTCACAGAGCACCAAGAATTTTCTTATTTGGGAGTTATGGCTTTGTATGATTAAGATTATTTTCTTACACAATTTTAAGAATGTTTTCCCATATCCTGTACAAATAGTTTTTAATTATCTTTAGTGATATAAACACCATAATTAAAAAGTCCATTTTCAGAAAAGAATAATTGAAATAAAAGAAAAAGTATGAAAAAGACAGGTATTACAATTACTTAAATTTAACCAAAAAGCACTTTAGAAGGACTAGCGCTATAATTGGATGTACCCAACAGCATCAATGTGTTAAACACTTTTAAACACAGTGGGAATATTTCAAGGATTGTTCGAATTGCTTGACTGATTCCAGAAACTCATACAAACTTGCAATTGCTTTATAATTCACTTAAAAGATTTGGAAAGTTGTTTTGTTTAATTATAATTTAGGTATATGCCTTCGCCTATAGTAGATAGAGCAGTATACCTAAAATTAGTTTCATACTGAAGTACATGTAGTTTAATTTATATATCTGATGTGTAATAAGTATTTGTAAATGGATTCTGTGGAATAGGTATTTTAATCTTCATGATAAAGATGAACTTAATACATACAACTCTCATACTTTATTTCACTTTTTATCTTCTCTACAGAAATTCATGATGATCAAGGAGCAGCCAACAAACAGGTGAGCAGACTTCCCAACGTGAAAGTTTGTTATGCAACACAGACATTTTTTGCAGCCTGTCATCGGTGTAGTGCTTCATTCATTTTGAAAGCAGTGAAGAGTGTGTTCACCATACTGCAAGAGCTTCAGATTTCACTGTGCCAGAGGCATATAAGATAAACGAATCAATGGGAGATGATATAAATTCTTTGGAAAATTCCAAAGCTGTCCCTCCGAAAGTGCAAAAATGCAATTAAAAAAAACGGTTGGTCAAAGAAAATCGAAACAAAGGAGAGTCCTACTATTCCGAAAAGTCAACAAGCCAAGTTGTTCTGGTTCACAAAAAAGCAAACACCTTGATTGTCCTAATTTGAGTTACAATGATAGGATTTCTTTGAGATCGCAATTCTATGACCAAGCCAGTTTGCTATTGCAAAGGGAGTGGCTGGCTAGGCACATTCATGTTGACATGCAGAAGAGTGTGAATCTAAAGGCCAAGAAGCGTGTCTCCTATATCCTGCCAAATCCTTCACAGAATGGACAAACCATACCTGTGTGCGAAAAAACCTCCCAGAGCACCCTGAACATCTCGGACCGCCAATTGCGCACCATAATTGATAAGAAAGAATCGAGGCATGGTTTCTTAGGTGAAGAGAAACGAGGGAAACAAAAGCATGACCCAATGCAAATAACCAAAATTGTCGAGCATTTGCAACGTTTTCTGTGTGTTGATTCACATTATTGTAGGGCAAATACAAAGTGCCGTTACTTGTCGGGAGATTTGACCAAGAACAGAATGTTTCGAATGTTTGACAAGGAGAACCCTGGTCTTGCTTCAAACTCTCTGTACATCAGAGTCAGGAAAGAAAAGAAGCTCAAAATCCATAGGCCAAAGAAGGACAAGTTTGGAATTTGCAAACATATCGCAATTCGTCCGAAGAACAGAAATGTCAAATAAACACAAAATATCAAAAACATAGAATGAAGGTTGCTGCAGTGAGAGAGCTCAAAGATCTAAGTAAACAGCAAGAACTCGTTGGTGAAAAACGTAGTGCTGCTGTATTTGACCTGCAGCAGAATATCTATCTCCCCAAGTCCAACCGCGGAGAGATTTTCTATAAACGTAGGCTGGCTTGCTACATTTCACTATTTCACAATATATGACCTAGTTTCTCATGAAGGCTATTGCTATCTCTCCAATGAAACTATCACCAAGCGTGGTGCATGTGAAGTGTCAACGTACCTCCTTGATTACTTGAATAAGTGTGAAAGTGAAGGAAAAGAATATAGACCTATGTTTCATGGGTTTCTCTCTAAGTCATGCAATGTGAAAAAAAAATCACTCTGCATTTCTTTGAGACAAACCATAGGCAAAGTAAAGGGGATAGTATGCATTCTGTGATAGAACAACATGTATCACGTCAGGAAGAGATCTTCCACCCTTGTGAACTGTACACTCTAATCAAAGATGCTGGACATAAGCCCAGACCGTATGTCGTAAAACATGTCAGAACAAATGAAATTCTGGATTGGAAAACATATGGACAAGATTTAGGTATCTTGAAGTGTAGGATCTCAGATGATGGGGAGAGGTCGATTGGACCACTTTCAAGCATAGTCGGGTCCCTTAACAAAATGTTGGGGACACAATTTACAAAAGCGCAATTTTTTTGTATGTGAGTCATTTGTATAAAAGCATTAATTTTGGATAGGGAGCCAAGAAATCGGTGAATGGCTCCCTATTTAAAAATGCTAATTTATGCAAATTTTATGCAAAAAACATAAAATCAACCGTATCTCATGAAATATATAAACCAGCATCTTAATTTCTTTGTATCCAGGTGACTTTGGTAATTTAAACGCAGTGCTGTGTTAATCAATAAATAAAGTACACTTTCATTCCTTTTTATGCTAATTATACTAATTTATTCATATTTATATATAACATTTACTTATATCAATATTTTTATCGTAAACCACATTTTCTATGATATATCATAGAAAGTAAATTCACTATTCCTTTCTCTAATGACATGTTTGTTGCATCCAGGTAAATTAGGTCAGTTTGAATGAAATTATTTTCCTCATTAACATGCTAATTTATGCATATTTGTAAGTATAATGCTTTTGAGAAGATAAATGAAGAAAATGATGTAGCAGTTCATAAGGTTTGTTATGCCAATGTGAGGTAAGTCAGTTTAGATATAAATTCCCTGTTATATGCTACTCTGTAAAATGTTTCAGTATATTTATGCTAATTTATGCAAATCTGTGGATATGTCATTTTAAGTGTGTTACTACATGGCAGCTATTTTTCAAACAAATCATTTCGCATATACTCTATTGTTGATTTACCTGGATCTCCAACTGAAGAAAGATGACAAACCTTTAGGAAATCTGCTTATCACATTTACAGTTACAGAGCTCGGTGCATCTCCACCCAGCCTTCTTGCAATGACATCTGCCACCGCAGCCAGTTGAACTCTTACAGTTGCACTTCACCAATTCACTGCATGCTTTGGAAGCTGCAGGCAGTGTACTCCAGACTGGAATCCAGCATTCACTGTCTTTATCTAATGTCCAGCCCCATGCTTCTGGACTTGGTTGATTCTGCTCACTTTGATGATTAGTGGTCCAGATGCTGGCCTGAAATACAGCCCGCTTCAAGTGTTGCAGTAAGGCATGTTGGGTCGGAGGGATTTTGTTCATTGTCCTGGCTTTGTGACAGAACATGTCCTTGCAGGCACTGTTCACAGAAGTCAACTGGCTTGTTTTGTCATAGAGAACAAAGGTGAAATGTTCAATCAGTTTGAATTTGTCGTTCTCGAAGTCCAACTGAGTGAAGGGATGTTGTGCCAAGTAGGTGAATGCCTCTGTTACCTCAGGAAAACATTTCCAGGCTTGCCATGCGAGTCGTTTGCCTTTGCCATAGAATGCAGACACTGTATCACATCCTGTGAAGCTGTGGAACATGGGTAAAGCCAACGATCTGTCTTTTCCTAGAGCATGGAAGATTGCATTGATGTGGTACTGAGTAAAGCTTTTTCCTGTGCCGAAAGCTACCCATACATCTGCGGTGGGACATACAGACAGTAGATGATGGAATTGTCCTAAGAGAATAATGACGACAGGACTTTTACATCATATGAACTTGGAGGTTCTGTTGAAGTGTCTTGCTCAAAGTAATTCAGGAGATCAGATTTCTTTCCCATGCAAGAACAGTTTTCTCCTGTCAGATAGAGAAGGGGAGTATGGGTGGTTCTTATGTCGGAAAAAGTTTTCCATATCAGTCCCTCTATGTACATTTTAGAAGACAGAGACACGTCAGATTTGAGCAAAGAGATCTGCTCCTTCTGTTTCTGCCTTCTCTTGGTTGCAGGTGACCTGAATAGTTTCAGTGCATTTCTCTTTATTGGTTCATGAATAGATCTCTTACGCTCAACTAAGACTGAAGTGTTGTATTCTTGGAACTTTTCCTTGCCTATCCTTTCAATGTTTCGCACAGTGTTAACAACAGAAGCATCCATAATGTCACTTGAATCCAGTGTCACCAATTCTGGTTTGTCATCTAGAAATGGATTGCCTACTTCATTGATAGTATCGATCAGACTCGTTGTTTGTTGCTTGAAGGACTTCTGGGTCGACAATCCCTCCTCATGGTGAAGCTGTTGATGTTCTGGAGTAGGCTTACTGATGTACTCCTCTTCAAACTCCTTAATTAGTCGTGCCTGTTCTGGACCGGCAACCATATCCACTTTCTGAAGGCGGAAGGATTTTCTGTTAGCCCCACGGCACCACCAGAGCCTTTCACTGTCTCATTATTCTGCACATGTGCCTGGTCAATGGGAATACATGAGAATCGGTTAGACATCTTTGGAATCACCCAGTGGCCATTTTCTTCAAACTCTCTGACAAAGGGTTCTGGCAGGCTTTCCATGTCCCGTAGATGTACAGGGATCCATATTGCATAGTTCTGGTGATCAAGGGCAAAGAACCAAGGAACCAGCGCCTTGAGTGACTCCACACAGAGAGAAGTCTACTTCTCGACGAGCTCTCACAAAAGAGAGAAAAGAATCTCAAATTGAAGAATTGACTTCCAGTATTGGAAAGTGGGACTCTTGCTAAAAATCATCTCTTGTCTCCAGACATCTTTAGCCGTCTCCATTGGGGACTTTCCTGTTTGCCTGTAAGCATCCTCTTGGAGTTTTCCCAAAGCCAGGGCTGTCACCTGATGGCAACGTCTTGTTCTTGTAAGATGGGTTGACCGGAGAAAGGAGTCCGCTGTTCCAGTGGAGGCAATGCCAGCTTGTGTAAGGATGGAGGTCCACCCACTATCTTCCAAGTAATACAGTATTCCACAAGGCCATTTCTATATGGAGGCCTCCGAATATGACAATGTATTTTTCTTCACCATGTGTCCGAGGCCATTGCCACTGCACATACTTCGCCAGTGCATATAGGGGTGCATCCAAGGCTATCACTGGAATCTGGTTAGGGTTGAGAAACTGCGTTGCTTGGAGATTAACATTCATTCCATGCTTAATCATTGCTGCAGTAGCAGCCTTCTCATAAAACAGTGGTAAGAGCTGTGTCAAGCTTGGCCGTCTTTTCCATCCAACCTTCTTCTTCTTTCACAGCTTTCTGGAAGTGTCCATCAATTGATCCAGATGAACGAGGTGGTTTCGGTACAGCTACTTTTGCTGGTTTTATTGCTGGTTGGTAATGCCAGGTTCTCCTTTGTGACTTCTGATGGTATTTTGAGTTTCCTGCGGGAGATCCTGTATCTGACGCTGTTGGATACTGAAACATACTAATGCCTGTACCATGGAAAGAACCAGTTGCAGTGGTGCTGGATGGGTTGTGATCAAGATTGTCGAGAGCACCAACTGTGAACAGTCCACAACGTAGTCCGGTTGGTTCTCAAGTTGCAGAATACGGTTGTAATTCACACATGGGTAAAACATGACGCAGTGATAGTTTACATAAATTAGCATAAATTTGCATTGGATAAAATCTGGTTCGAATCAGTCAGCCTTGTGTAGAAATTCATAGATATAGTTCTAATTTATGCATGCAGAATTTGGCGCATTTCTATTAAAGATCTACGATATGCATGGTGTCAACTAAATACTTGCTTTAAGGCAAAAATACTGCTAATTTGCATAAATTAGCATAATTTTGCATGAAGATGAAGTTTGGTTTGGTTGGTCCTGTGGTGAAAAGTTAAGCTGTAGTCCTGATATAAGTATGAGGAAAGTTTGGTGCCTTTTCAACCTTTGTAATATTGATTCACAATACCGATGGAGTAAATATATGCATAAATTACTGATCATTTGCATAAATTTGCATTGTTTAGCATGAAGATGAGATTTTAAATAATATATTCAGAAGAAAAAAAAATGAAGCTATTGACCTAATAAAGACATAGAGAAGGTTTGGTTTTATACATTGTAATATTTGCAATCCCATTGGAATAATGATTTATATGCATTATTACTGCTAATTTACATAAATTAGCATATTTTTGCATTAAGATGCGATTTTCAATAGTATGTTCTGTGGGGAGAAATGAAGCTATTGACCTAATAAAGACATACATGTAGGGAAAGTTTGATGCTTTTGTAAACTCTGTCCCCAAAATTCCAAATTATGGGCCTAAGGGACCTGATTAGCATGTTCAATTGGAAAAAGAAATGCCTGAGATCATCAAATTCAAAACTTCACACTGTGACAATGCTTTCAGATCTCTTAACTTGAGAAATTCCCGAGCATTGCGCTCTTCTCATAGTGCACAGGCTCCTACCCCACAGCTACCATCATCCCTCTACTCCTCTAGACCAAAAGTTCTAGCAGGAAAATATCATGCACCCTCCTACTATGCATCTAGTCGGCATCTTGAAAATAGCTAGGCAAACTATTCGCTAACTTTCTGAAAGACTTCGAAAACTTTTTGACAACAATAGAACCTCCAAACGCTATACAATGCACAAATACAATACCAGCAAGTTTCCTGCACAGAGCTCGCGCTCTCAACCGAGCTCTCCTGGTGACGTAGAATCACGTGACTTGCGAGTTTTTCAGATTTGTAACAGGATCGGAAGGCGGGGCTTAGCAGCGTGGGAAATTGATAAATTAACGAAGGAAAAACCTTGTTACTAATTAATCCCTTAATATTTTTTTCTTCTAAACTTCGATAAAGTAATAAAAGCAGTATTTTCCTCATTAGAAGAAGGTAAGGTTGGATTTCATGGAACCTTTAAGGAGTCTCTGCAGGGGGGAATACCCATTAATCTCCCATCAAGATTTAGTTGATTTCTACGAAAATCTTCCACATGAATAGCTTTATCATCTAAATTTAGCTTTCATGTATAACAAGGTGTTTTTTTTTCTTTATTCAAAGTCCTTTTGTGTGTGTAATTGCACCTCAACATTTGAACATTTGATTATTTGGTTTCACTAGAGTCTTGTACCTGACATGATTAGACCAATTCATATATTTTTAGGTTATCTATTTACATAATCTTGAGCAAATCCTTTGTCTTAAACTCACAACCATTTATTTCATCTCGACACGATTTTTTCATTACGACATGACCCATGCTTGTATCAAAAAGAAAAATACAGATTTAACCCCCCCCCCCCTTCCTTACACAAGAGATAAATTCGGGACTATGCCATTACAGGACTCTGCCACAAAGAGGAGACATTTCACTATGGTGCTTTTTCTACATTGAGTGATTTAGGCATCTACAAGACTGTACTCTTCTCTCCCCCTCTCTCTCTTTCCCTCTCCCCCCTGTCTCTCTCTCTCTTTCTCTCTCACCGTCTCTATCTCCCCCCTCTCTCTCTGGTAACCACTACCATTGATATCCTCTGATCATTCGTTTCTTCTATCTCTCTCTCTCTCCCTCTGTGTCTGTCTTTCCTTCTTTCTCTTTCCCTTTTCTGTTTCTTTTTCTCTCTCATCTATTCCATCTAGGTTGTTGTTTAAGACTTCCTTTTTCTCTCCACCTTTTTCTCTCTCTTCCTCTATCCTTATTTTTTGTTCTTCAATATCCCCTCTTTTGCTTTATCTCTATCTTACCCCTCTCCTCAATCTCTCTTACACTATTCCCGTTTTGCATGTCAATCTTTCTGTTTTGCTGTTTTCCCACTGTCTCTGCCTTCTCTTTATTAATTAAATACAATCCGTGAATTGGAAAAGCAATCTTTATTTTGTAAACAACCCTTTGTTGATAAAACTTGCACAGCAGAGGAGACATAACAATAATAATACAAAATAATAAAAAGTACTCAGAAACATTACCATTCATTTGCAAAAATAGTATTTTTATTCGAATTAAAAAAACAATCATGTCAATTCGTGAAGTTAGCTTGTCTTAATATTGATCTTAGTTTCCTTTGGTTTCAGCAGTTTCTTTAGTTTCCTTAGTTTTCTTTGGTTTCAGTAGTTTCCTTCACGGCGTTCCATTCAAGCCATTTTAGAGGTGATTCGATGTAGGAATAGCTCAATCAGGCAGCCATACGGTTGATTATATTACGCCACACTTAGTGTACTTTGATTTCAATTTCTCTCCTCTCCTTTCAATTTGTTTGTACATTTTTGATAGTTTTCTACCTGCAAGTGCTCTTTAATTGCTGGGTGGTTTTTTTCTCGGTAACTTTTCATTTTGTCTCGCAGCTTTCTGCCCTCTCCGTTGGTTAAATTCTTCTTTAGTTTCAGACTGCAGAGCTTTCCTCCTTTGTTTTCGCACTTCTCTTCATCAAACATCTATTACGAATTGTTGCTTCTTAAGGTTTCCAATTCAGAGTTGTACTCCTTTCTCTCCCCTCCATCAAATTTGTTGATCTGTTGCTTCTTTGAGAGATGTCTTGCTTTCTCTCATCTCCATCAAATTTGTTGATCTGGTGCTTCTTTGAGAGATGTCTAGCTTTCTCTCCCCTCCATCAAATTTGTTGATCTGCTGCTTCTTTGAGAGATGTCTTGCTTTCTCTCCCCTCCATCAAATTTGTTGATCTGCTGCTTCTTTGAGAGATGTCTTGCTTTCTCTCCCCTCCATCAAATTTCTTGATCTGTTGCTTCTTTGAGAGTTTTCCTGCTTTCTCTCCCCTCCATCAAATTTGTTGATCTGCTGCTTTTTTGAGAGTTTTCTAGCTTTCTCTCCCCTCCATCAAATTTGTTGATCTGCTGCTTCTTTGAGAGATGTCTAGCTTTCTCTCCCCTCCA
The DNA here is from genome assembly GCA_037976565.1 of Mesocentrotus franciscanus. Lineage (NCBI taxonomy): Eukaryota > Metazoa > Echinodermata > Echinoidea > Camarodonta > Strongylocentrotidae > Mesocentrotus > Mesocentrotus franciscanus. The sequence goes on from CP137678.1 coordinate 10,929,937, forward strand.
TCAAATTTGTTGATCTGCTGCTTCTTTGAGAGATGTCTTCCTTTCTCTTTATCTCCACCAAATTTGTTGATCTGCTGCTTCTTTGAGAGATGTCTTGCTTTCTCTCCCCTCCATCAAATTTGTTGATCTGCTGCTTTTTTTGAGAGATGTCTTGCTTTCTCTCCCCTCCATCAAATTTCTTGATCTGTTGCTTCTTTGAGAGTTTTCCTGCTTTCTCTCCCCTCCATCAAATTTGTTGATCTGTTGCTTCTTTGAGAGTTTCTCTGCTTTCATTCCCCTCCATCAAATTTCTTGATTTGTTGCTTCTTTGAGAGTTTTCTTGCTTTCTCTCCCCTCCATCAAATTTGTTGATCTGTTGCTTCTTTGAGAGTTTTCTTGCTTGCTCTCCCCTCCATCAAATTTGTTGATCTGTTGCTTTTTTGAGAGTTTTCTTGCTTTTTCTCCCCTCTATCAAATTTGTTGATCTGTTGCTTCTTTCAGAGATTTCTTGCTTTCTCTTCTTTATCAAATTTGTTGATCTGTTGCTTCTTTGAGAGTTTTCTTGCTTGCTCTCCCCTCCATCAAATTTGTTGATCTGTTGCTTCTTTCAGAGTTTTCTTGCTTCCTCTCCCTCTACCAAATTCGTTGATCTGCTGTTTCTTTGAGAGTTTTCCTGCTTTCTCTCCCCTCCATCAAATTTGTTGATCTGCTGCCCCTTTGAGAGTTTTCTTGCTTTCTCTCCCCTACATCAGATTTGTTGCTCTCTTGCTTCTTTCAGAGCTTTTCTTGCTTTCTGTCCCTCCATTGTTTCTTATGCAGTTGTCACTGTTTTCACAAGACCTCCCCGAGTATAATTATGGTGTTGCTCTTACTTGCAGGTTTATGCAGGTAAATTATAATTCTGATGGTTATAGGTCAGGTCTATGCTGCCCTCATCTCGTTCTCCGTTACTCCCTTGAGGGTAACCTCCCCCTCCTCTACCTGATACTCCTAGCCTCTTCATCCTACTCCATCATCTTCCTCTACTACCTCCCCATCATTTCTCTCTCCTCCCTCCTCATTGACTCCTTCTTCTCCATTCTCCAACCTTAGCTCTTCTCCACCCTGCTCTGCTTCCTCTGCATTGGGATGCACTGCCTCTGCAAGTTCCAGCCCCTCTTCGTTCCGCATCCCATCGTTTACTGCAATTTCGCCCTGTTGATGCACCTGTGGAGCCTCTTCACCTGCCACACCCTCTCCAGCACCCTGTTCTGCTTCCCCATCTTCTGCCTCATTACTCTCCCCCCTCTCTCCATCCTCTGCTTCATCACCCACCTCCTGGTGTCCTCTGGCCTCTTCCCTGTCTTCCTCAGCAACACCCTCTTCCATCTCCCCCTCTGCTTCTTCCTCTGCGCCTGTCTCGGACAAGTCAGTTAGGAAGTCCTTCCCCTCTTCCTCTTCGTCCTCCTCCTGCTCCTCCTCTGTATCCACCTCCAGCAACTCGCCTGCCAGCCGAGCCACTGTCCTGTACTTCTCCTTGATGTCAACCACTCCAGGAGCATCTCCTCCATGTCACGTGGCCTTTCCTTAGGATCTTCCTTGCAGCACATGTCACCCAATGTGCGGAGGCCATCGTCCTTGATGAATCTCCCGATGCAATCCAGGATGATGCCCACGGAGTAGACATCAGAAGCCACTGAAGTCTCACAACCATTCAGGACTTCTGGTGCTGTATGGATAAAGTAGCCCTTTGCGTGGGTTGACATGGTTTCATTGGACCCTGAGAAATTAGGAGAGGTCGCTGTGCTCAGCATACCCAAGTCGATGATGACTGCCACCCAGCGGTTCTTCCTGAACTCCAGAAGCACGTTATCATCCTTAATGTCATTGTGCAGGAGAGAGCGGTCATGGAGAGCCATCACACCTCTGATGATGTCCTCACCAATGGCTACCAAGTTCCACTTCTGGACATCCGGCACAGGATCGCATCCTTTCCTAGGGTCGATGGCATCAAAAGCACGTAGGATTGGCCCTGGATCTTATCGCCGATGAATTCCGTGACGAGGCACTGATCTCCATTGATCATCACGATCCCCAAGAATCGAGGGTAGGGCGAGGTGGACATTAGAAGACCAGCTCGTGCTTCCTTCTCGAAGCGGACGTTGCGTCGCTCCCTGTCGGATTCCTCCAGTTCAGCCATCAGGTTCTGCTTGACTAGCGCCCTCTTGATGGCCACAGGGTCTTTCTCTCCGTTGAGACGTCCAAGCATCACCTCACCATAGCCACCCTTACCTACCAGGTCCAGGATGGTCTGACCCGATGCTGAGGATTGGTTGAAGGACATCAGATCCTGGATGGCCAGTTCTTGAGGTGGGTAGAAGTAGAGGCAGGCAATGACGACCCGGTCTACATTCGTCTTGGCCTCCCGAAGGAATCTCAGATCAGTGATCTTTTGCAGCCTGATGGGGTTTGATGAAATTATTTTGTTAAACTTTCATCTTTGAGTACTAGATACTTTTATCATTCTTTCTTTTAGGATAATTCTCATGAATACAATTATTTTCTTGCATCCTGACGTGTATATTTAGTAAATGTTTGAGTTACATGGGTATGTGAACAATGGCAGTTGTGTAAGATCCAATCACAAGATGGAAATGAATTACATTTTTATAAAAAAAAAGATATATATCATCATTATGAAATAATAGTGCAGAAGAAAACTCAAAGACAAATAAGGTTTAATAGCGTCAATATCATACCAAGGACAAATCTATTTTTGATACATATAGAAAACACTTCTAAGAAAAACAAATTTCATGCACTCAGTTTGTTTAAAATGGGAACGACATTTAGATTACACCCCGGAAAATTCAAAGAAGCTAAAATACCATATGATATTCCGTTTTACCCCTGATATTGGACTAATATAATTTCAATACAAGATTATACATAAGATTTTGTTTTCAAACAAGCAACTGTACAAGATGAAACTAATTAATGTTGACAATTTTTCATTTTGTAAAAAAGAGTTTAAATATATTGTGCACTTTTTTGGGAGTGTGAATTTAATTTTTACAAAAATTGGAACGAAACAGCACAATGGATACTAAATCGTACACGTTTTCAGATTACGTTTACAAGAGAAAATATCATATTTGGTTTTGCTAGAAAGGGTTCCTGTTTTTGATGTTATTAAAACAAAAAGTTGTTCAATATCATGAGGATGAAAGATATTTATTTATTTGGTATGTATAGAATTCTTTCATTAAGTGGCGTCTATTCAAGTTTTTATTTGAAAATAGAATATGAGAGAACCACCTTGTCACCAGGTGAGTCAAACATATGTAACTTTATGATTGCTACTTCAATACTTTGACTTTATCCAATAAAGTAGCCCATGGAGGGCTAAATAATATTCAAAAACAATTTATCTTTGTTTCGGAGTAAAATTGAATAAGTATCGACATTTAACCATTTATACTAAAACGTTTCCAGAATTCCAGTAATTGATAAGCAGAGAATGTTTGTATAAGTGGTGGTGACTTTGGATCAGCATGTGTTTGCTCTCTGTTATTTCAGTCTTGAATTTGAAAAGAAAATACGTATTTATAACTTTCTTACTTGTCACTGATTTCTTTGAGTTGACTGAGCTGACTTATCTGTTCAGTCTGGAGAGCCATCATCTGAGTGTTACGAGCGATGTCATCAGTCTTTTGATCGATGTCCTGCTTCATATGACAGAGCTTCTCCAGGAGGACCTGGTTCAGACGCTCCACATACTCCCTCTTCTTCTCCTCTAGCTTCATCTTCTTCTCCATCTCCTTCATCAGCTTCTCTGCCTTTTCCTTCGCCTTCTCCGCCTTCACCTTCTCTCTCTCTGCCTTTGCCTTCTCCTTCTCGGCCTGCTTCTTCTCCTTCTCCATGTCCTTTCTGCTCTTCGCCATCTCCTTGTTCTTCTGTGCCATCTCCTTCACCATTCTTTTCGCTTCTTCACTGCCATCCTTGAGCTTGAAGATCTGCCTTTCCAGGATAGCTTTGTCCTTCTGCAAAGAGCTACAGACAGAAGCAGCGAAAACAAAGAGTGTAAAATGAAAATACCCATTTAAAGAAAAGTCTGGGAACCCGCTATACATAGTACTACTCTTTGTATAATTGCTCTTTGCACGGATACTTTTTTTCTTCTTCTTTTACTTTGAATAAATTTTTCTCTCTTTTTCAGATATCATGTCATTAGTTTCTCTGGAGGAATTTCCAATAAAAGATGTCAACATCTTGTTGCCAATTTAATGTCCTATTACTTGACAATGATTGCATGATTTCTTTGAAATGCACAATGCACTTTTTTCTTTATAGTTATGAGTTCAAAATTTAAGGCTTGATAAGTGTGAAAATTATTTATTGTTGAAACCAGTTATCATTTGTGATTGACATGATTTTGAACATCTATTTATTCAACCAAGTGTATAGGCCTAGCTTAGAAAAAAAAATATTTAAAGGCATCGTTTAACAATGTTAAATCTGAGATGCACGGCCCTACATGTTATCAGTGTCTTTGGTATGGTGTAATATTGAAGCCCCAAAAAAATCGCGCTTCAAAATGATCAAGAAGTGCCTCAAAAAAGTAAAAAAATCTTTGAGTGACCGGTTTTACCATACTCGTTTTCCCCAATAGACTGTAGTGTTATGAAAACCGTTAGGAAAACGCAAAATTTGGTTTCGATTTCCAATCATAAATATCTTGATAATCAGACAGGCGATCGGCTTGTAAAAGTCATGGGGTTCCTGACTGACCTAAAGGTTTATAAATATCATTGCAGCATGAGCTAAATCCAGGATTTTGTTTCAGAATCTGAGACAAAGTTACCGGATCCCTTTAAACAAATTTAAAGATTACCGAATGGTGGAACTCTGCTTGGCAAGCTGGTCGGCAAAATGAGTTTCCCAATCTTCAGTTTGGTAATTCTAAGAGAAAAACAACATCAAAACAATCAAATAAAGCAACGTATACCACTAAACCACTAAATATGTAGAGAAAATGATTTTGTAAAGGAAGGAAATCGTTTTTTGGGTTATAAAAAAATGATCGCCGACTGCTACCTTTTTGCCTGAATTGAAAATCCTGAATAAATGAAGAAAAGAGAATACTGAAAAAGGCTTTAATGGAGAGGGTGTGGGAGAGAAGAATAACTAGGAAGGAATATCAGAGAGAGAGAGAGAAATAGATATATAGAGAAAGAAGGCTAGCTAGCTAGATAAATATATATTTAGAGAAAGAGAGAGAAAGAGAGAGAAAGAGAAAGAAAGAAATAGTGAGGAGAAATAGTTAGCTAGCTAGCTAGATAGTGATAGAGAGAGAGAGAGAGAGAGGGGAAAAGAGAAAGAAAGAGAAGAGAGAGAGAGAGAGAGAGAAGGGGGAGGGAAGGGGGTGTGGAGAAGGTGAATATAATTACATTTCTCATAAACATTTTAAATCATTGAAACTTTTTGTCATGATGAAACCTTTACAGTTTTGGGGTGCCAAAATAGAAGTTTCACTAACCTCATCAGGGGCGACGCCCACTTTGTTGTTCTTCTCGACCCCACCGCACAAGCAGAATCGGTGCCACCACTTCCTCTGCTGTTTCTTGCATGCCTTGAAGACACGATCCTTCCTCAGCTCACTCAACTGACCTTCCAAGGTCTGTATAATGAAATGAATGAATTAATGAATGAATAAATGAATGAATGAATGAATAAGAAAATGCTTTAATAAATGGAGAAAAAAAAAACGAATGAATAATTAGAGAAATAAATAAACAATAAAGTCAATAAATATATGAATAAATGAAATTAAAGAATGAATAATTAAATGAATAAATAAATAAACGAATAACAAATAATCAATAAAATAATAAACAGAATAAATGAATAAATAAACAAATTAATAGGTAATTGAATAAATAAATATATGAATAAACATTCTTTTCTAATGTAAACAAAACCACACCTTGAGTGTTGACTGAGTCTGATCCTTCTCCCTCTGGATCTGTCCGATCTCAGTCTTCACCATGCGGACATCTGCCTGCTTCTCTTCACAAGCAGACACGAGTCCCTTCGCCAGAGCTCCGGCGGGGGTGTCCTCTGTGGAACCGGTCAGGGATTTCGCGGCTTCTTGGAGAGCTTTGAAGTCCTACGGAAAACAAACAAACAAAAGACCACCCAAAAACTAATCAATATCAAATTTCAAGTGTGCATTTTTCTTCTCTATATATGATTTACCACTTTACTCAACTTTTTGACACATATTATTAATTTCAGACATTCATTTCAGACAAAATAGATTTCTAAATTGCAATACGTACCTTGAGCTGTGCATTTGCCGCTGCAAGCTGTTGCTCAAGACTCTGTCGGGTGCTCTCTCTGGCCTTTACGAAATAAAATGAAACATAAAATAATTTTTGTTGGTGTCTTTCAGACAGAAACATATTTGTTGTGCCTGCTCTAGCATACTTGTTTTGACATTAACTAAATACATGAGAAAAACAATTATAATACGATGAACACATTTATAAAACAAACTTTGATTTAAAGCGACATTATATTTAATCGATCTTTCATGATATTATACTTATTATTTCTAAACTTAAGTTCCAGAAAACATCAAGTGACAGTATAATGCAGAGAAACATAACACAAGCAGAAAACAATCCCTTGGGATTACCAACAATAATTTTAATCATAATCTTATTATCATCATCATCGTCATAATCAACATTATTTATTGTCATTATTATATCAATATCACCATTCTCATTACTATCATCATCATCATCATCATCATCATCATCATCATCAACGTCATTGTAATTATCATCATAAACATTGTTACCATCAGCATAATTATTCTTGAATACATTTATACTAGTTCATTCTCTCATTATATCACTGTTCACATCGCCACCACCACCATCATCATCATCATGATAATTATAATCCCCATCAACACTATCATCATCATTATCATTGTCATCATCGCTTTGAATATTTATAGCCACCTTTTCCCTCTTTATCATCATCATCAACAACATCATCATCATCATAATCATCATCATCATCATATCTGAAAAGTTATACACTCTTTCACCATCTAATTATATCTCTATCATCATCGTTGTCATCATCATCTTCATCCTGACGATCATCGTCATTAATATCATCACCATTATCACTATCATTACCATAATGTTTACAAATATTCGTACTCTCAGTCAAACTCCCATTATAGCTGTCATAATCATCATCATCATCATCTTTTTATTTTTTTCCCCCTTTACATTATTGTTTTTTCCCCAAGAGTATGAGCAATCCTTAATAAAGGTGTGTTTCTAGAAATAAAACAAACATAATCCCTACCTCGATGATAATCCCGTCATCACCGTTGTCCAGGACAGTCACTGGGGCAAGCTGGTTGGTTGCCGTAGCAATCGCATCACTAGCCCCTTCTGGTAGGGCAGCACGCATCTCCTCGGTGTGCTGGTCGTCAGGCTCGCCGCCCGGCTGGCGGCGGGGTCTGTTGGCTCTGCGCTGGATGCTTTGCTGTTCTGTCTCCTGAGTTAACCCAGGAATATTTGGTTTGTCCTCCATAATTCTAAAGTAAAAGAGCCCCCAAATATCAAGAAAAGTTAGAATATCATGTGTTAAAAGATTGTATCAAAATAAAACAGACAAGAAAGAGAGAGAGAGGGGAGGGAGGGAGGGATAGAGAGAGAGAGAAAGGAGAAACTGTATTATGCTTAATGCTATAATAATTATTCATTATTACTTTGAAATAGGTCTAGATAAATTCAACATAATCGTGTTAATAATTATTACACTATTATGATTCAAAGAGTTATAACTACTCAAATTATTGATGTACCAGATCGTGATTTTTGAAATTTTAACAATTCACTGATTTATCTTTTATGCAGACAACTCACAAATTAAATTTCGTTTCCATACTCGTAATGCATATCATACATAGGCCTACGTCACATGCACACGCTCTCACTCTTTTTTACTCCGCTAACGTTCAAATTATTTCACGTTTATTGAGAAAAGAAGTACAAATATTTGCATAAAAATACGCCAAGTAGAACTTACATTAGCTTCCCGATGGTTTCTTGATCAAGATCTTAGAAATCTCCGGAAAAATCCTCCAATTATTTCAAAATAAACGCTTAGAATTCGTACGAGTTGCAAACCGTATGAAGATCAAACATTTATAAAGATTTAGCGTATACAACCAATGGGAGGACGTTTAGCGCACGTTACTAAGGCATGACGTCATAGTTAAAAAACTTTAGTCCAATCCCCGCGCGCTAACCACTCCTTATTTGTATATGCCTTATCAGCGCTCGCGCATGGGCAGTGCTATCCTTTTGTTACGCTGTGCGTACCTGCAAATTTGTCTGGCTGTAGTGTGTAACGCGTCTATATTCCCATGAAATAGGCTACAGAAGAAGGCACACCTGATGAAATTGCAGTGTTGCTTAGCGTGATTTCCGTCCAATACTCTCCTGTGCACGCGCATTAAAAGCTAGCTAGGTTCATTTGTTCTTGAAGAGAGTAGGGGGGTCGGGTGACTTCATCTACATGTATTAACATATTTCATCAATTGAAGTTTTTATTGCTGTTGTTATGCTCTTTACAATTTTTTTTTATCCGTATAAGGAGGGGACTCGGGAATATAGATCACAAATGATATTTCTTAAAAGTAATTAAAATATTTCATTACTACTTGTTTTCACGAATGTTTCGGGAGATATCGCGTAATAACCAAAAAAGAGCATACATTAAACGTCAGTTTAAAATATCAGCTTCAATTATTTGTTTACGTAAACGTTTTGATGATAATTATTTTTTAAGTTTTGAAGAGTAAAGTTCTAATTTGTCAGATTTGAGGAATAGCATTACAATTTGAATAACTTCTACAGTTTAATTTTTATGCAGGTTAAAACCAAAAATAAATTTAATATTATTTTGGCAGAAAAAATGCTATTAAACAATTATTGCACGAAACTGTATACTTAAGAGTTTTTAATGTCACTATTTTTTTTTTCTTTTATCGATAACTTACTTACCAAATTTCAAGTGAAACTTAAAAAGCAGTTAATACTTAGGTATCAATCAAACGATTGCCATAAAGGTCGAGACTCAAGTTTTTACTCCTAAATAGTAAGAATAACAAGAATTGTACTACTTTTTTTTTCGTTTACGCTTATACAAAATAAATTATGCGACGGGCGAAGGATACCGAACATTCAATCTTTGGCCGTGTCGCAAATAGAAATGTCTCCCTCTTTCACTTTACGGTGGTGTATGGTTTGAATACATTTTGGCGGCTTGTGAAATAATGGCTGTGGTGGTGGTGGGGGAGGTGATAGATAAAGCCTAATGAGTCAGTGGAGAGTGAAAGGTTCACTCATATTGGGATGGAGAGAGAGAGAGAGAGGAGGGGGAGAGATAGGAAGAGAGAGGGAGAGGGAGAGATAGGAAAGAGAGAGAGAGAGAGAGGGAGAGATAGGAAGAGAGAGAGAGGGTGAGAGGGAGTGATAGGAAGAGAGAGAGGGAGAGAGAGAGAGAGAGATGAATAGGGGAAAAATAATATAGACTGGGGTAAAGGAACTCAAAGGAAATAATAATTGATATAAAATTATTAGTATGGAGATGTTGACATATTGAAATAATTCATATATAGATTAAGAATTGGAGGGAGATGGAGAGGATGAAAAACAGAAAGAATACGAAGGGAAAGCGAGAAAGAGATTTAAATAGATAGATAAATATATAGATAGATTCATGTAGCAAAACAGATAGACAGGAAACGAATAATATGAGGAAAAGAGACAAAATAAGAACCGCTGTAAAAACAGTGAAACTCATCAAGATTTTGATAGATGTGAAACTTGATCTTTAAATTTCCATCTCTGACGCCCTAGACTCTACCCGATCGATAATATATGCATTAAAGCATTAACCTTTTCCCGCTACTATTTTTGTTTTCCGCTCATTTTTCTAGGCCAAACAAATGCATTTTAACGTTTGATTTCTGGATATTTCTTTTCTTCTGTCGGACTAGACATTTTCGCGGTTTTAATATCAACGAAAATAAAAGAAATCTATTATCGATCTGCGCAAACGCTGGTCCCATATCGCCCAATCTATGAATATGTAATGCGCATGTGTGTTTTTTGCTCCTAGAAAGCCGGGTAATGGAATAAAAACAAACTGGATATTGGATAAGTACGTGAGCCGTGGTTACCACAGAATGTCAACTTAGGTGTAATTTGCGTGGCCTTGATTTTGAGATTTTATAATCAGCTTTTTGCTTCCGCTTTTCGCTTCAATCTTCTGTTTTCTGTCGATATGCTAGTCACGTTTGGCTGTCACGTGCAAACGTTTTTATTATTTAAGGTCGTTCGATTCCCTTGCTGTAAATGAGAGCATTATAATAAGACACAAAATATAATATTTCAGATTTTATCTTCGAATCATTAAACACGTTGTTCTGGGAGGAGTTCTTGAGACTGAAATCACAGTGGTGAATGAAAGAATATCAAAAATTTAGATGAAAAATAAAGATTAGAATGCGAGCATATTATACCAGAGATATCTTGTTATGTACATGAATGGAAGATATTTTTTTTGTGAATTTTTTCATTCTATGTTTCCACGCCTGTCACCTTTGAAATTGTGAAATGATCGGCGTAGAAATTGTGATTGACTTAAATGTTGCCACGTTAGTCTCAAATTTTGAAGGAGAAAGGGAAAGAGAGAGAGAGAGAGAAAAAAACCCCCAAACAGCAACTACAAAAAACAACAACGAGCAAACAAACACCCCTAGTCGGTTAAAAAAAAATGTGTGAATACTTTCGTCAACCTTTTACTTCATCGCCCTGAAGCAAATCCTTTGAAGCAATCTTGAAGGTCATCTTGTTTCTTTGACGGCTCTAAAAGCTCACGGTTACCATCTTGTCAACTTTTTGTGACATTTTACTTTTTTTTACCAAATTGCAAATGGGCAGAAAGTACAACAATAATTACTGAAAAAATTAAGTCCGTTTGTGTGCGGTACATTGTGCCGTTCATGAATAAAGAGAGATTTAATCGAAATATAGCCATTGAAGTCTTTAAATTGCAACTCAAAGTGAAATTTATCATCACTCTTTACGTGTACAAATTTGCACTTTCTTGTTAGGTTTTCTTTTTAAATTTTCATCCACGCTTGTTCCTTTAATATAATTTTTCTTCTTCAAACTATATGTGAAAGAGTGGAAAATTCAAATAGTCGGTGCCAATTTGAAGAGGAGAATGTAGCCATGTTTCATGAATCTTGTTATCAATGACAAGTTTCAATAACTGTTATAAGCTACTGAAATGGTGGTATTTGATTGGCTGAGAGCAAATTTGTCATAGAAATTAAGCATTTGTTAGTGATAAGAAGTTTTGTGAAACAGGGTCCGATCAGGGAAAAGTACACCGTCCGTTGTCAAGGACAGGGGAGATAAATTAAATAAATCCAAGTAGAATCAGGTGATGGATGCGAATGGTAATGTCCAAGAAACGATTCCCATTTTAAAACCAGATTTTGTTTTGCGCAGACGGGGCTGGGGTATAAAAGTTGGGAGATCACGTTTTGATGAGAATTTATCTCTCTCTCTGGAATAAGAATGATTAATATCCCTTAAGCTTGATGTTGGCATAGGCTAAGACGATTCGATGAAATCAGTGCAGTGCTTACTTTGTCTTGTGAAGGATTAAGGTCAGAACTTGTAACTCGTAAAAATAAGAATAGTTGGATGGGGGAAAAGAACATTAGGAGAGAGAAGGAAAGAGGAGAATGAAAACAGGGAAAGAGGATAAAGAACATAAAAAGAATTAGGGAGATGTAGATGAGATGAAAATGACTTACAGGAAAATAAATATAAACAGAGAGATAGCGATGGTTATAGACTGAGAGTATGGAGAAATCTAGATAGAGAGAGAGAGAGAGAGAGAAAGAGAGAGGGAGAGAGTAAGAGAGCGAGCTAAAAACACCTTGAACGATAGAAGATTGTATATTTTTTCTCTCAATGAGCTACAAGGTCACTTGCCCCCTCCCACCCCTTTCCGAAACCGAGGCCGGGATACGACGTGACTACTTCTACATCTACTGCTGATTTCGTTAATGTGCTTACTTTATTATCCACTCCCTCTGCTAAACCCCTGTTTATGTTGATTTATTGCCCCCCTCTCGTGATCCTACATATTCGTTCATCGTACCTATGCCGATCCCTTCAAATGCTATCAACAACATTCATCTCAAGTGGAAACAATCTTCCCTTTAAAACGATGACTCACCCGCGTACCCTATTCATTACGTCACGCGCTCATCCCACACCCCTCCTCCCCCACACACACAGCCCCCACCCTCCGGCGAATGAGTTTTATTTTCTCCCTTATACTCCTTTCGTTTTTTTCTTCGCCAGCGAAAGACTATGTGCTCGAGTTGATGAACGGAAATTGCCACTCTCGGAAGAACATCTATGGCCATGTCCTCCTCAGCGTTGACTTGGCGTTGTCTTTCCTTTCCCCTCTTCTTTCATCTTCTTTCTTTTCCATCCCACTTCTCACTTTATCTCTTTTCTTGTGTCTTTCTTCCTTTCCCAACCTTACACACAATATTCACATTCCCTCTTCATAAATCTGGACACATTTTTCTTATTGACTTGTCGTTGTTTTCTTTCCCCCTTCTGTTTACATCTCTCTCTCTATTTCTCTTTTCTCTTTCTTTCTATTCTCTCTCTTTCTTCCTCTCGATCTCCCTTTCACAGCTCTCTCCCTCTCTATCTCTCTCTTTTTCTTTTTCTCCTAGTCTGTCTATCTTCTTCATCTTTATCCATGATACTCTAATTCTCTTCTATCTCTCAACCTTCTCTCTCTCCCGATCTATTCCACATTTCTAACCATAACATAAATTGGCTTAAATTTCTTCATTTCCTCGACGGTTGTCACCACTCAACGTCTTGCTAACTCTGCCATCTTTCTCCATATTCCACCTAATTTCCCTTTCTCTTTCTCCGTCTCCCATCCTCTTATTCTCTCTGCCTTTTTCTCCTTCTCAGAATCTACAAAAACACATTCTATGTACCTCTCTCTCTCTCTCTTTCACTCCGTCTTCGTATGTCTGTCTTTCCCTCTCGCTACCTGTCTCTCTGTCTTTCTCTCCCCTCCTTCTCTATCTCTCTCTCTTTTTCGCCCAAAAAAGTAGACTGATCCCATTTCCCTTCCCAAAACGAGGGGATGCTGGAGAACAGATCGGGCTTGTTTGAAGTAAATGCGCAGAGTCGAGCGAGAGAAAATTGATGTGATTTAGTGCCACCGTCTTCCCCAAATGACTCGGATGCTCGAGAAATTTTCGGCTAATTAATTAAATCGAACTCGTGCATGTCCCCTTGTTCAGCTATCCATCGCAATGCATGTCGTATATTCCAAGAGCGAATTTAGAAGAAGGATAAGAGTGCGTTTATCTGATGTTCGAAAAAAAAGGCACACGAAAATACACATGTGGGGATATGCGCTACATAATGACGTTATAACAATTGTGAAGTTCCTTTTGCTTTATTACCATTTTATGGGAATAACAATGTTCCACTGGGATCTTTGGAAGCGGGATGGCAAACAACTTATACAATTATTTATACAACACATTACAAGGATGCAATTTCTTATTTTTTCAACGACTGTAAAATTAGGGCTTGTGTTGCCATTTTGTTTTCTGGTTAATGTTAGAATAGTAGTTAGGTCCATAGTGTTGGGTACAGGGTTGAAGTGAGAAAGAATTTGACTAGAATTTGATAGCGAACCAATAATTTTATTTTATCGTCTCTCAAAAGTGGAAATATTACATCTTTGTCATAAGCTCCCGGACATTTGCCTCCCAAAGATCTCTCTGATTTAAAGCCCCACTGCGCTACTTGTAGCTACTTGCTCCCTCTATATATAGCAAACAATGCCTAAGCGGTGCCCGTTGGTCCTCCATGATCCTCTTTTTCTTATGTTAATTGAGAGCTGAGTTGATGAGATAACCACCTGTCAGTGACCAGCAGGATGGTCTAATCCCTCCTGGCCAAACTAGTGCAGACGGGCTTTAAAGTACTCAGGACCGAAGCAGCTACTACACCAGGGTTCGAATTCCCCTTAACAGTACAATAAGAACAACAACAAAAGTAACAACAACTGTAATGATAACATAAACAATTACAACAACAACACAAATTGATAAAAGAATAATAATAACTCCATTTTTATGAAAGCTGAAAGATTAATAATAATAATAATAATAATGATATTGGGTTCTTATATAGCGCTCATGTCTGTCAGATTTGACACTCCTGGCGCTCCAGAATTTTTACCCCGGCTTTAGCATGGCTTCCATTATGGCGCTCTAGCATTCAAGGACTTAACTCCTGCCAGTTACTCATTTACCTGACCTGGGTCGAGTGTGGCAAATGTAGATTAAGGTCTTGCCAAAGGACATTAGTGCCGCGGCGAGACTCGAACCGCGGACCATGTGATCCACAGTCCGGTGACATTTCCACTCGGCCACGACACCTCTACATATTGATAAAGGCATCTCTGTTATTTTGATACTATCAGACCCCAAAAAGCTATCACATCTGAATCTCCATATCTTTTTTTCAAATTAAGAGATCATCTCGATAGACAGAAACAAATTATGTAGCGATCAAATCTGAAGGAGTATGTAAGCACATCTTAATTGCTGTTTCGGTCCGCTAGTAATCCGGACCGAAATAACTATCACACCAGATATCCGATAGATGCTGGAGGATATTAATTAAGTGCATCTACAGTTTGGTCTTTCGGTTCTATCGGACTCGGACCGAAATATATATCACACTAGTACTCCAATTCATTGTAAAAAACTAAAACGAAAGTAAGGAATAATAAACTGAAAACAACAACAACGACAACAACAATAGCAACAACCAAAATATCAATAACAACAAAAACTCATTAAAAAAAATAAAACGCCAAATAATGTAAATCTGATGATGAACTCATGGTAGTTGAATAAATGATGTTCCATGCCTCGCTTAAGGTCATAGGTGCCGTGACGGGGATCGAACCCTTACCCTCTCCAGTCAAGTCTCTAAACCACCCGACTACGACAGTTGTTACACTAAAGTAGGTAGAACTTACGACTACAGATTCCCGGTTCCCTCCAAACCCATCTTGACATAGAGAACGTAACAGTATCTGATAGATTGGAAAAGGCTGAGATTGGCTGGGGAAAAGGGGCCCTGGTGTTATTTTCAGGCTCCCGCTCCTGGCAAAGGTAATAAAATTATGCCGAAAATTGAATGAAATGAATCGAATTAAAACTAAAGGTTAGACAGGGGGCGCGCAGAAATGGCGGGCTTGCTTTGTCCTCTTTTGTCACCGTCTCTCTCTCTCTCTCTCTCTCTCTCTCTCTTCCTTCATAATTTTGTCTTCGTTTTTGTCATCGAAAGCTAGGTTCTGGGACCCACCTTTAGGTCCCTCGTGAATTGGAAGTGAGTGGAAGCAATAGTGCATTTTCAATGCTCTTTATAATTCTTGTACAACTTTGTTCTATTTCCATGGGATGTCTTTCTTGTTTTGTTATTGATGTATGTTGCCTTAAACCATCACATTCACGACACATTCGTAGATGAAGTTTGGAGTGTAGGTATTTAATGTAACGGTAATGTATCAGAAGAAAGGGAGAGAGAGAGAGAGAGAGAGAGAGAGAGAGAGAGAGAGAGAGAGAGAGAGAGAGAGAGAGGGGGTGGGTGGGGTGGAGAGGGATGGTGGTGCGCGAAGGAATTAGAGATAGATAGACAGGTAGAGTGAAGTGTGGGAATGAAAAAGAGAAAGAAAAATTAGTGAGAGAAAGAGAGAAAGAGAGAGAGAGAATGTGAGATAAAGAAAAAAAATAGCTGAATATGGGGGAGTGATGGAATTAGAGACAGAAAGAAAGAGAAGAAGGAGAAAATGAAGAGGAAATGAAAAGGAAGAGAGAGAGATAGAAAGAGAGGGAGAGAGAGAGAGAGAGAGAGAGAGGGGGGAGAAAGAGGGAGAACCGTAGAGAATGCAGAGATAAATATTTCTAAAACAAAACGTATATGACAGGCACAGAAAAGAGTGATATAAGGAAAGAGAAAGAAAGAGACAGAGAGCCTAAAGGGGTGGGAATAGTGTTTATTTTAACCTAAGATGAACACGACCTGCGTCTAAAAGCGGCCCTATAATGATCGCAGATACATTGCCAAGAGAGAGAGAGAGAGAGAGAGAGAGAGAGAGGGGGCAAGGGGGCTTGCTAAAGATGAGCGGGGAGGGGGCTGTACATCTAAACCCACATGAACATGATAAGCGGCCTAGTAATGGCAGACACCTTGATAAGAGGGAAAGAAAGAAAGGGTTAAACAAAGGGAGGGGGTACTGTATACATAAACCCAACCTAAACATGACCTGAGTCTCTAAAAGCAGCCCAATATGATCGAAAGGGTAAACAAAATACGGGGTGTAGATTTTAAATCCAAATGAACATGACCTGCGTCTGTAAAAGCGGCCCAATATGATGGCAGACACCTTGGTAAGCCCTCCTCTTACCCCCTGCGGTGGTTATTATAAGGATGAGTCACTTGGTGAAACCCTGAATATGATTAAACTATGCCTCGATGCTCTCTTCAAAGGGACAGATCAATTTAGACCATGGCAGCATAATAAATAAAAGGTTTATAAACAAATCAAAGAGATTCTGTGATTTGTCTGTACTCCTTTTGAGAAAAAACAACATGCAAAACGACTTATATTTGGTTTACTTACTTACGCGCAAAGTATTTTCATTTCGCTTCTTCCAGGAACATCAGGACCAAATCACATAAAAATAAAAGATCCTGTGCAAATTTCTTGTTTTATTAAATAAATGGAAAAAAATAATTTTAAGTATCACTTCATTTATCATACTTGAGAGGTTATTACACTTGGTGAAACCCTAAATATGATTAATTTAGGTCTCGATGCTCCCTTTAAAGGAACAAAACAAACTTTGACAATGACAGCATTAAAATTAAATCACTGCCGCTGGTTTATATAAGAGATGCTGTGAAAGATTCCTATAGTAGGCTTACTATTTATGATATAAACAATGTACACAAACTAAATGCCCATGTAAAACTTTCTTTAATAATTCATTTAAGCGTAAACTATTTTTATTTTAATTTGCTCCGTCAAAGAATGTCAAGAGAATCTTAAAAAAACAGAAACACATCACTCTCAATATTATAACTGGAACTATGAAAATAAAAAAATAATATCGTTTATGAGATTAACCCTCCCTCAAAACATTTCTTAACCAGTATAATGATAACGTGACTGAACTCTGCAATGAAATAGTGATAGCTCACAAATTCCTTTAACCTAAAATCCATTGGCTACCACAATTTAAGTCATCTCATTCTCCTTATCAATGCTTATATATAGCACTCGCCTAAATTACCTTCTGACAATTTTTTAAAATTAATTCACTCTGTTACATAAGTGGTATTGCTTCCATAATTAGCTCTCTTTTGTTGTATGCAAGAGCTTGAATCAACACTATCAACCTCACATGGACCGAGAACTGGGGAAAGACAAATGACATCCTTAAATAAGAGAAATGACCCCTCTCTCGATGAGTCATTCGTCTAATCTAGGAATACCATTAGACTCTCTTGCCGTATTTCCAATTTAAAGGGTCCACAGAGGGCAGATAATGGGATTTTCAAGATAAGATGTGTTAAAGACAATGAGTTTGATGTTAATTTCAAATACATTTACAATGTTAAATTCATGACTTGTTAGTGATACCACTGATCTTACATGTTTAGCTGGAAGAAAGAAAGGATGAATCGAATGGATGTTTTCATTCGATTATGTTTTTTCTTTATTCCGACTGCTAAGGAATTACTTATATTTTATTGTGCTGGTTGTATGGGAAAAATTTAGAGTCAAAGCAGAATATTCCACTTCTAATTGATTTGAAATTATGAGGTTTTTACCATGTATAAGGGTTGTGTTAGGTAACACGTCACCGGACTGTGGATCATATGGTTCGCGGTTCGAGTCCTGCCAAGGCACTAATGTCCTTTGGCAAGACATTAATCTACTTTTGCCACACTCGACCCAGGTAAGATAAATGGGTACCTTGTATAGATTACTTCCATGAAATGCTAGAGTGCTATAATGGCAGCCATGCTAAAGCCGGTGTAACAATTGTGGAGCGTCAGGAGTGTCAAGTCTGACAGACATGAGTGCTAAACAAGAACCCACTATTATTATTATTTAAGTGAATTGGAAATTCGAAATGAAGAAAAGGCCTCAAACACTATGGCTACTAACTGAAGTATTTATTTATTTATTTATTTATTTATTTATTTATTTATTGGTATATAATGATCGACCAGCAGCACAAAGGTGAAAGGGTAAGCATAGTAAATAAATCAGTAACATAATGACAATACAAATTAATTATATTACATTCGTTTGTAAACATTAAATATAAAGTATCGTTAAGATCCAAGTCACTGATATTTCAAACTAAAGTATAACAGGTGCATATGAAATGATTATTTCCAAAAAATGAAATTGGAAAGATGGCGTTTGCTGTAATTTTTTACTTAATAACATACCATCGAATTTAATGCAGCTTCTAGAGAAGATAACAAGAAGATCTGCCCCCCCCCCCGTCCCCGAAAAAAAACATACCAATAATACTTGGCTGTAAGTTGGGGTCGGTGGAAGTGGCTCATCAACAATTCACAGTCATTGGCTTAATCAAATGCGTTTTGATATCACGTTCAGATGTTTTGAAACAATGCATCATTGAAATATTCTGGTTCAGTTCGGTAACACAACAGTAACGTTAGACGTGTGCGTTTCCGTTGTTGTACTAATAAGAAAGAATAACATAATGTTACATTAAAATTTCCTATATATTTACACGATTTTCAAAAGTTTGATCACTGTCTCAAATACCCAGAAATATCACATTGATAATTGCGGATGCTCTGTCCCCAAACGGCCGTAAAAACCTCACAAATCTCCAATATCAGTACTTCTAATAAAATAATGTATCATTTCGGTTGGATTATGATAAGAAAATGTTTTAATAATTGTATCAAATTACTCCTTCGGGTATAACTGAGATAGTAATTTTCCTTTCATAAACAGTTTTTTAAACGTTGGAAAAAAAAGTTGCAAAATTGCTTATCCCTTTTCCTTACCCATAATATCATATTTGAATTAAATTATTTTTAGATATACAGGCAACAAATCTTGAACAGGTGTTGTTAAATGTACTTCTAATTATGAAATTAGGGGATCTGTCCGCTTATGATTTCCTTTATTTATTTATTGATTGATTGATCGATTAATACATGAATTAATTTATTTATTAACTTATTTGTTTATTAATTTATCTTTTCAATTAGTTCTCTATTCAATTATTTTACTAATTTATTTATTTATTCAAAGTATTTGTTCATTTTTTTTAAAGTTAAGTAGTAGAAGTGAGTAGATGTATGTATTCATTTATTTTCTTTTTCTCTACTTTTCTTCCTTTCTGTTGTATTCTTTCTATTTTATGGTTTGTATCATGCTTTAATGGGGGATGAATGTAATTGTTTACACAGATCGACTGACATGTCATATATTATCTTCTTTTAAGTTAATACAATGTGTGATAATATAAAATAGCTGGGTGAAATCTTATTAAATAATCCTTAAGCACACGACAAAGCTGCGAAATCTTCAAGGCCTTGAAGCAGCACTTTCCTTGGAAGAAGAAGAAGAAGCTGTTTGTACCTCAAATGAGTTATTCCTGCTTGTTTCTGGAATATCCATCACTGCAGCGGGAAACACAACTTTAATTTATGATGTCTGTTGAAGATGGTACCCTGCATCAACATGGACGCGTGTGTCTCTCTATGTGTCGTCAGTACAGGGTCCCAAACGAAGATGCACCAGACTGAAATTACAGCAGGCAATTTCTCTTTTTCACATGGTCGTCTGCTATACGCAGATGAACGGCAAAGAGAAGGCAAGGCATGTTTATTTCATCTTTTCACATTATGATTGTTGTTTTATAGGAGATATACAATTGAACAGATTCATATGAGATAATTGTAATAGATAGTGTAAATCTCTTATTCAGTAATCGTTGATATCAAATTGTGAAGGTAGACTTGGATAAATTGAATGAAAAGCTGTTAAAACGCTTGATTAGTAGTCGTTTATAATACAGTATAAAAAATGTTTTTGGATCAATTTTTAATTCTTATTCTGCTTCTATGATCACGACAAAATGTTAAAGATTGACGTACAATTATCTCTGAATAAGAATCTTTAGCTTCAGTGCCATGACGAAAACAGTACAACAAACTAATGCATATGTTGCCAGGCAATAACAACTAAAATGTCGGAATATGGTATCGTTAAAATATGACAACACTGCCTAACACTAAACCGCAATGAATACAAAAGCCTTCAATCATTTTCTTAGCTTTGAAATGAACAACATCAGATTAAACTAAACTAAACGAAATATCAGAAATAGGGATGCCATAAAATTAATAAAAAATAAACAAAATCACACACACACACACGCACACACACACACATACCACACAAAACAACATATACATTCGCAATAAAGTATTAGAAGTCAGCATGAAAACGTGAAATCATTAAACGGATTTTATTATTCTGTTGTAGAATAAATATGTCGCCAGTCATTCAATTTTTCGGTCGGCCCCGCTCAACCATATCATTTTGCAGGACCTGCTCGACCCAAAGTGCGCCATTCGAGACGAGTCGAGGGAACGGTTATTCAATTTTGAATTGCCCCATCTCAGTCAATACATCTCGGTTTGTTCTTTTCTCTCTCTCTCTCTCTCTCTCTCTCTCTCTCTCTCACCCCTCTCTCTCTCCCTCTATTTCTCTTTATATATCTCTCTCTCTTTCTCCTTCCCTCTCTAAAATGTCCCAGTACTCCTTTTATCTTTTATGCTGTGTAAATCGCTCCTATTTTCTCTCTTTCCATCCCCTCTGTGTGTTTCTTCTCTCTGTATGTTTCTTCCCACCTCTCTCCTCTCTCTCTCTCTCTCTCTCTCCCCCTCTCTCTCTCTCTCTCTCTATATATATATATATGTATAATCGTGTATGTCCCAGAGCTCGCCTTCTCTTGTACGCTGTTTATTTGGTGGTATATTTCTCTATATGGCCCGCTTCTCTATCCATCACTGTATGTCTGTATGTCCGTCTCTGTCTTTTGCCCCATATAAGTCAATACATCTTAGTTTGTTCTTTCTTTCTGATATATATTCCAATACTCGCCTCCTTTTTATGTGGTGTACTGCTGTTATCTTTCTCTCTGTCTCCCCCCCCCTCTCTCTCTCTCTCCTTATCTCTATGTCTCTTCCTTTCTCTCACTCTCTCCCCAGTTCTTCGTTTTCAGGTTAGTTTCACATTATAATAGATATGCGTATGATTATTTTCATTTTTCTCCTCCTTTCTCTATCAATCCCCTCTCTCTATTCCCCCTCTCTCTCTCTCTCTCTCTCTCTCTATCCCTTGTCGATTTTTGTCCTACCCAAAATATTCTCCATCACCTTTTTTGTCTTTTAGCTCTTTCAAATATTAAGATCTTATTCTCAATTTGTAATGTAACATTACTGTAATATCACCTGGGCTGGTGTGGGGACAACTAAACTAGAACCTCTCTATAAACTTCAAAATAAAGCTTTAAGAATTTGTACGAACTCCCATTATCAAGCTCATTCACGTCCCCTGTGTTTTTTGCTTAAGAACACTCAATATTTATGATATACATAAAAATTCAAAGTGCTATTATGATGTATAATGTCTATAATAATTATGTACCTAAAAGAGTTAATATAATGTTTATCCTCAATAAATCTGTTCATTCATATAATACTCGTTCCTGTATCAAATATCATTATCCAAAGGTCTCTACCCAGTAAATGCTTTACTCTGTTAGGCTTAATGGTCCCCGTATTTGGAATGACTTAACTGATAAATTAACATTATGCACTACTCTGTCATCATTTAAGGTTCAATTAAAGAGCAGTTCGTCTCTTCTTATTTTCCTTAACTCTCTCAATTATCACCTTAATTGTTACTTATTGTAACTTTTAATTTGCGATGTACCATGCATGTGTGTGTGTGTGTGCGTGTATTTTGTGTGTGTGTGTGGGTGTGTGTTCATCTGTGTGTATCTACAGGTGTATAATGTGTAGTATGTTATTATGTGTATGTATATATATATATATATATTTTTTTTTTGGTTTTTTTTTTTTTTTTGGTAACGTGTACAACCATGTAATCTTGTTATTTATTATCTCTGTTAGGGGACTTTTCCTTACAAGTTTTTTAAACTTCCTTTTAGTCTCCTATTTCTTCAAGTTTTCCAGAATTGTAAGATTATGATTGTTTCATGTTACTTTTGTATATATATTTTGGTAATGGTTTTATGATTGAAATAAATGATGAATTGAATTGAATTGAATTGAATATTGTTAAATTCTTTTTCTCCTACCCATACGCAGTTTTTTTTTCCCCAATTTTTTTACGATGAAACCCCTCTCCTTCCACCACTGCTTAGATCTGCATGTTCTTATTGCCTCCTCCATGTTATATCTTATACATCTTCCAATCTCCAAGTAGCTCTGGGACGTTTCCCCCCCCCTCTTCTTGCCCTTTTCCCAATGCAAACTCCACTTTTCAGTTCCAATTGCCCCTGTCTATCGCAATCTTCGTATTTTCCTCTCCAAATTCTATAATCAAAATCTTTCTTTACCGTTATCTCAGGCCTCCACTCCTGACATCGTTTCCTTTTCCTTCTTCCATTGTCTATTCCATTCACTTTCCCTCCTCCCTCCCATCCCATTGGCGCATGTACCAGCCCCTTTATATCAATCCAATCCTACAATAAATTGCGAAGCCGCATTTCATCCATGCACTTGCCGAGAAAATCCCCTGAAAGCGAAATTATTGTCTAAATTTAACGGGACGGCCACGGTGAAAGGGCAGAGGGCTTGCGCTAAGCAAACCGAGGGAGGAAATCAAGAGATGAATTTTATCAGGGACAATGTCGCAAACGTCGCAGCGTTCCCGCCAAAATGGGATCGACAGGATAAAAGGATCTTTCATTTGTAGTCTGTCCCGTTTTTCTTTTTGTAGGATGATAGTCAATACTCCTCCTACGCAAAAAGGAGTGCCTTTCAGAAGATAAGATGCATTTCTGATCCGTTCACACATTTTCCTTGGATATGGCATCAACTCGAAGATATTCGATGTCATTTTGAAAAAACTTTATAGCTAAACGCAGTCTAAATATATCCTAGTATTGCTGTCGTCAATCCTAAAAGGAATCTAACTGAATTCATGCCTTGTATGATCGTCTCTCATAAGAAGCCTTCTCTATTTCTCTTTTTCTTTCTCTTTGCCTTTCTATACGTATCGCTCTCCAAAGCTCTGTCTTTCTCTCCTCGCTCTCTCTTCCTATCTCTCCATCTTACCTCTCTGTCCTCTTTCCTTCTTTCTCCGTGCCCCCTCTCTCTAACTGCCACTCTTCTCTCCCACTCTCCCTTCTTTCTCTGCTAATGTTTCTCCCCCTCTTTATCCACCTCGCTCCCCTCTCCGTCGCTATATCTCCCCATTTCATTCCGCACCTACCCCTTCCTATCAGCATGCAGGTGTGCGTGTGTGTGTGTGTGTGCGTGCGTGTGTGTGCGCGCGCGTGTGTGTGTGTGTATCTTGGGAGGGGGCAGTTAGTGATACGCGACATTGGTATTCATATATTATTTTTGTCGGGACATTTAACATTCTGGACAGAAAACTGTGAGCTTACCATTCTTGTCCAGTTTGTCAGAGCTTTGTCATAGTACTGTCTTCTTCATCCGTGACGTAGCTACAGGGGGAGGGGGATGGGGGGGGGGCAGAAGATAAGGGACACGTACCCCTTAATCTAATTTGAGAAAAAAAAAAGAAAGAAAGACATTTAAGAAAGAGAAACATATAGAGAGGGAAGTAAGTGGGAATCGTAAATAGAAAATGATGCTACCCCTTTTCACACCCTCCCCCTCGATGACCTTGTTTCCACCTAGTTTCTAACACATTCTGATCCACCCCCTATAATACCAGTGCCCCTCAGGAGCTGGACACTCGGTACGTCACGTTGCCAGACACTAATGTACAGTACTAACATTTTAACAGACGAATAGCCTGTTGAGTTTGTGGTTACAGTAGATTTAAAGGAAACTAATGCTCATCTACATGGGCACTGGCTTGTAATGACATGCTTAACTGCTATCTTTAAATGGAAATAATGTACTGCGATGGAGGAAATTTGGAGAAAAAATATCAGAACAGTAGAATAAAAGACTCCGTTGATTCTTGGTATAGGAATGAGCACATTAGGTTTACATGTAAACTCGTATCGAATGAGTCTTTTATTCTGATGTTTCAAACTACTATCTCATCTGTATTAATCTGAAGAATGGAATCTAAACCAATTTAAAATGGATATTCAAAAATGACTATTTGAAAGAAAACAAAACTGACTGAATTATATAAGCAGAAAGGGGGATACGACAAAAGGTTACAATATTGTGAGTGAATAACTGTATTTCACTAAACTGTCATGTATCATCGCCTTCCGGTGTCTCTTGCTTTTCAAAAACTTCTCTTTTTCTCACAAAGCACGTTTTGATTATAAAGTAATGAACTTTGAACAACCCTTTTTCAAAGAAAATTCAACACAAGAGCTAAAATCATACTTTACAAAGTATGAATTGAAAAGGTCACGGATTTATTGAAAATGTGATGTCGTTTTCCCTTTTTTTCCTCTACAACATTAGCTATACACTTTTCCTGAACCCTTCAAAATGGTTCCCAAGACGCCGTTGAAATGTTGAATAAATATGAAACGTATATTATTGTTTCCAAGCCGAATAAGGGAAGTAAAATCACATTTATTTTTGTGGTGGGGTTCTCACGATCTAATGGGGCATATTGTGTTGCATGCTCGAAATGTCAGGTGAATAATTATTTCACTATTTCGTAAGGGAATGGTTTTATTTGTTTCCTTTTTTTGTGGAAAAACGGGATGTCTTGCATTTTCCGCTTTGTTTGAAATCAAAGAGAGGGTGGGTGCTTGTTTAATAGGTGAAGAATAATATGCCAGCTTTCTGACTTTTCTTATCCAATTGTAGAAAACTATCATAATAATACCGACGTCATTTAAATAGTAGTTCTCTTGCAATGTTCCACATCAAAGATATGACTACGAAAATAAAGAAGTCAAAATATTTGGAACACATTTTATGCCAAATAGATCCATGTGTGAAGTTCGATGTGTTCTGTGCTTTTTGCTATAATGCTTTTCAACAATATGAAGTCAATTAGTTGTCATTTTTATGAAGTGAAGCGTTGCAGTCAAAAATTATTCTTATTTATATAATTTATATGGCTAACCTTTCGCACTAAATTCTAGACATATGTTTTATAGTACAAGGGCATGACCAGTACTACATTTTACCTTTAAGATTTTTGAAAGAGCAATTTTGTCTTTTATGTGCAAAAGCTTGATGCATTTCGAACTTCCTCGAGCTCCCTTCCTCTAAATCCTTCGGGATTTATCTATTTAATCGATACTCAACTAGATTGATAAATTAAGGAAATGAAACAACGTTTTTCTGTGGTATTTCTCGTTAAGAACAAATAAATGCATACACCTGTGCGTATTCTCGAAGCAAACAATTCAATTTATGAATCTGATATCGGCGTTTTATTTGTGGTTTTGTTTTCACACCGCACATAAAAGGGGGAAGAAAGAACAAAAAAAGAAAGAAAAAAAAATCGATGTTTTTTTTTGCCTTATTATTTTCAACGGTTTGTTCTTAATAGTATAAAATGAAGAATAAGGTAAAAGTAATGAAAACATCAAAAAATGAAACGTGGTGTTGAACAATCCTTTTTCACATAGAGGTACGGGCACATCCCCTCCCCCGCTCAACTTGCTCAATGCCATTTTGAGCAGAAAAAAATCGCTGGGTCTTGGGGCTAGGCTATTTATGGCGCCGTTTAGCTAGAGTATAGATAGGTTCATGAAACACAACGTCATAAGGGTTTTGGATATCCTTGTTAAGAGATTTTTCCTGTCGTTTGGATTTGAAATAATTTTGATCTTGCTCTAGTCGCCAATTTTCTTTAAAAATTACAAGTCCAAGGGACTAATAATAATAATTTATAAAGCGCTTAATACAATGTTTCTAAGCGCTTAACAAAATTACTAAGTAATGTTAACCTACAAGTTACAACAATATTATACATGATACATAATTCCAATTAAAAAATCCTAATAACAATTATATATAATAATAATAATAATAATAATAATAATAATAATAATAATTATAATAATTAATATTTACATGAGGCTTTAAAAATTAACGAACGAAATATAATTACATTACAATTTGAACAGATAAGTTTTAAGTTTACTCTTGAAAGTTTTTAAATTTGGGGACTCGCGTATTTCATGGGGAAGTTTGTTCCAAAGTTGGGGGGGGGGGCGGCACAAACAGAAAAGGCATGATCGCCATAGCGGTGTGGGTGTGAAGTAACAACTGAAGTATCACACGCAACAAAATGTGATATTTAGCAAAACAGTAATAGTGTGTAATTCACCTGCATGAAAAGTAAAGGTTTATATAAAGTTTCAATAAATATATTATCATAACGAATGATATCATGCTTCAAAATGAAAGTATTTCAATGAATACAGAGTCGGCAAATAATAAAGAAAATTTGCGTCTTTTAATGCTCATACTTGAAAATTAAATTCTCTTCTTCATTACCTTCCTTATCCTTGTTTACCAGTCAGCCTTAAATGTATTAGGTAACTTTGCCTCTGATTCTAAACAAAATCATTGGTTTAGCTCATGCTGCAATCATAATTATAAACCTTTAGGTCAGAAATGAATCCCATGACTTTTACAAGCCAATCGCATGTTTGATTATCAAGATATTTATGATTTATATTCGAAATTTCAGAAACCGTTTTCCCAACGTGTTTATAAACAGCTTTTATAACACTACAGTCTATTGGGGGATGAGTATGGTAAAACCGGTCACTCACAGATTTTAACTTTCAGTTGAAGCACTTCATGATCATTTTGAAGCGCAATTTTTTTGGCTACAATATTACACCAGATCACAGACACTGATAACACGTAGGGCCATGCATCTCAGAGTTGTAAAACTGGAAACATTGTTAAACAATGCCTTTAAATAGTTATAATCATTTAAAATATAGTTTCGAAATATCAGTGAAGACATGATGTATGGCATATAAATTCCATTAACAAAAAAGAAAGAAAGATAAAAACCTTGTCTGAAGAACTAACCGAGTTTTAATATCAGGATTCAAATTTCCTTTAATTCAACTGTCACTTATCTTCAAGTGCATGAATACATTACAAATTTGTTTACAATTTCCGGCTTTCATGCTAAGGATGTAAGCATATGAAAGCATATTCAACTTCAATATATTTGAAGACGTATTTGACACGTCTTTTTATATGAACTTCTTAAAATGATAGAAAGCATGATAATGTATAGACACGCTCTCTGCAGAAAAGGTCAATATGTCAAAAATATGTCAAAAACTCTTCGCTCGCATCGTCTGCAAATTCACCACCTAAAGTATTTTCTTGGAAAAGAGAATATAATATATATATTGGCATTAGAGTCTGCATGTGGAGGCAATTTTGGGGGCTTGACCCCATCCAAGTAAAAATAGAATAAATTTGTGTCTTATTTATTCTGGCCTCGTCCGAAATCAATTTATTCCTGGCGTTTTGGCCCGCCTTTTAACGGGTCGATTGAATAACGATCGATCGCAGAGGTTCAGTGGCCGTGTAATCGGATAGGCGCTCGTTGGGGGAGCCCTAAGTGTCAGCAGTAAAAACTCATTAAAGTCTACGTTTACTTGCGAAAGGTTACATACAGTGTAGCTCCCAAGCATGGCTTTCCATTACGTTTTCCCAATTAGGTCCCGGATTCACAAAGGAAATTCCGTTCACTGAAGAAGAAGGAGAAGGAGAAGGAATTATAAAAAAGTGAAAAGGTTGGTAGAAAAATGTGATTTTTAATCCGTTAAACAACAATGTCTAATTTTTTCTCTCGAAAAAACTGCAACAGGAGAACCATACTATTCAATATGTGCTCTTTAGCGAATGGTAAGGAAGTTAGCATACAAAAAGAACTTTAACTAATTATGCCGAAAAGACATTATTCCCATCATGACAGGACATTGTACTCAAAATGAAGAAGAAAAAAAATGATATACATACACACACATATGTATATACATATATATATATATATATATATATATACACCACAACTATAGAACATATAAGAACAAAAACAAGAACAAAACAAAAAACATGAGGATAAATCAACAACCCAAAACATGGATAGAGAATTCGACCCGATAGTCCCGATCCTCATGCATAACACTGGACTCTAATGAGAGATCTGCTTTCCGAAGGTGATTTCCTTCAGCAAGTTTTTTTAGAATGATTATATCTTGCTGCTTAAAACACTCAATCTACTGCGGATAAATAATTCAGACTTAATCCATAACGAGTTTCCTTTAAAGTTATATCTAATTATCAGAAATCTAGTCATGTGAAAACGGGCCTCTTGCTTTATCTAGATAAGATATTGAAATACTGATGGGCAGCCAGTCTCAAGTGCTGTTTAGAAAGAGGTAGTTTACACCCTGTAGAGAGGCTATCCCAGGTCAAACGCGATGGAATTGATCACGTAGATCGGTAAAATTCCTTAAATCAGCAACAAAAACGACACCCGATATTACATGATCTCCTCAGCGTTACAGGGAGTATCAAAGCAGTGGCACGGTGTGTATCTAGACAATGGAAGGTGGGGGGGAAGCGATGAATTAGGCCATGCCCTTCTGTTGAAGAGAGTTGTTGTTGTTGTTGGTTGTATTTTTGGCGTTCAGTCAAAAGTTGAAGAGATGATTTAGGAGAGGGGTACATTATCTAATTCATCTATCCCTTTCCCAAGTCCCCTTTTCCTTTCTCCTTACTTCTTTCTTCTTTCTCCTTATTTATTTTTGTTTTGATTTTCGTCCGCCTGGGGGATGGACACATGCTCATGTACCCCCTTAACTACGCCACTGTATCAAACATATCCAACGAAATGGATTCGCTTAACGCTATTTCGGAGAAAGTAGTGCTAGAAAAAATATGCGAACGAATTTCACCAATTTCATTCTATTTAGATATGACGAAGAAGTGGATTGTGGATATTAAAAACATACTTTCAACATGTTCAAAGAAATGAGCATGAATGAATTATGCTATTAGAAATGAAAATGGATTGTGCTTATTATTAAAGAAAGTAGATTATAAGCTGATAACAAAGTTGATTTTATCTAGCGAAGCAATGTTAAGAAAGATTACCAACAAGTACGAAAAATGGGTTCACATCAAAGGTAGATAGCTTGGAAGTGACTTTTTTCAGATTTAAGAAAAATTAGATGAGTATCAGTTGGTGATTAGGAACAAGGCCTGACTAAATTAATCTGTTGATTTTTTTCAAGAGAGAGAAGGGAAGGGGTGAAGGGGTGGGGGAAGGGAGGGGAGGTAGGAAGGGAGAGAGAGAGAGAGAGAGAGAGAGAGAGAGGGGGGGGGGGAGAGTGGGCATAGAATAAGAAACAAGTGTTGAAAAAAAACTTATTGACTGACAACGGACATTCAACGTTCTATGTGGTATTATTATCATTTTTTTTTTAATTTGGAGGGTAACCATCGTTTCATAACTGAATATCAGAATTCATATTACCTTTGCTTGGCAAATCCATTAACACATGCATTATAAGAATGGACTTCCATCATTTAATTAAATCCCCTACATTCATATACGTATCATATATCGCCAATTACTTGAAGTAAGACACTGGTACAACCCAAGTAGACTGATCACAAAGGCTGCACCAGCGCAAAGAAAAACATCGAAAGTGGACCCTAACCTGCATGTAAGATGACTCTTTGAAGAAAGACAATTATCATCATGCCTTCAGGTTGCTGAAGTTCACACTAAATCCAGCCCTCGATTTGTTTTGCAAATACCACTTAATCCCCACCCGAAAGGCCAGCCCTAGACAAGGCTCTGCCAGCCTATCGATTTATTTCAAATGCCCCCTACTTTCACGCATGTATTAACTCCATTTTGGGGGCGTCTCTCGTTGCCTTTCCACGACCTTGTGTGTTCTTGCCTTTGGAGCTGCACTTAAGGAGCGAAGCGCTAAATTTAGAGAAAATGGGGGAGGGTTTGCATTGCCGTTTATCAAGCGCGCGTATTATTTTACTATTGCACACGGACGAATGGGACGACATCTCTGGACAACTATTTTTCGGACAACGCTTCGCGGACAAGTGCTCCGCTCGTCCTAGGCAGTTACAACTGATCTAACTATCCTCTTAGTCAACTACCTCAGGGACATTTACACCCGGACAATAGGCCCGGTGTCAAGTACAAACTGAAACTACTCCAGTGGTCCCTCGGACAACTACTTATGGGGATAATTGTCTTTCGGAGTAGTTGCCCAGATTGTTCCAGGGAGTAGTTGTCTGGGGAC
>CP137678.1:10963172-11240308 GCA_037976565.1 Mesocentrotus franciscanus
ATGACTAAAGGAAATCGGAAGTAAAAACAGGAGAAAAACAGAGGAACAAAACTATTTTGCCGTTGTCTTCTTTTTCTTACAACAGGTATTTAAGATAATGTGACCCATTCCCTATAACCAAGTGGGTGATGTTTCCACCCTTAGGATAAGGTTAACCTCTTGTGGCCGATTTCAGGGGTGGATAACATGCTTAGTGACATAAATTGGGGTAAATTGGGAGAAGTGTCAGTAACACCATCGGAACTACTTTCGTAAAAATCAGGCAATTGCAATGGCCTCGTGCGTCACCTATTGAAATATACGAACATGACAATCACGTATCACCTAAACCGAACATGATATCTATGGTATGTACATTAAAAGCATTGAAATTGCCCTTGAGTCGAGTTTTCGGAAATAGATGCGATTGTGTTCAACATTGTTAAATCGAAGATGCATGGCCCTACGTGTTATCAGTGTCTGTGATATGGTGTAATATTGAAGCCCTAGCAAAATTGCGCTTCAAAATGATCATGAAGTGCATCAAAAAAGTAAAAATCTTTGAGTGACCAGTTTTACCATTCTCATTTTCCCCAATAGAGTGTAGTGTTATAAAAACCGTTATGAAACCGTATGAAATTTTGATTTCCAATCATAAATATCTTGGTAATCAGACAGGCGATCGGCTTGTAAAATTCATGGGGTTCCCGACGGACCTAAAGGTTTATATAATTATGATTGCAGCATGAGCTAAATCCAGGATTTTGTTTCAGTCACTTTAAAAAGGGAAAATATTCCTCTTTGCTTGCTACACTCCCTCGCAGAATATACTTTGAATTTAAGATAAAGAAGATAGGTAAAACTTGAACATTGTCGGGAAGGAGGTGTCCCCGACAACTCAAACGTTGTATAATTTAACGTTGCCTATCGCTGTAAGAGAGGAAAGGAGAAGGTGTGAATACTATGTCATCCTTTCATTTTCCTGTTTAATCAGAAGTGCCCATGAATGCTTATTTCCAAACTAAAAAACGTAACATAATTAAAGGGACTTGGTAACATTGTTAAGATGAGAGAAAATGGTGCTATTAACGGTAGTGACTTCAATGCTAGATGTAAACATAAAGATAATCTGAAAGTTTGAGTGAAAACAGACCATTATTAACGATAAAAATTGGGAAAAACTGATCTGATTGATTCCTTAATTCTCCCAACTATATTTTTACAATTTAATTACATTTTAGGTGAATGTAAATCGTAACAAAGCTATGTATTGGCTCTATATATCATTCCAGACATTTAAGTGTTGAAAGATTAAAAAATCCTGTCTTATGTTTTATTTTCATGGAAAAACAGTTGGGAAAATTCAAAAATTGTTGGGAGAATTTACTGTTAGAAGGTGTTGACCAGTGACGCCTTCAAAGAAAACCATAAATATCTTTGTGATTTGAGAATCTTGTTCAGAATATTTTGCATGCTAGAGGGTTAGTACAGTAGAAGAAATATAATAAGTAACATTTCATACAAAAATTACGCAGTTTTTTCATCAACCTTCAACAATGTTACCGAGTCACTTTAAAGGGGATATGAAGACAGGAGATAAACTGTTGAGTTAAATTATGTGTTAACGTGTGTTTTTTTTAACAGCTGGTATATAAGATCATGTGACCCGTTCCCTATAATCACGTGGGTGATGTTTCCACCCTTAGGATAAGTTTAACCTCTTGTGGCCGATTTCATGGGTAGTTAACATGCTTAGTGACATAAATTGAGACAAACTGGGAGAATTTGATACCAGATCTGCCCGAGGAGAGGGGTTGCCATGGCAACTGGTCTGTATTAGAGCATCTCCCTTTCCGACCACGTGATCTTTCTTCTTGCTCATGAGAAGAAAAACTCATTCACGATTTTTATTTTGTTAGTTCAGAAACATGACTGAGTAGGGTACAGACAAAAGAGAAAGAAAAACAAAAAAGAAGAAGATTGGTCCAGAACTTCCAAGTGAAATCGTTATTGTATACTGTAGTAAAGAAATAAAACAAATGTTATTTTGTTAAATCCACAAGGTTTATGTTATAACTTTTTTTCCCCAAGAATTTTCTTCATCGCTTAGAGCAGAGAGCACCAAAGTAGGGCAAAACAGTCAACCTTTCAGTAGATTTCACTTGCTATTATTATAGATTTGACTTTTGCTATTGTAGGGTATAGTATGCTATAACTTAAATAGTATATTCGGATTGACAAATAATCGGGGCAGCGCCAGGAGCGTCACAACGTGACGGACATGTGCGCTATATAAGAAGCCACCATTATTATTATTATTATTAAAATTCGTCCAGTCGTAACATATTTTCTCCGTCAATAATTTTAAGTAGATTCACTAAAATCTAGGTGACCAATTTCTTAAAAGCGTGGTCAACGATAAACACTTTTAAATCAACGATATTTAGCAAAGGTCAGTCGAACTTCTTGGTTCAGTACAATGAAGAATAACGGTTGTCATATTTCTTTTTTTTTGGAATGTAAGACATAGAAGATGACTGATAGTGTATTAAGTGCAAAATCAAATGGTTTAATATTTTTCCTTTCTGACCTTCTCGTTTTGTAGCCGGAAAAAAAGGTTGAACAACCTTTCTGAATATAAAGCGGCTGGAGAGAGGGCTTACAGAATAGATACGTGCATGGGTTGCACAATGTTATACGCTTGTTTAAATATTCTCGTCCGAATGTGAATTCCAAATGTCTAAAATTGAGCTTCAAGCTCACGTCTGAATAAAAATGCCATTTTTTCCAGAATTAAGAGTCACAAACGACGTCATTTCACGTTACACTAAGCTTATGATCGACAATCGGAAACAGCGATAGACAGGGATAGAGAGAAGGAGCGAGCGAGAGAGAGAGATAGAGAGAGAGAGAGAAAGAAAGAGAAAGAGAGAGAGAGAGAAAGAGAGGGGGAGAGAGAGAGGAGAGAGGGGGAAGGAAGATTTGCAGGATTAATTCAATTCAATTCAATTTAATATTGGTTTATTAATGCAATCCAACCATGCTTGTACAAATCATTTTAGATGAAAAGCAGCCGAACTGGATCGATCATGTTTACATGAACATGTGTAATGTTTGCATAAATGCATTTATACATTTTAAAATGATAAGAACATGATATTAAAAACAAGGTAGGAGGATAGAGGGATGAGTAGCAGAGACACTTTTTCGATTAAAATTCAATCTCTTAAATTACTGGGGAGAAAAAATAGAGAAAGAAAGAAGAAAAAAGAGAAGAAGAAGAAGACCCCCATGATTTCCTCTAATAGTTCCTCTACTAAAACGATTAAGGGAAACAAGAATAAAAATAAAGGAAATAATAGAGTTGTTTTTTGTTTTATGTTGTTCTTTTTTTCACTCATTTTACTTTTCCGATAATAATCATGTATCAATGATTTATGGAAACTAAACGTATTACATGAACAATAAAGGTGATATATATATATATATATATATATATATACAATATTTTTTATTTATTTATTTTTTGGGTGGGGGGATAACCTGATAAAGGCGCTTTGTGCATTCACAATAAAATATTTTTTACCGGGGGAACATGTACTAAGACATATACATATGTATGTATGTATAAATGTTATAAATATGTAAGAACATGTTTGTTTCTCCCTGTAATGCTTGTTGTAAATGGGAGGATGATTTTTTAAAATTGTTTTCCCCATGGACATATCTTACAAATAAGCGTAAGCATCTGAGTAAGCAATAATAACAAAAAGTATTAAATGATGTAGGCCAATCCATCAGCGTCAACAGCTACAGAACATTACAGTAATAGTTAAGGAAATGTAATAAAAATGTAAATAGTCCCATATATAGGAGATGAGGTTAGAGTTGAAGAAGAGGACAACCTCCCGACTCGAACCCATTATCATACTATACAATTGTACTTCAATTATCCTTCGATCATTATTCATAAAGCGAAATTGACGATTTCCACTTAAAGAAACGACCGAATTGAGCATTTCTTCAAGTACTTTGTATATTCAATTATCTACTTTGATGTCCACCAAAAGGAATTATTCCTGTAAGCTAAGGCATCAATTTTATCAACGGCTTCAAGAAATGATTGAATCAATTTATGACATCATGGTTATCATTAGCTTTCTAGACTCCTAATAAAGCCTTCCCCGTTGTATGTAAGTACCCTTGTATCTCCCACCATCTCTCTCGATGTCCATCAAAGGAAACGACCGAATCATGATATTATCCAGCTATCAGTAGCTTTCTAGAATCCTAATTGAGCATCTCTCAATTTTCCGTAAGTACCTTAGTTATATCTTTCATTATATATCTCAATGTCCATCGGAGAAAAAGAAAATGATCGAAGCAAATTATTACATCATGGTCATCACCAGAATCCTATTTTGAGCCTTTCTCATTTTCTGTAAGTACCCTGTATCTTCGCTTATGTGTCTGCCTATTCTACATAGCCATGCACTCGGGCGGACGGTATTTTAATTGACCGCGGGGGTCAATCCTGGTTTCCAGTGATGCGATCCATCCTTGCGTCGCCATGGAAACGAACTTCTCATCAACTCAATCGGATGATCAGCTGGACGGCATGAAGCAATCTGGCATCGATTTGTCCAGTATTAACCACACCTAGCAATCCAAGGACCTAAAGTAAACAAGCGAGCAGGGTATGGAGTCATAGTTTTCCTTCCGACAGACTGTCTTCGTTTTCATCTTCGTCTTGTGATGTAGCCCTAATCTTCCATCTTCCATCTCCATCTTGCCTTTCTACATTGTATCTGTTTTCTTCTCGATCGGTACGACTCTTGAAAATCATCAACATTATGTTTTCATGTAATCTTGAATTTTTTTCCAGTGCTATTGACTTATACTATAAACCACCTGTGAAGTAAACGATTTTATTTGTATTAACCTTTTCCTTGTCTTCATTATCATCATCATCATCATCATCATCGTAATTATTATCGTCGTCGTCGTCATCATCATCATCATCATTAGGCATCATCAACATCATCACCACCATCATCATTCTCATACATACCATCATCGCTTTCATCATTCTCGTTGTCAGCACTCTCAGTATTATGTAAATTCTATTATATTTCTCCATAATATAAACAGTCAAACCTGCTTTAGTGACCACCTGTCTAAAAAGACCACCTGTCTACAAATTACAAAGACCACATTTTGTGTTTCCCTTGAAAATGGTTTCTCATGGAAACAAGTACTAAAGGCATCTGTCTACATAGACCACCTGTCTACAAAGACCACTTTTGGTGTTTCCCTTGGGCGGTCGCTTTAGACAAGTTTGATTGCATAATCATATTTCCTTCCAATTTGATTAATGATTTATGATGAAGTGGGTTCTCTGCAAGGTGTTTTGTCTTGCAATTGATAAGAAGAGTTTATGATGGATAATTCATACAGATCACGTGACGTAACACATGATCTAACAAAAACAAAAAATGAAGACGGTTGAGGATGGGAAGGGGAGTAGTTCCTTTGGGCGTTGGCCCCATCCTTCCCCTTAAACAAACATTGGAATAAAGACACAGAACAAAAATGAATATGGTGTGACCAGAAACGTGAGCATCAAAATAAATCATTATGGCTTCAAGTGAACTCTGTTTTTTTCAATACCTTTTGGAATAACGCTCTTACCTCACTCCAAATGGGAATGTCGGAATTCTTTATCTATCCCTTTAATCTCAAATCAGGTAACCGATTAGACGCCCCTGATCATCTGAAAAGTCGTGCAATTAGTAAAAGATCAAGGACGGCTCGATTCGGCTTCTCCTCTTGTTCCTCCTTCCAGTGAGCTTGGAGCTCATTTATTTATTTGGGATGCTGAATTATACAGACAGAGAGGATCATGTATAATTTCGTGCATCGCATTCAACGCACGTCAATAGGCATTTGAGAGGACGGGGGTGCATAACAAATACTACTTTGGCATTTTATTAAAGTTAAAAATGAGAGACGTAGAAATAGGAGAAGAGAGATTTACTGAGCAAAGGGTAGGGGCTCTTTCTGTTTTTGATTTTGTCAGGGTCTTTCGAGTTTTGTTGAAAGAGCAGTCGGAAACGCGTAAAATGTCAAAAGGGATACGTGAGATTGATAGGGTTACATCACGTGCCCCCGAGCTAAATGATAACAACACGGTGAGAGAGAGAGAGAGAGAGAGAGACACACACACACACACACACACACACACACATACAGAGATAGAAAGAGAGAAAGGGAGAAAGGGAGAGAGAGAGAGAGAAAGAGAGAGAGAGAGAGAGAGAGAGAAAATGAAGAGAGGAAGGGAGATAGATGGATAGATAGATAGGTAGGTAGAAAGATAGATAGAAATACAGGAAGAACTGATAAGGAGCAAATCAAATGAAATGGGCCAAATGATTGAAAATCAAAAGAAAGAAAGAAAAAAGAATCAAAGAGGGGGAGAGAGATTGAGGGAGGGAGTGAGAGAGAGAGAGAGAGAGAGAGAGATTGAGGGAGGGATAGATAGATATATATATATATATATATATATATATATATATATATATATATAGAAGAGGTTGGAAGGAGCCGAATGACACAAGCTCGAAAACTGGAGAGAGAGGAGAGAGAGAGAGCACCAAAATATCATTTTAACAAATTCAGAGCCCTTATCAGTGACTTACAATTCTACTAGAAATATATATATGATCTACATTCATGACAGCAATTTGATTATCGCCAATTTTCGAGGTATAACATTTAATCTGTTGAATTGGTTAACAAAAACCTTTAGATAATATACATTACACACAAAATTCTTGGAAAAGGGGATCTATGTTTATTTTAACTGAATAAGGATGGTTTCGGTCAGGTTTTAGATCACTAAAGGAAGATGGTTTACCGGAGGATTTTTTTTTTCATTTCTATAGATAATCTTGAGTTCTGGAGCCATGATTACCGGACATTGACGTTATTATCGTTTTTGTTGCAGCAGGTATATGCAAGACTACAATGATAAGTGACATCTGTGAAACGATTTTTAAATAAGTGATAATCAAAGGAAGATAATATAAATAAGATAAGTCCTGACCTAGTTTGCAGGCACACAACCTTGTTAATCGTTGTGCGTAACAGTGTCTGCAATGTGAGACTATGCACAAGCTCTGTACTTTAGCTGCCAACGTCTGACACAGCTAGGCTCTGCTCAAGGCTTTATGAATTGTTGTTAAGTCTAAAATTATTGTCTCTGACTGCGGACTAGTCTTGACTTATGTGCATATCACGTGATCTGCTGTGTACAAATGTCAATTGCGCTTGAAATTAAATGTGATTTTCAGCCCTTCATTGTTAGTTTCTTGTCGATGCAAACAATCTATAAATATAAAAGAAAAACACGATCGCAACCACTTTCGAAAATTCAACCTTACGCAATTTCGATGGGCTTTGTATGTTACCTTTTGAAAATGTGCGAACATCACAAAGACATATTACGTAATCCGAACATGAGTTCTATGGGATATACATGTACAATAGGGTATTCAAATTACCCCTGATTTGTATTTTTTCGAAAGTAGTTGCGATCGTGTTAAATTATCAAATCAGAATTCAAATTGGAGCTCATGATGCGCTTTAAAACGAAAGAAAAGAAAAAGAAGAAAGAATAAAAAAACCGTTACGGTTTCGCATGTCAGAGAAATCTAATCTTTGGTGTGAAACCACTACCATACAACACACGACAGGAAGACCATTCAATTTCTTAAAAGTTAACAACACTATAGAAACATCTCTTCTTTTTTAGGTGATAAGTATTTTATGTAGATTCTGATTATTATGTAATTTGTATGTATCATATGTTTGTTTATTAAGTAATTTGTATGTATTATATGTTTGTTCATAAAGTAATTTGTATGTACCATTATGTTTGTTTATTATGTAATTTGTATGTATCATATTATGTTTGTTTATTATGTAATTTGTATGTATCATATTATGTTTGTTTATTATGTAATTTGTGTGTAT
Organism: Mesocentrotus franciscanus; assembly: GCA_037976565.1. Taxonomy (NCBI): domain Eukaryota; kingdom Metazoa; phylum Echinodermata; class Echinoidea; order Camarodonta; family Strongylocentrotidae; genus Mesocentrotus; species Mesocentrotus franciscanus. The sequence continues at coordinate 10,971,186 of CP137678.1, forward strand.
CATATGTTTGTTTAATATGTAATTTGTATGTATCATATGTTTGTTTATTTTGTAATTTGTATGTATCATATGTTTGTTTATAATGTAATGTTTATGTATCATATGTTTGTTTATTATGTAATGTGTATGTGTCATAATTGTTTTATAATGGCGACTCCACCACAAACCCTGTGCTTTTAGAGAATATCGTCCTCTTCCTACTTAACATTGTAAATTAATTATGTAGTTCTTGATATGTTCCTTGTGTTTTGTGAAGGAATTAATTGTGTAGTCAATTAAATTAAAAAAAGGTTGTTACTTTGCTTCCTCCAAAGGGATTAACCTGAATGAAGCTCTAAAAATTAAGTCTCTAGAACAATTCAGTAAGTACTGGAAACAAGAATCAACTTTGTTCTGCGTTTGATATGATTAAACAAAAAATAGTCCCTATTATCTGCATTTGAAAGAAATTTGGTTTTCTAGGTACTTCAAAACAAAAATCATAAGTAGCATGTCCTTGATCTATGAAACTATTACAATTTGTTTCTTGTTAGGACCTTATGTGAAATAAGCCCATTGTCATTTGATTTGATTTGATTTTTTTCTTCTTAAAGGTCTTTTTCCAAAATTTCAAACTAATTACAACATAAATCATAAATATTGATCGAATTAATTGACCGCCGGTCCTCCCGTATAGTATAAAACACGCTGCTTACATTAGATTTTATCACCTGACGAAGTGTTGCAGCAGCACACGAAACGTCGTGATCTTTTAGATCCCTTATTGACCATACATTGCGAGACAAACGAATATCACTAGCGAAATTATTTTTGATACTACATCCGCAATGAGTAATATATTTAGCATAAATCATGATGATAAACAAATTCAATTATTAATACATCATCAACGTTAAATACTTACATTGTAATATTAACATGAAATAATCATTTCTTATATTCTGTATATTCTTTTCCACTGGTAGTTACATTTTTATATTGAATAACACATTATAATTGACGAGGGAAAGAGATGTGTCAATTACATATTATTATTATTTTATCAGGAGGTGAATAAGAATAATATGTAAATTAAATATCTCAAAGGTCAATTTCGTTTTTCCCTTCTTCAGTAGATGTGAACGTTGCGATGGATGTTCTTGCAACAGTGGTCTATGCAAGGTTGTTAGTTGTGTGTGTATATCTTTTTTCGAGGGGGGGGGGGAGGTGGATGGATGAAGGGTAATTTACATATTTAAGTGGAATATAATTTATGTTGGATGGAATCAAAAAAGATCTCGAAAAAAAAAGAAGAAGAAGGGAAGTGTGGGAGTCCAGTCGCCAATTTGGTCAGCATACTCTTTAGTAGAGCATTTTTATCCTTGTCAGCCTGTAAAACCTGTCGGCCAATTAATGAGTCCAAGGACTTTCTCGTCTTCCTTTTAAAAATGAACTTTTTGCAAATTTGTGGGGAAGAGAGAGCCCGTTACCCCCTGTCCCCAAACATTATAGAGACGCCCCTATTTTTTCTGAATCTTACCTCATTGCACTTTTTTTCTCGTCGTGTTTATTTCGTGATTTTTTTCTCTCTCATGACCCATGGTATTTACAGCTAAGGAAATTCAATTACTCAAAATCCCTCCCGAATTCGATGCAGTCGAAATCTGAAGGTCATGGGTGTCTGTGTTTGAAAACAGTCTTCTGATTTCACTCCCCAAGTACATCAAGTGATCATATTAAATGTGCTTCTGAAATTATAATCAGAAGCAAATGCTCTGTTATATTAGGTTCCACGGGCGTTGACACAGCTTTTTTTCGGGGAGTCGAAATCTAGTTCCTCGAAAGGTTAAGGTCAGGGTAATCTATGATTGAAAATAATCTACTCTATTCACTCTCCTAGTACATAAACTGATTATACTAAATGTGCTGCTGAAATTATAATAAGAAGCGATCGTTCTGTAAAGTGCCACGGGCGTTGATACCTTTTTTTGTTGGGGGGGGGGGCGAAACCTCGTAATTCGAAATGTTAAGGTCAGGGTGTTTATGTTTGATAACAGTCTTCTCTTTTTCACTCCCTCAAAAAAATACACTGATAATGAATTTATAAGAAGAAGCGATTGTTCTGTTCTTTTCAGTAACACGATCGTTGAAATGATTTTTGGTAGGAAGGTGGGGGGGGGGGGCGGGGGTGAGGTGAGGGTAGAGAAAAAAATCATGGATGTCAAGCATATTGCAAAATCTTCACAGATAATCCCATTACTATAAGGAAGAGACTTCAAATTGGGTGAAACCCCTTGTCAAACGTAAATGATACAGATTCCAGATTTAGTTTTTTTAAATTTCTTGTCAAGTATTGGACCGGTTCATTCAAAGTTGACTTAAAATCATTTTATTACTGATCAATATAAAATGTGATTACTATCCTCCTTTTCCCCGATTTTGTCATTTTACAAAAATGAAAATAATAGATAAATAACTAACTAATCGAAATACAAAGATAGGTAGATAAATAAATAAACGAACAAATGAATAAATAAACAAAAGTCTTATAATATTTATAGGCCCTATAAAATTAAAGAAAGACGAATACTAAATAGAAATACAAAAAAAAAAAAAAAAAAAAATAGGGGACCATTTTCTTAATGCATTACCGTATGCCGCATTGGCAGCTGAAGGAGGCATGGACTAGTACTGTTCTGAACCCCTATACAAGTCCGACACTGATCTTACACCGTCTCTCCGATCTGCTGACATTTACTAACCTCACCTATATGGCAGAGAAAGTCAACTTCTGCAGGACTGTCTCCATTTGTCTTACAGCCCCGCACATGCAAATCCATGTGTGCCTTGGCAAATTGCAAAGAATTTTGAATAGAGTGTCGCGTTTCATTTCATCAGGAAAGTTTCAAAGAAGTTGGGGCATTGCCACAAACAACTACTCACTTCATTTCTTACATTAAGTCGAAAAATAGGCATTATTGATGTGGTAACTTTTTGCAAAATTCGTAGCTATTATATGACACGAATGTCTCGCAACTGTTTTACAATAGGCCTATACTTTAATTCGATAGAATGAAATAAAATCAAATAAACTAGCTTTAATTAAACGACATTAATAAACTCGACTAGAATTAAACGCGATAAAATGAAAACACTTCAAGTGAGCCGAATGAAGTAAATCAAATGAAAAATAATTTAAATCAAATCATGTTAAACCAATCCAAATTAATCGGATCAGATCATACCAAATAAAAAAAAGAAAAAAAGAAAGAAATAAAATCAATTTAAATCTAATCATCTGATATCTCATTCAACTCATCTCAAATAATTTGATCAACTAAATTTATTTTTAACATGTTTAACTTAAACCAATCGAACCTTGTCAAATAAAAAAAGAGAAAGTCAGCTTAATTTAAGTACATTTTTAAGCATCACACAGAAGTCCCATCAAATCGAATCCGATTGAATAACATGACCAGATTAATCAGAATTATTTAAAGTATTTAAAAATAAAAAAGACACAACTTCATCTCATTTCAACTCAATTTACAAAATTCATATCCAAAAATTAATACAGATCAATAAGATAACACAAGTGAATACAATCAAATCAAGCTCAATAAATACAATTCAGTTCAAATAGAATGAAAATGAAATGAAGTCAAATCAAATCAAATTAAATCAAATTAAAACGACTACACTCAACTCAAATCATATCATATCAAATCAAATCAAATCAAATCAAAATCGAGGCCTTTGAAGTAACCCTCTCCCCCATGAGCATTGACAGCTATCATTGCAACCAGCCCTCGGGGCGAAGGCGGACGGATATCCATGCTACATTTTGGGTCGAGGCCTCACTCGCTCCATCCAGCAGTGTCAACAGAAAGTGATACGCACTGCTTCCCGGCGCACTTGTCAGATCGGTAAACATTCCATTTATCATGGCTTCAGTCAGGTGTGGAAAAAGATGAGTTACCTCCTCAAACCCACTCTCCCAAGATCACTTTCTCTGTCTCTGTCTGTCTCTATTTCCATGTCGAGAGCCCCTAATGTATTTTCCTTTCCTTTTCTTTCTCCTCTCCCACTCTCTGTGTTTCTATGTGCTTGTTCCCCTTCTCCCCCTCTCCCTCTCTCATTTCTTTCTCTATCTATGTACATGCGTGCTTTGTTTATGTCTCATCTCTCTCTCTCCCTCTCTCCCTCTCCCTCTCTATTTCTTCCTCTCTCTCTCTCTTTCTCACACTGACACTCACTAACACCTACCTCTCATTTATTTCTGTTGTCCCTTTCGCACTCCTCTCTCCTTTATTATTCCTCTACATATACATTACTAGTACTTTTCTCTTATTCTTTCTCTCACTCTCACTCACTCACCCTCTTTTTCCCTTTCTCTCTTAGCAATGTTCCTGCGATCATAATTATAGGGCTGCTTTTAGACGCAAGTCATATTAATTTGGATTTAAATCTACCCTCCCCTTTACCCTTTCTTTCTTTCTCTCTCAACAAGGTGTCAGTGGTCACATTGGGCTGCTTGTAGAAACAGGTCATGTTCATTTTGGTTTTGAATATATAACACCCCCTCTCTCCCTCTCTCTCTCTCTCTCTCTTTCTTTCTTTTTCTTTCCTCTCATTCATTTTGTCCTCTCCACCCACTCATTATATATATATATATCTCTCTCTTCCTTCTTATTCGATAACTCTCTCGTGTCTTTCACTGTCTTTAATAGTATACCCTTTCAGGTTGATTTCGTCATCCGCATGGGTTATGTACTGACCTGGTTCTTCATGGCCACGGACAAATCTAGAACAAGAGACTGAGTGACAGGTATAGACATACAGACAAAGAGAAAGACACAGGGAGGGAGGGAGAGAGAGAGAGAGAGAGAGGAGAGATAGAGATGGAGATAATGAGAGAGAGAGAGAGAGAGAAAGAGGAGGAGAAGAGAGAGAGAGAGAGAGAGAGAGAAGAAAAAAGAGATGATGAAGAGAAATTTAATATTTTATTGGAAGAAGATCGCAAACTACTTTCCAAAAATTACCCCAAGGCAATTTCAATATCCTTGCACGTCACCTATTAACATGTGTGAACATGACAATGACGTATTACGTAATCTGAACATGATATCTGTGGACTGTACAATGCTTAATTAAAAAAAACCCTTGAGATGATTTCTCGTAAATAGTTGTGATCGGGATTTGGGGAAATATTGAACAAAAAGAGAAGAAAAGGTGTTTAACATTTTCATACCATCTTTTCCCCATTTGAGTTGAGTTATTTCAACTATTGCTACGGATTGAAAAATGCATTGTTCATATAAAGTTTGATATAGGATCACACAGGATGCCACTTTATCAAGCTTTCTTAAACAGCGCATGAATGATATAACCTAAACTCACACTCCAATTAGGTGTTTTCCCACTGATAAGAAGAATACAATATTTTGCAAAAATCTTGTAGGCGTATTAAATATACCCTCAATAAAGTGCCATCCAACCTATATAATAGTTCAAGAGCAGCCATCTGAGCATCGAATTCTTTTGCATTTCTTTGCCATCCCACTTTCACCTACGACAGCCTGTGCAGAAAAAGTACGTACAAAACTGGTATAGGTAACTGGCATTTAATGGATGAAAAACCTCAATAAAATCTCGTCTTGTTGACTAAAAATCTCGATGTCAGCCCAGTCAGTCATCGTGTTCATGTGTTGACATGTCATGCGATATTTTGTCAAGTTCGCGTTACGCGCGAGTATTTGGAAAATCGATCGTCACATCGAGAGAAACTTCGCGCCAAGAAAAGGGGAAAAGGCGCCAAAAAAAGAGCGAGTGAGTGTGTGTTTGAAATCTTGAACATTGTGTAGCATGATCGTCTGTATAATGTAGGTTATGCACATACTGGTGCGATACGCTGTAACGTGTTTCTTGTCCTATGGTGTTTTGTTCGGCTGTCAGGGAGCGAAGTAAGTGGGGTTTTTTGTTGCTTTTTTTATAAATCTGAGTGAACTTCTTGTGAAAAGTTCACCCTGCAGTACATGGTTTGCATGGAGCATTTTCATCATGTTTTCAGGTGCGATTGGCTTTTACACTAGATCAGATGGCTTCTGTCAAAAAATTGTAAAAAAAAATTACGGTTCTTTTCCTCTCTATTGAAACAATGCCCGCCCCCATATGTAATCAATTAGGTTACTCTTATATAAGGCAGTAGTTCGACTCTTTTTTGCAGGCTGCATTTCGCGTTTGCATTTTTACACAGCATCTTCTGGATTTAAAAACAGAAATTGAAGGAAAAGAAAGAGAAAAAAAAACAAGGAAAAGAAGAAGAAAAGAAGAAGGAGGAGAGGAGGAGAAGAAGATAATGGTGAAAAAGAGGAAAAAGAAGAGAAAATGATGAAACAGAAAAGAAGAAGAATAAGAAGAACAAGAAGACGGAGTAAAAGAAGAAGAAAAGAAGAAGAAATATTGCCATGAAATAGCTGCTCTTGGGTCCCGTCCATCATCAGATAACCTTTTGAAATTTGCGATCGAAATTCCTCTTTGATATGTAGAGCAGTTGGATGATAGCTTTTGACTCAGGATATAAAATATAAAGCGACGTAGCGGAAATCATGTACTTTTGGGGGTTCCGAGGGAGGGGCAAGGGCATAGACAACGGGAATCTGGAAGCCACTCACACCCTCATGTAATTCCAAACAAAACATTCATAATAATGGTTCCCCAATGCACATGAGTTTAAACATATTCATCATGCCCCGCAGAAAGGCGACGAGCCTCTTTGCCTCTTCTCTAAAAGGAAGAAGAAAAAAAATGTATATAATGAATTCCTAGTCATTCACCGGAAGAAAAGGTGGAGGGGAGGGTTGAAAGTTGTATTTCCATGCAAGTGAAACAATCTCGAAGCTCATGTAAAGATAGCTTCGCTCCTGGAAGAATGTTAATGACATTGAGTAATCTAACATGTTGATATCTACCGTAGATCTGTAACGCAGGGTGTAGCTGATACCTAATACTAGGCCGCTAAAACATAACAGGCAGAGGGCATGACGGGGTCATGGATTGTAGGTTGTTGTGTCAAAGGTCTATTTTATTATCCTCCTTAGCCGATAAACAAAATCTTATTGATCCTTTGGTGGGGTGCATTCTGTGCCTCACTAATATTCAGTTATAATCCCTTTTTAGGGGGGAGGGAGGGGCGGGGTCTTGAAGTAATTTTGGGGTCGTGAGCCCCCGCCCCAGCGCCCTCTAGAGTCACCACTGCCCAGAAAACCTTAACACTTTTATTGGATTAGATTGATGGCTTTACTGTTGGGTGGACGATTCTCTAACAAGTTCTAAATAATGTGTACGGAAAAAAATCAATGTAAGAATGAAGAACTGCTGTCTGGTTATCGTCTGCCCGTCCAGAAGTTGTTGTTATAGTAAGGCTATTTTGTTCATTTATTTATTTATTTTCTTCCTTTTTCTCTGTCGGGGGAGAAACCTGTCACGGTAAGCTATGACCTTTGACCATATCCGTCTTACACCCCAAGGCAAGTATGTAGGGCTTGATTGCTTAGCTGCAGACTGAGTGGCGCCATCAGTACGTAAGAGAGTATCAGATAGATGGAGAGAGAGAGAGAGAGAGAGAGAGAGAGAGAGAGAGAGAGAGAGAGAGAGAGAGAGAGAGAGAGAGACACTATATGCATAGAGAAAGAGAACGTGCGTGAGAGAGTATCAGATAGAGAGAGAGAGAGAGAGAGTGACACTATGCATAGATAAAGAGAACGTGTGTGAGAGAGTATCAGATAGAGAGAGAGAGAGAGAAAAGAAAAAGAGACAGAGAGAGACAGAGAGAGAGAAAGAGAGAGAGAGAGAGAGAGAGACTATGCATAGAGAAAGAGAACGTGCGTGAGAGTGAGAAAAAGGTGGGGCAGGGGTGGGGAAAATAATTACTGTAAAATAAAGGAAGAGAAAGTGTGTGTGTGTGTGTGTGTGTGTGTGTGAGAGAGAGAGAGAGATAGAGAGAGAGAATGGTACAGAGCTACAGAGAGGCAGAAAGAACGAAAAGGGGTAAGGAATTCGAAGAGAGAGGTATAGAGAGAGAGGGAGAGAGAGAGCTTCAGAGAGAAAGAAAGACAGATTAAAAATATGGAGATAGAGATAAAAACAAGGGAAACGCAGATTTTGTAACTTGATCCCAGTCTTCATGACTGTATGCGATTGCTGCATTACCAAAATAAAAGTGGATTACATATAAACGCCGGCGTTTAGGGACAATTTTATCAGAGAAATCGAAAACCGGCCTCCACACTGCCCTCCTGGGCCACCCCTTTTTAACGTGGAACGATTTCCTTCCACATCTTTCTCCCTCTCTCTCTCTCTCTTTCTCTCTTTCTTCTCTCTCATTTTCTCTCTTTTATTCTCCACTCTCTATAGATGTCTATCTTCCTCTACCTCCCGACATTGGAGAGTCCCATTTCTGAAGATTTCAAACACTGCACACCGACTCCCCATATTAAATTATGGTGGAGATACCGCGCGAATGCATGCATGGGCGCCCTCTGTCGACAGATCTATTTGAGTCGTTTGCTCCAAAGTAATTCAATCCCTCCTCCAATAATTCCAACCTTCCTTAGAATGTGCTTAACATATCTTATGAAGGAGGAAGATGTATAGCTGTGATGGAAAGGAATATATATGTATTTCGGGTATCATTATAGAAAGATTTTAAAAACAAATTTTACGTTGCCACGGGAAAGGCCTTCTTATTTCCACGGTAATTTGTATAAAGGAGGTCTACACATAAACAATGAAGAAAGAGGACAATCGATAGTGTATGAGCTTTGATAGTCATCTGCATTTCCCTAACACAAAATTGTTTTAATACTTTTATTTTGCTTACATGGAGAAGCTAGTTTTGATTGTTGCGTGTGACCTTTGAACTCCATATGTCATTGACCCTTCACCCCTGACATTTTCTCATCTCTTCACCGTGGATCTATTCTGAAAACTAAAAGGGGTCATGCATGCAGCTACTCTTTTCCTACTTTTTCATGGTGCCTTAAAAATTGATACACGTCCGTCCATCCGGATGCAATTTACATCCCATTTTTTGGCGGGAAACAAAGATTGACATATTTTATGACCGTGCTTGTCGGGCGGACGATCGATATCGATTTCCAGTGGAAAAAAGAAAAGAAGTGGGCACTCGCTCGGTTAAAAAGCGGACCGCGCCGATGGAAAAACAAGTTTTGATTCATATGTTTTTCTTCTGCGCAACGAAAGACCACAATGCTTTTCCTCATAAGTTCAAGCTCCTTTGGAATGGATAAAGTGGTGAAAACAAAGACTAAATGCGTCACAATTCCAGTATTTTCCGATCCTTTCTTGTGATGGATGTTTCTCTAGAATTTGGACCTCACCGCAGCTACATCAGCCGTATACCCCTATTTGCTGCATTGGCAGTATTTTCGGCAAACTTGTCCCACTTTTGCCGAGCGCTTCTTTGTTAAGAACTGGACGGATACAGAAGAAAGAGTTTATTTGGGCAGTTGGATACGAATGGGGAGAGAATCAGTGATGGACTGAGAGAGAAGGAAGGTATGGGAGATAGATAGACGAATAGAGAGAGAGAGAGAGATTAAGGGGGGTATAAAGATACAAACCATATAAACAGGGGGAGGGGGCGAAAACATAACATTTAGGGGCTTACAGAATGCAATGAGAAAATATCGAGAAAGAATACCAAAAATATGCGAATTGCTCTCTTGTCACACTATTTTTGCTTTTGTGATCTGCTGTCCCCCAATTAGTATAAGATACATTTACAATCAATTCAATATCTCCCCCGCCTTCATAGTGGATTTTTGTTTTAGCAGTAGGAGGCGAGAATTAAAACAGAATAAAGAGAGTACGAGAGTGATTAAGAAAGATATGCATACACAGAGAGATAGAGAGTTAACACAAAGACGTAATTCATGTAGGAAGAGGCAGAGATAGAGAGACTGTTAAAAGGCACAGGGAGATATTAAACAGACATTCCGCCGCTGCACTAATGCCCTTTGGCAAGACATTGATCTACATTTGCCACACTCCACCCAGGTGAAGTAAATGGGTACCTGGTAGGAATTTATTCCTTGAAACGCAGAGCGCGTAACAGCTGCACTGCTAAAGCCAGGGTAATTATGCTGCATTATTGTAGAGCGCTTAGAGACTTCTGATAAAGTAAGTGTTAGGCGCTATATAAGCACTGTACTTATTCGCATACAGGCAGAACGTGGAGGGACAGTGAGTCAAAAAGACAAGACAGACGGAGATAGAGGGAGATAGAGGGAGAGAGAGAGATAGATAGATAGAGAGAGAGAGAGAGAGAGATACATCAAGATACAGACACATAGACCCACCCACAGACAGGCACAGACTGATCTTGCCCCCTTTTGTGGTTACCTCTCACTATGATCAGCGAGTCTTTATGTTTGGAGTAATATCTCCAAGCATTCATATTGGTCAGGCACCAACACCCTACATCTTAGCCGCGGTTGATCATGCTGATTAGTGGTTTAAGCGGTTGTATGGGTAATTGATTATCATGTATACCAAACGCGAGCCCTCTGATAGGGAGGGGCTGTGGTAGGAGAGGTAGGGGTAGTAGATTGGTTTCCTCCCCAATTTTGACAGAAACCGAGTGGTTTATTATGTAACGGATGGAGGGTTATGGTAAAGGTGAGACCAAATCTAATTTTTGCCTTAATCTCAATATCTTTAACTCCAAACATCTTACCCCTCCTACAGGCGCCTCAATATTTAACCCGCAGAGTCAGTCTTTTTTTCCGTATCCATACATTCGACTACGGTGTACGCTCAACCCGTACATAAAGAACAAAAGCACATCCTCTGGTTTTGGCATTACATAAAATACAATTATTACTATGAATCACACTTTCTAAAATCTAACAAACAATTCTTTCCACATATTAATATTCCTTACACCTATGCGGACTCCATAAATGCTACCATATTTATACATGTATAACACATCTCAAATAATATCCATGAAACACCAAATTTAATACAGAATTCGTAAATAAATCTTTCTTACTTTAAGACGGGACGAAGTGGGGTGAGGTACACAGGTCATGAAGCCTGCCACCAACGTTATCTGTGAGCATAGTAACCCTGAACTCGTAAATAACAAATCACTTATTAATTCACTTTCCCTCACAATATATCATAAAATCAATGTCATATGAAATAGAAATTCTCTTGAAATGTCGTCATATTAAAATATATTTTACAATAATTACATTAAAACCTCGGATCGAATCGTGATGCTATATCTTTGTATAATTATAGTCCGATATACACAAACCTTTGTGCAGGGCTTTTCATCAGATTTAATAAAGAAAGAGTCATTTTAAAAATATGAAATAAAAAAAACATTGTCAGGACACTGTACTCTCTCTCTCTACTATAATGTCACAATTCATATTACAGTAAACTGATGGAGACGGGAAATATCTCATTTAAATGTCTTTACCTCGTCACACATTTCAATCGGATTTTGAAGGCTAGAGGAGGGTCGAAAGGGGTCCTCAATTATTGCGTCAATTCAGGAAAGATTTTCTGCCAGGAAATCTCAAAAAAAGTTGTTGATTTAGACAGGTTCAGAGTAGCTCGTTGGTTGTTTTCGAGAGGGAAATTCATTATTGAGAATTCTTTTCTCTTCTACTCCGTCAGTATGGAGAAGAGAAGACAATGACGGGCTGAATTCGTGACACGTTTACGTCAGCGAAGTAGTTTTGTCCTCTTTCTATTTAAAAATGTGTCGTATTTTTAGAGTATTGCAGGAAATCTGAATATGTGTTATGACTGATAAACGTGACAAATGAAGACTGGTCGATAAGCATTATTGATGGAAAATGTCGAAATAAAAAACACGGAAGTTAAGGACAGACAATGTATTCAAAATTAAATAAAATAGATCGATGTACTCTCTCGAACCAGAAGTGATTTATTCAAAAATATATTTTAACAGGACAACACAATCAACGCAATAGTACATCGACTGGGAGAGAAAGGTTATGCTTGATTCATTTTATTTGTCTTGTATTTCTTTTGGTATATTTTTCATTCGAGAGCACTGTCGACCACACAGGCATATCCAAGCTGACGTTTGTATTGGCGGGGGCAAGCCTCTTTGAAAATGTCCAGAGGGATACGCCCCTGTTCTCCCATGAATCGCCAAAGCTATATTTGTTGTAGGCACTTAACAAAAACTGGCATTATTGAGCACTTTTACGCAATCAAATCTCAAATTTATGTAAAAATCGAACACTTGGACGAGTGTGGTAGATAATATATTGTCATGCTAGATAGTACTGCGGTTGGGGTTCGAAACCCGACCTTGTGATTCGTGCCCAGCGTCTTATCCACTAGACTACAGCAACTCGAACTTGAAATACCATCGTTAATTTTCTCATCTCATCAACCACACAAACTCCAGCGTTTCTAAATTTGTTGAAATTAGTATTTTCATTATTTCTTCCAGTTATGGTATGTCAACTTCATTGTTCAATCAATATCATCATCAATATTTTGGATTAACATCATTGATATTAAAATCAACTAAACAAATATTCACGTTTCTTATTACAAATTCACACAATCATTTCTTTCAGATTTTATCAACATCATCGTCCTAATCAACACCTTCATCATCAACAGCCGCGGCATGCTTTCATCGACTTCAAATTAACTACAAGAACATTCACAATATTTTTGTTCCTTCATCATTTTCAGTAATCATCGATACCATGATCCTCATCAACGCCGTCATCAACGCTCTCGGCACCAAGCCATCGATTTCAAAATCAACTACAATAATATTCGCGTTCTCCAATATCCCCACATATTATGAACTTTCCCTCGAAAAAAAAAAAATCATTATCCCTAATCTACGATCAACACTAAAATGAAATTCATTATGAGTTTTTATTCCACGCGCTCGAAATCTAACCCCCAGGTCTTCATCAGCCCTCTAATTATGCTCAAACAAATGATTTATTATTTTTTGCTGCAGCTTAAGAAATGAAAATATTATCCTTCTTGCAAAAGCATAAATATCTCCCCCAGCCAGCGAGGAGCCGTCAAATTGAGAAAGAAATATAGGACAACAGAGGCAAAAGTAATACATTTCTTTGGGCGGAGGAAAAAGAGAAATAGAGAGAGAAAGAGAGAGAGAGAAAAAGAGAGAGAGAGAGAGAGAGAGAGAGAGAGAGAGAGAGAGAGAGAGAGAGAGAGAGAGAGAGAGAGAGAAATTAAATAAATGATGCTGAAAATGTAAATGAAGACCTCATCTGCGTAATTCCAGCACCATATTAATTGCTAAGTGATTGTTGGCTTCGCTGAGCCTTAAATCCCGGTATATTACAGGCAAATTAAAATATAACCCTTCCTTTTTTCCTCTCTATATTTGCTCGTCGCATCGAAGTAATAAAAACAGACAATTTGCAACTGTCAGAATCAGTGATTAGAGTGGGTTGAAGATACGCGCTGGGGATTTTTTTTTCTTTCTCCCTTTGGGTCCCGATGGAGAATTCGTGTGCGAGGGAGATAGGTCCTTTCAGGAGGGCCTTATGAATAAACAATAATAGTGAAGGGCGATAGCCAGTAGAAGCAGAAGGTCGTAAGTCCAACATATGGACATTTGTTTTCAGGAATTTTTTTTTCAAGGTTAGGTAATTACTATATCTTATCTTAATCTTAAGTTGAAAAAAATATAGAAAAAATTTATGAAACTATATCCTCCTATTACACTTCTTTTGTTCCTTTCATGGACGTGAATGCAAACAAAGGTTATTTGAAAAAAGGATGGAATAATAGTTTATGACATTTTATTCATTTACTTTGCGGAATTTTACCATTTCTTTTGAAGAAGGAGATCGTAATATCAGAAAGAAATACGTCTACGATATTGAGTATGATTATAATTTTGTATTTGTAGCATTATATCCACATTGCCAACTACGTAACTTGTACACCCTTTTCCCCTTTTCAATTCATTGATGCAGTGTACCTTAGAAAAATAGCTCACATAAGATTAATTTCTGTACTTAAATAAGAAACCAATATTTTCATGAGTCTCGTGACATATTTATTCGATCGGTTGGTTGACAAACGGATTGAGTTATTTACAGATACTGGCGCTCCAGCTGTAAGTTTCGAACCCGGGATTTTCCGGCTCCAATACACTGCTCCATAACCACTAAGCCAGGTTTCACTTTGAGCCATCCTTTTGGGGATAAATGTTTATGTTTTTCTCATTTATTTATATGAAATTCACAACATACAATAGCCTCATAAAATGATTCGTAGTTTAATTTGTATAAAAAACACATATTTCCATTGTGAATTCCTGTATGAAATTACGAAAATAATGATAGCATTCATTAATATAGGCTATTTGATTCGTATATATATTTAATTGTAATCTTTTCATATGTAATAATTAAGATAATATATTTTTACGAGAAATCAAAACAAGTCATTAAATTATTCACATTAGATTGACCTAAAACTTTATCCTCAGAAATACCCTACATTTTTAGTGTTAACTAAAAATAACCTGTATACTAAAAGGATAAACTATTTTTTTTCAGAGGCAGCTATTTGTTATAATGGGTATATACCATATAAACATGACACATTATCATAATAAGTATCAATTGGAATTTTACACCCTGTCTATATTGCAACATCAAAGTTCCCCAAAAATGATCTCTTAGTGTTTTATTCTTCATTTTTGCTTAATGATCTACATTGTGGTTGTGTTATCTATTGGATTCGTTAAAGTATGATTTGTATAGTCATTTCTCCTATGGTTCATGCGTGTTTGCTATTTCTTAAATAAGGCCTTTTATAACAGCAAATTGTTGTTTCTATACATAAAATGCTATGTCGCATCAAAGGACGACTTCTATAGATAAATCGAAGAGTGCAGAAAGGCTTTACTTTTTCCTTGCATGTGAAGCATATACATAGCATGCAATCTGGGGGAAAGAAAACCTATCGCCCATGTTCGCAAATGTGTTTTAAACTTGAACGGTTGAAGGCAGAGATGACACACCGGTCCATTTAGTCAATGTACCCGAAATAAGACGATTTACTTCCTTTTGTCGCCGAAGTGATTGCATTATGCACGAATTTTTGCAGCCTGACGAAGGAGCTGCTTGCCTCGGGGGCCCGGACGGCTACGTCCCCGCGGTCCGCTTGCCTAGTCAGCCGTCGTCTTTCCGAAGCGAAGATAGGGGTCGAGTGAGTCATAGTGCCTGTGCTCATGGACTTCAAATTAAAAGCATGCAGAAGAAAATGTAGATGTCTTTTCTTCCATTTAAACATTTTAGGAGGAAATTGTTTAGATTGGTCACCAGAAGTTCATTGAGCGGATTTATATACAGTGCGCAGAATGTACTTGACGACACATTCATCCCCAAAGCAAAGGCCTACCCACAATGGCATCACCACTGCCACCACCACCACCACTACCACCATCATCACTTTCAACAACAACAGCAACAGCAGTGGCATCAATATCAGCAACAATAACAGCAAAACAATTTGTCTTTTCCAACGTACGTGATGATCTGTTTGCATGAATATATTGTGTGACAGCACCCGGAAACAAATAGAAGTGAAAACGTTTCCCATATCCACCACACCACAACGACGAATTGAAATATATAGATACTTCCACAGGTTACATAATCTGCAGTGACCTACACCAACAAGAAGGCAACGAAATTTCGTGGTCTTTTGTAAGCTCCTAAAAAATTCGAGCATTTCCATAGGGATTTTATAATGATATAAGTTATTGATATGAACTGAAATACTAGGCCTAAAATCGATAACCTGCTCTATAATTATAATTGAAGTGCATACATCTGTGGTAACCCTGCCTGGTTCAGACTATAAAATGATCAGAAGGAGAAGAAGAAGAAGAAGAAGAAGAAGAAGAAGAAGAAGAAGAAGAAGAAGAAAGAAAAGAAGAAGAAGAAGAAGAAGAAGAAGAAGAAGAAGAAGAAGAAGAAGATGAAGAAGAAAAAAAGAAGAAAAGAAAGACGAAGGAGAAAAAGAAGAAGACAAAGGAAAAAGAGGAAGGAGGAGAAGGAGGAGAAGAGGAATTAAAAGTAGAAGTAGAAGAAGTAGTAGTAGAAGTAGTAGTAGTAGTAGTAGTAGAAGTAGTAGTAGTAGTAGAAGTAGAAGAAGTAGTAGTAGAAGTAGAAGTAGTAGTAGAGTTGTATGAGTAGTAGTAGTAGTAGTAGTAGAGTAGTAGTAGTAGTAGAAGTAGAAGAGTAGTAGTAGTAGAACGTAGTAGTAGTAGTAGTGGTACAGTGAAGAGTGGTAGTGAGTGAAGTGGTGGTAGAGTGAGACGTAGGTAGTGGTAGTAATAGTAGTAGTAGTAGTAGTGGTAGTAGTAGTGGTAGAAGTAGAAGAGTAGTGAGTAGAGTAGAAGTAGTAGTAGAGTAGAGACGTAGTAGTAGTAGTAGTAGTAGTAGTAGTAGTAGTAGTAGTAGAAGTAGAATTAGTAGTAGAAGAAGAAGAAGAATTAAAAGAAGAAGAAGAAGAAAAAGAAGAAAAAGAAGGAGATGGAGGAGGAAGAGGTGGAGGAGGAGAAGAATAAGAATTAAAAGTAGTAGTAGAAGTAGTAGTGGTAGTAGTAGTAGTAGTAGTCGTATTATTATTATTATTATTATTATTATTATTATTATTATTATTAGTAGTAGTAGTAGTGGTAGTAGTAGTAGTAGTAGTAGTAGTAGTAGTGGTAGTAGCAGCAGCGGCAGCTGCAGCGGCAGGTAGTGGTAGTGGTAGTGGTAGTCGTGGTAGTATTAGTAGTAGTAGTAGCGGCAGCAGCGGTAGTAGTGGTAGTAGGTAGTGGTCGTAGTAGTAGGTATTATTATTATTATTATTATTATTATTATTATTGGTAGTAGTAGTAGTAGTAGTAGTAGTGGTAGTAGTAGTAGTAGTAGTAGTAGTAGCAGCAGCATCAGCAGCAGCAGCAGCAGTAGTAGTAGCAGTAGTAGCAGTAGTATAGTAGTAGTAGTAGTAGTAGTAGTAGTAGTAGTAGTAGTAGTAGTAGTAGCAGTATAATATAGGTTATTGAAATTTAGAATTATAAACTGATATACCAGACCTCAAATTGAAATGTTTAAGTCTGTGGTTACCCTGCCTGATTCAGACTATTCAATGAACAATGTACTGTATGTTTTTTCTATTCGTACCTCCAGGAAGAAGAAGAAGAGGAAGAAGAAGAAGAAGAAGAAGAATTAGAATTAGAAGAAGAAGAAGAAGAAGAAGAAGAAGAAGAAGGAGAAGAAGAAGAAGAAACAGAAGAAGAATTAGAAGAAGAAGAAGAAGAAGAAGAAAAGGAAGGAAAAGAAGGAGGAGGAGGAGGAGAAGAAGAAGAAGAAGAAGAAGAAGACAAAAAAGAAGAATAATTAGAAGAAGAAGAAGACGAAGAAGAAGAAGAAGAAGAAGAAGAAGAAGAAGAAGAAGAAGAAGAAAAGGAAGGAAAGAAGAAGGAGGAAGAGGAGAAGAAGAAGAAGAAGGAGGAGGAGGAGAAGGAGGAGGAGCAGGAGGAGGAGGAGAAGAGCGACAACAGCAGCATCAACAGCAACT
Source organism: Mesocentrotus franciscanus (assembly GCA_037976565.1). Classification (NCBI taxonomy): domain Eukaryota; kingdom Metazoa; phylum Echinodermata; class Echinoidea; order Camarodonta; family Strongylocentrotidae; genus Mesocentrotus; species Mesocentrotus franciscanus. The sequence goes on from CP137678.1 coordinate 10,988,823, forward strand.
GAAACAGCAATAAGAACATTCTTGCACTCAAAACTTTGCCATCATGACTATGATATTTATGATATATCATATCATAAATATCATAGTCATGATGGCAATGTTTTGAGTGCAAGAATGTTTTATTGCTGTAAACATTAGATTAATAAAGGAAAAATTCACCACAAATTCCACAAAAGCAACAGTGACTAAAAAAGCAGCAGCAACAACTAGAATACCAACAACAACACCATCAACATCAACAGAAATTTAACAATTTAAAAAATAATGAAAACACCGACAAGTACTGAAAAAGCATCAAGCAAATAATATACAAATAATGAATGCTTATGAGTTCAATAGTGCGAATATTTTCATGAGTTGAAAGATTAACGTTCTATTCAACTCGGCTGACGCTTCGTTGAATATAATTAACGTTAATCTTTCAACGAATGAAAATATTTGCACTATTGAACGAATGAAAAACATTCATTATTTATTTTATACAACATCTTTCAAAAAATTATGCTTTGCTCCTTATATTAAAGATAAATTAAAGTTGGAGTAAGGCTTCTCGATTACATTCAGATTGCCTCCGCGTCAGATGCGCACAGCTAATAACAATGGGATACGTGCAGGCCAGAGAGGTACGTACGCGTCGCACTCTGCATATAACCAAAAATGCACGGCGAATATAACCAAAAATGCACGGTCGTGCAATAGTGTTATTTATTGAATATCATGTGACCAACAATCTTCCAATCAAATGATAAGGATCTATGTAGGTGTTGTATAAAACAAAATAAACCACAAATGCTTAATAAGCCATTTTTAAGGTTAGTTTGTTGGTTGATTTTACCTGACTGCCAAGAAAGCATGTTTATGCTTGTAAATAAGCAACCATAGGACCGATGGCTTTAAGTCCTCTCCGAGGGACTTGGTAATAAGGATTACTGTCTTACCAAAGAACACAAGCGCATCGACTTGGTTTCGAACCCGGAACCTCTCGGTTACGAGACTATTGCTCTACCATTGAGCTATCGCGCCTTCTTTTGATATTTGAAATATCAAGATTAGGATAAAATGTAAGAAAACTGTTAAAACTCGAGTCTAGCTAGTTCGTTTCTAATTCATTTATCTGTTCTTATACAAATATGAATCGGACTTGAATACAATTTTTTCGAGATATCAATGCATGTATCAAAAGCGGCGTAGAGAGGGCCAAAACATTCAAGGCACGTTAATCAGTTTAATATGGAGAGGGGGTGGGGATGGTCCAGCGGTCTAATTATGTGGGTAAAAAAAAAGAACACCACCGATAAACATGTTGAGAGAGGTCCTTTCATATAATTTTCCTTTCATATTCCATTAGGCCTCTCCTCTTGCCCCCTGTGACTTGGCGACTGCGTATCTTCCCTGTGTGTGTTCCCATACGGCCGCATGAATCATGAATCAAAATGAATTTATCAATATATAATTATGTGAAAAGGATGATTGAATAATTAATAAACAAATTAATGGATAAATACATTAATAAATGAATTAATTAACGAACGAATAAATGAATGAATAAATAATAAATTATTAATATATAGATAAGTAAGTAAATAGATAAATAGATCAATATATAAATAAATTAATGAATAAGTAAATAAGTAAATAAATAGATAAATGAATGAATTAATAGATATATAAATAGTAAATAAATGAATAAATGAATGAATAAACATATCAATAAATAAAGAATAAACAAATAGATTATTAAATCAATAGATATATAAATTAAAATATAGACTAGCGCCTTTTATTGTCCTGTATAAAACATGATGTGGATGTACATAAAAATAATATGTCAATTTTGAAAAAATATTACACATATATAATATTAGCTTTAAGATATCTGGAGATTTTTCACTCATTATTAGAATTATCAAAACCCGAAAACTATCAACTAAAACCTCTGAAAATTACTATCCCTCATTTAATTGCCTCCTGTTCTAGTTCCCTCACTGGGGTAATTACCCCATACAATTACCTCCTAGGACAATTATCTTCGGACGACACTATTTATCTTTTATACAAATCTTAAAGTGACTCGGTAATATTGCTTCAGATTCTGAAACAAAATCCTGGATTTAGCTCATACTGCAATCATGATTATAAACCTTTAGGTCAGTCAGGAATCCCATGACTTTTACGAGCCGATCGCTGTCTGATTATCAAGATATTTATGATTGGAAATCGAAATTTCATTTTTCGTTTTCCTAACGGTTCTTATAGCAATACAGTCTATTGGGGAAAATGAGTATGGTAAAACAGGTCACTCAAAGATTTTTACTTTTTTGAGGCACTTCATGATTATTTTGAAGCGTATTTTTTTTAGGGCTTCAATATTACACCATATCACAGACACTGATTTTGTTCTTCTTCTTTCTCTTTACCTCTACAGAGGGACTTTATTAATCCATTTCAAAATACATATAGACTATTTACAAAACAAGTAAAATGAAACATATGAATTATATACAAGATCAACATAATTTCTTAAAATGATCATTATAACATTTCTATTACTTTCTTAACTTCTTCATTATCGAAGTATCTTATATTTTCTTTGTATTTCAAATAAAACTTTAATGATGAAATACAATTATGAATTAACCTCTTTGGATTGGTTGGTACTTCCCCAAAGTTCCGCTTTACGTAATCTTTGTATATTACCAGTTGTGCATAATTTATTAAGAAATTAAGTAAAGCAAATTTTCTGTTATTTATTTTATATTCAATTAATAACATTTTCATATCAATTTCTATTTCTATTTTAAAGATGAAATACATAATTCTTGAGATAATTTTCCAGAAAACTCTTAACTTCTTGCAACGAAATATAAAATGCTCAATAGTTTCTTTTTCACGACAAATTTCACATTCGTTAGACTGTACGATTTCCATGTAAAGAGATTGTCTTTAGAGGGCAATATCCTATGAATTAATTTGAAATTATATTGTTTAATATTATTGTCTCTTATCTTATTAAATTTGAACTGAAATATATCTTTCCAAACAAATGTTTCTGGTAGGCCTAAAATATTTTGCCAAAAATGGAAACCAACTTTATCTTTTTTCTTTTCTAGCATTAAATTATAGTAACTTTTCGCTTTAGTACATTCAACGTTTATAACATCTAAAGTTGTCTCAATGTAGATTGTTTCATTGAGACTTGAAGCTTTGTTTAAACGTAAATTTTGTGACCAATATTTTGGGAATGCTTTTTTAAATTTTGACATTTTGAATAAAAACAACAGATTCTTTACATCAAAATGTTTATTGAATAGAGAGTTATCTATCCATGTACCTTGATTCATAACATGTTTAATTTGAAAAATTCCTTCTTTTATTCACGACGGGAAATACAGTGGTTTTTTATCAATTATAATATTACTATTATTCCAAAGTATTTCATTGGGAATATTTTTTACTTCAAATTTATTTACATATCGAATTTCTGACCATGTGCAAAGCAAATCCATATAAAACATTGGTAATTTTTTTTTTTTACATATCGTTTTCATGTGTTTAATATGACAATTATACTGTAAACATAACGGCATCCCGCCAACTCTTTCAGTCCAAAATGAAAATAGTGTCTTCCACATTGCATCATCTGCATTAGAAAACTTATATATCCAAGATAATCTAAGTGAATTAGCTTTCAAAATCAGATCAACCATACCAAGCCCCCTTCTCTTTCTGTCGTGATACAAACATTCCGTTTTACTTTTTCACGTCTAGAATTCCATATAAATGTATATTTAGTCCTATGTAAAGCCTTGCATATATGAGTAGGCATTGAGACAGCTGTGCCTACATAGACGAGCTGAGGAATTATCAAACATTTTATAATTATTATTTTTCCATAACAGGTCAGTCGTCTCATTTTCCACGTCTTAAGAATATTAATAACTTTTTTCAACTTTCCCCTCCCAGTTCATATTGCTAACATATTTATCATTTTTACCAACGTAAACACCTAAATGTTTTATTGGTTCTTCTGTAAATTCAATATCATATATTTTCGTATCTAATTCCTTCATTTTAAGTACTTTTGTTTTGTTCCAATTAATTTTTGGACCTGCAAAATATTCAAAATCGTCTAACTCCTTCATAACATTATCTACTGATTCCATTGAATCAACAAATAATGTGGTATCATCTGCGAATTGTGTTATCTTTACTTCGCTAACCTTCTGAACCTCTATATCTTTGGTTGTAATATTTATCCCTCTTATTTTATTGTTTTCTCGAATTTTATTTGCTAGTATTTCTGCCACTAAGATAAATAATGAAGCTGATACTGGGCAGCCTTGACGAACGCCCTTTTGAATATAAAAAATTCCAGATAGCCACCCATGCTGTGACACCCTACCATGGGCATTTGTGTATAAAGCTTTAATCCATCCTATAAAGGAAACCTTGAAATGCATACGTTTCAATGTCTCAATAAGAAATGAGTGATTTACATCATCAAAAGCCTTTTTGAAATCTAAAAATAAAATGAAAGCGCCAATATGTGCTAATTTACAATAATCAATAACATCTTGTATAAGTCGTATGTTTTCACTTGCCATTCTACCCTTAACAAAACCTCTTTGATCGGCTGAAATTATACTTGGCATATTTGGTTGTAGCCGTATTGACAAAACACGTGCTGCAATTTTATAGTCTATATTAAGGAGAGAAATCGGTCGCCAATTATCAAGAGACCCCTTGTTGCCCTTTTTATACAAAAGAGTAAGAATAGATTGACCTTGTGTGAACGAGAGCCCCTGTCTCTCATACCCTTCGTCTAAACTATTTATCACCATGTCCTTTATCTGTTCCCAAAAAACATTTATAAACTTCAACACTTAGACCGTCACTCCCAGGTGACTTACTTACATTCATAGTAGACAATGCTTTCCAGCATTCCTTCTCTTTTAACAGACCTTCACAGCTCTCGGCTTCCTCTTCTATCGAACACTTCATGTTTACATTTCTGAAAATAATCATCATAATTTGCTCCACTTTCTTCTGTCTTACTATACATCATTTTATAAAATTGTTGAATCTCTTTTAAAATATCTCCACTGTTCACAATTTTTTTTAACCATCTTTCTCTATATAATGTAACTCTTTCTTTTTCCTCTTTGTTTCCCAAGCTGTAAAAAGTACTTTGTACATTTTTCACCCTGTTCTAGCCATTTTTCTCTTGATCTGACATAAGCTCCTTTACATTTCATAGTATACCATTTGTCTAGCTCTCGTTTTAGGTTATCTATCTTTTCTTTATCAGTATCATTTAAATTTTCATCTTGTACTGAACACAATTGTCTTAATTCCTTTTCCATTTTCACATAATACCGTTTCATTTTTCCTTGTTTTAATCTTGCGTAACTTATACTATATTCTTTTAATTTAGATTTACAAACTTCCCACGGTAGTTGTTAACTCATAGTACTTGTTTCAATCTTAATCTTCCGTATCAAGTCTTTTACATTTTGTACATAAATATTATCATCTAGCAACAAATTATTTATCTTCCAATAACCTTTTCCTCTTTTCTCTTGGGATATTTTGATTTTAAACGATATTGCATTGTGATCACATTTTAAACATGGTCGAATATCTGTCGAATAAACTGAACATTCAAAATCTTTTGTTATTATAGTCCAGACGAGAATATAGTTTTAATGACAACTGTCGCCAAGTAAACTGTTTCTTGTCTGGAAAAAAAGTTCCTCCATATATCTAAAAGCTTATTTCTTGTTTGGGAGAATTTAAAATACTTTTTGGGTAAATATGCGTGAGATATCCCGTATGTATCTAGGATTCTGTTCTGCACACAATTCCAGTCACCACCTGCAATCATAATACTACAATCGGGCCTATGAAGTTTTATCCATTGGTCAAGTGATTTATAGAATGTTTCCTTTTCTATACCTTTCGCTGGTGTATACACATTTACACAAAAATATGTTTTTAAGTTACATGAGAATTCCACAATTATCGCTCTTCCATCTCCTTTTAAATGAACATTGATTATATCAATTGGAAGACCACTGCGAATCAAAATTGCTACACCTTTTGAGTGGTTGGTCCCGTGATCGAAAAAACAATGCCCTGACCATTCACGGTTTATACTATTTTCGTTGTCACGCTTCAAAAAGGTTTCCTGTAGAAAAGACACTGATAATACGTAAGACCATGCATCTCAAATTTAAAATAGTTAAACGATGCCTTTAAAGGCGAGAAGACAAATGTTGGAAATAATTGTCAAACATATCATTCAATTTCACTGGTTGAAGCAAATCTAATCCATTCTATAGACACTTAAAAAGGTAACATATCAGCAATGATGTTTCGTGTTTTTTGTGTGCAAGATTAGAACAAATTCCAGCATGTCCTTAGGGATTGTAATTGCAAATTGTTAGATTTAATGCACCATAGTAATAGTTATTGAAACGTAGAATTATGAACTGAAATACCAGACCTCAAATTGAAATGTCTAAGTCTGTGGTTATCCTGCCTGATTCAGACTATCCAATAAACAAGAGAAGAAGAAGAAGAAGAAGAAGAAGAAGAAGAAGAAGAAGAAGAAGAAGAAGAAGAAGAAGAAGAAGAAGAAGACGAAGAAGGAGAAGGGGAAGAAGTAGAAGAAAAAAGAAGAAGAGGAAAGAGGAGGAGGAGGAGGAGAAGAAGAAAAATTAAAAGTAGTAGTAGTAGTAGTAGTAGTAGTAGTAGTAGTAGAAGACGTAGTAGTAGTAGTAGTAGAAGTAGTAGTAGTAGTCGTAGTAGTAGTAGTAGTAGTAGTAGTAGTAGTAGTAGTAGTAGTAGTAGTAGTAGTAAAAGAAGAAGAAGAAGAAGAAGAAGAAGAAGAAGAAGAAGAAGAAGAAGAAGAAGAAGAAGAAGAAGAAGAAGAAGAAGAAGAAGAAGAATAAGAAGAATAAGAAGAAGAATAAGAAGACGAAGAAGGAGAAGGGGAAGAAGTAGAAGAAAAAAGAAGAAGAGGAAGGAGGAGGAGGAGGAGGAGGAGGAGAAGAAGAAGAATTAAGAAGTATAGTAGTAGTAGTAGTAGTAGTAGTAGAAGACGTAGTAGTAATAGTAGTAGTAGTAGTAGTAGTAGTAGTAGTAGTAGTAGTAGTAGTAGTAGTAGTAGTAGAAATAGTAGTAGTAGTAGTAGTAGTAGAAGAAGAAGAAGAAGAAGAAGAAGAAGAAGAAGAAGAAGAAGAAGAAGAAGAAGAAGAAGAAGAAGAAGATGAAGAAGAAGAAGATACAAATACGTAGACTGAGGAAAAAAATGAAAGGGGAAATAAAACAAGAAAAAAGAAAGATAAGGAAAACATGATTAATTTTTAAAAACTGAGGAGTGAGAAAATGCATTTTTTAAAGTGCCTCAATTTTATATCTTGAAATTCAATCTTGCCATTCATTTATGAGGAGAAAAAAAGACAGGATGATCTTTTATAGGACGACCATTTCCTGAACTATATTGCCGGGGAAAATACACCTATATAACTATATACAAGTATTTACTAGACAGCTCCCCTTGACAATTTTCTCAAATTATGTTATCAATTAGGTAGATGTCCGAGGAGAATCGGGGTAATATTTTCATTGGGCGTATTGTCCATGGCGGCGGGGGTAATTGCCTTAGGGGAGTTATTGTCAGGAAGTAGGCCGGGTGATACGCTCTAACATACACTCGCAATTCACAAATCCTTTTCCACATAAAGCTATTGATAATAACACGAAAGAAAACAAAACACGTAAAAACAAAACATGACTGATGTTTATTATGAAGAATAACAACGGTGACCACCAACAAGACAAACAAATCGAGTTCTATTATTTTGAATTTTTATAATAATAGATGTTATGACATCCTGTGTGAACTGAAACAATAAGAGACTTTGCTTTATCTTACCCCCAAGTACTTATGTCAAAATAGCATTTCAAAGAAGTAGGTTGGATATATTTTTTCTTGTTTCCTTCTATCGTTACCTCATTCGCTGTCTTCTCGATCTCCACTCCCTCTCTCTTTCTCTCTCTCTCTGTCTTTCTCAGTGTCCTTGCGAGAAGTAATCGTCGAGATAAAATGCACTATTCCATCCAAAATGCCCCGCAATTTACGTTAAAACCCTCGCCCGAGCTATTTGTATGACTCCGTCTTCCAATTTCTTCCCTTCTTCGGCGGTCCATTTTCTTGCAGTATGAAGTACCGCCCTCATTCGGTCTCCCACCGCGCCATCAGCAAGCAATGCGAACCTGCATTTTACAGTCTGTCAACACAGATTTCAATACATATGCGTCTTAAACTTTGCAGTGGTTAATAAGAGTTTACGCAAGGAAAAATTGATGTCATGTGAGAGAAGAGGGCTATCGGATGGTGAAAAGACTACATAAATCAGGGCTGTTGATTTTAGTGCCGTCATTTACAAGCAATCCATGTCAAAATAGATGACAAAAAGCGCTCCATTTTCGGACTTATTTCCCCCCGTTTTGCCTCAGCCGAAGAGGTGCCTGTGAAGGTCATTTTATATTTTCAGTCGATTGTCTCCGGTCATTCCGTCATTTTTGACAATGCAAGATCTACAAATGGCGACGTTTTCAGCGTTCCAACTCTCTTATAGAAGTAAAAAAAAAAAAAAAAATACTCATCGTTCCTAATTCGCAGTGGCGACCAATTCTTCGCCATTTCCTATTTGAAGGTAGAAATACGCTTGAATTATAAAGGTTTGTCTCTATGCCTTTTCTATGGTTTAGTTATGGCGGAGACAGAACTTTCCATACGGTCTAGGCTTAATATCTCCATTAAAGAGATAAATCCTATGAAATATGAACATTGATTTGTTTTCTCATATATATATTTTTAAAGGAATAATATACCCAATCGAATTCTTCATAGAAGAATCTAGTGGCTGTGTTTGTCTTATTCTTTAATTATATATGTATATATGATATTGCATAATACAAGTTCAATGTTGAGGATGCATCTGATCAAAAAGGGCTAAAAGAAAGCAGTGATATGATAAACCCGACTAATATTTTCTTTTAAAAAGGGAATACATATAACTCATCAATATCTTTAATTTAATTTTTAATTTAATTTAATAATTTAATTTAATAATTTAATTTAATTTAATAATAATCTTTTATAGTCCACTCCAAATTTTATTAAACCAAAAATGGAAATTCTTTGTGCCCAATTGATCGTGAGCCCGGCAGCCACTGAGCAGCGCCAGATCGACATTGCTCTATCCCCTTATTGTTGAACGCCAAACAAGGTAGCAGCGACTCCCATCTTTTAACGTCCTTTGGTATGACGCGGCCGGGGTTCGAACCCACAACCTCCCGGTTGTGAGGCGGACGCTCTACTGACTGAGCCAACATCATGAAACTGCACTCAAAGAGAATCAACTCTGAATAATTTCAACATGTTCAAGGTGGTCTTACTTCCCCAGATTACCCCTTACTTACCCCCCCTCCCCTACAGTGTACATTGGTTGTTTCAGCCAGCACGAAAACCCTGTTGAAAATCGGTGGTCCGACATCTTTTGCTTCGAGATATATTTCATCCCCATTATCAAAGGTAGGCCCTATCGGGTTAGGGTTATAGGGTTGCAACAAGGGCCCGTTTCATAAAACTTGTTATCCATAACAACTGCTTAGTTTCTATGACAAATTTGCTCTCAGCCAATCAGATGCCATGATTTCAGTAGCTTATAACAGTAGCTTGTAACTTGTTATTGATATCAAATTTTATGAAACAGGGCCCTGGACTCTAGGATAGAGTTAGGGTTAGGGTTAAGTACAATCTTTAGTCATCGTTTGCATCTGGGGATTCTGTAATGAGAAAAGATCTGCAGAGCAATTGTCTTAGGAGTTTGTTTGTGACATACAGCACGAAAGTTACATTCACAGTTTGCTCAAAATAATGTAATAATAAAAAACTATAATGGTGGAGTCTTGGATCGCGCTTATGTATGGCATATAAACACTCCTTGCACTCCATTATTATTACCCCGGCTTTAAGCAAGGCTGACATTACAGCGCTCGAGCATTTGAAGGATTTAATTCCTACCGGGTACCCATTTACCTCATCTGGGTAGAGTGTGGCAAATGTAGATTAATGGCTTGACAAAAGACATTGGTGCCGCGGCGAGACTCGAACCACGAACCACGTGATCCACAGTCCGGTGACGTATCCACCGTGCTAGACCACGACACATCTTCAGTAAGTTGTAGATCCCGTGATGATGCGCATGCTCCCAGGATTATTAGCTCAATATCCTTCTATGTTTGTTACTCAGCTACCTTTCCACCGAAAGGGATCCACAGACATCATTTTATTTGCAGACTTATTTTCTTCTTTGTTTAGGGCATAATGTCCCTTTTCTACCCCCCCCCCCCAGACAAAAAATAGAGAAAGCTATATTTCACAAGGTATTAAAAGAAATGACAAAAACAACTAATGAAGATAAATAGTGTGTGCAGCACGATCTGTAAGATATAACACCATCAAACTAGGGAAATTACAATAGCCTCGTACGTCACCTTTTGAAATGTACGAAGATCATGTCTTTTTGATACTAATGGCGAGGTACGTAATCTGAAAAAAGATTTCTATAGGCAAAACATGAAAGTAATGCAATTGTCCTTATGTTGGTTTCGCGAAAGTGTTAGCGATCGTGTGGAAGTAGTAGAATAAAAAGAACAAGCCAAGAAACAAATTGAGAAGAACATGTATATGTATTGTATATTTATCATAGTATTCAGCATAATGCGCCAATGTGTTTCCATTCATATTTGACGAAAAACATGATCCATGTCTCATGTACGTTAACCATATTAAAGTGAATTGAAGTCTCGTATGATACCGTGATGATTCACGTTATTTTATTTTATTTTATTTCCGCCATATTCCAGTACTGTCGACTTTATCATCAAACTATCGTTATGAACTCACCTACTTTTTTTGGGTCATCCTTCTTAACACCTATCTTGCCTCCAAACTTTCATCAACCTTTGTATTTGTGATGTATTGCTTACTGGAAACAGAAAGACAGAGTGATGAGTTATTCCCTTTCTTTTGGTCGAGGGCAAATACACAAAAGCGGGAAACTACCCAATCCATATTTTTTTTTCATGGAATCGGTTATGCGTTTTTGAAACCGTTCTCATAAAGGATTAATATCGATATAGTGATTATAATGACTGAGGGGAAATGCAGAATTTCTAAACTGACATTTGATTACATATTTAATATAAGGCATCTATGTTTGATTGCAAGGGAGGCGTTTCGGAGTATTTGGATGAATTCCACTTTCTTCCTCAGGTGAATAATATATAGTAGATTATATATTATGTATAATATATAATATAATATGATATAATATATATTATATATAATATATGTCATATAATACATAATATATCATTTATAATGTCGATATATAATAAATGATTTACAAGATACTATATGCAATATACAACCTACAATTTAAAATATACAATATACAATATACAATGTACAATATATAATATATAATATTTAATATATGATATATGATATTCAATATGTATCATATGATATACGGTATATAATATATATAAGATGATACACAATGCATTATATCACTATGTAATGAAAATAAATATGGTTATAACTGGAAACTAGGATAAGAATTCGACAACTGTCATGTTGCTTTTGTTGTTGATATTTCTTTGTGCATGAGAAGAAAAACACCCCGTTTATTCACTTTGCTCATGTTGGTAAGTTGAATGAATAAGTGTTGCAATGCAATAAACCTGGTAGATGCAAGCTTGTGGAATTGAGCTGGTGGTTTTGGGCTACTCGTGGTTGTGGTGGTGATAGTGATGGGAGAAGGTGGTCAGGTGTTACCCCATTTTGATCGTTACTTTTAATTACTGCCAGGGACGGTTTAGAGGATTTAATCTTGACAGATTCGATTCAGGGTAAAATGAAGAAAGGATTCATCGGTTTGGGAAGGAATTGAAGGGGGAGGGGAGGGGTCGTGTAGTATGATGAAAGATGCAGTAGAGAGCGACAGAGGAAAATGACGGTAGCTAGAGAGAGGGGATGAGGTAGATAGAGAGAGAGATAGAGTGAGAGTAAGAGAGAGAGAGATAGAGAAAGAAACGTAAGGGGTGGGTAAGAGAAGGAAAAGAAAGAGCGGAAGAAACGGAAAGAGATTGTGTAAGAGATGGGAGCGGGGGGAGGAAGAGAGGTAGAAGGAGAAAGAAAGTAGAAGAGAAAGAGAGGGGCAGCGAGTGAGAAAGAGATAGGAAGGGAGAGAGATGGGGGAGAAGTGACAGAGATAGATAATGTGACTGAATGAAAGATAACTCGAAGATGAAATATTAAATTATCGACAGATGCATGACAGGTCTATGGGTAACGCGCAGAATGCATGTAGAGAATGTACGTAAATATAATGTCGGGAAGACCGAGTTCGAGAAAGGCTATAATAAGTGGTTGTGCGAGTATGTCTCGCATGGTCATGTAAATTATGTGCGTGTTTGTAGAATGGATTGGACCATCGGGTCTTATCCCTCCAACAGACAATCACTACCCATTCGTTAAAACGGCAATCCATATAATCCGTCAACCACGAGACAACCCGCCAAATTAATTCCATTAACACACGTTCTAACGCTCACCAAAATTTACGCTACGTTTGATAAATATAGGTATAGATACAGGGAAGGGGTGTCACTAGGGCATTTGGGATGTGGGGTTGGGAGGGGAGGGGAGGAGGGGGGAGAGGGTGTCGGCCTACATTTAATGAAAACAAAAAGAATAGCCAATAATTAGTGAACAATAACACAAACATATGAAAGGGAAAGTGCCGAGAATGGTTTATATAAAAAGGATCGTCGTATTTTCAAATTGGAGGTAAAGCCTATGGGAGGGGTTCAATGACAAACAAAAGACATTGAACAAAATTATGTAGGAAAAGCGATGTCAATTTTTATTTAGCTGATAACTGTTATGAATTTTCGAAATGAATTTGGATTTTAGTTTCAGAGAGGGTGGTCGGTCTATCCAAATCTCCCTATCTAGTAAAGGATGGTTTCAAGTAAGTTATCATAGCTATCTTCGCTCATCCGATATGTTCCTTCCTACTTCAATATTCAGAGACCGGTAGAGGCGTAGCGTGCGTCTTAGTATTGAGTGATGAGCACAGTCATCTTGAGGGGGCGGCACCGATCTTAGTCGGTGAATAAAATGCATTGACGAGGGATTGACCAGCGATTAGGCGAAGGGCGTGTGTGAGTGTGTGTGTGTATTGAGAGAGAGAGAGAGAGAGAGAGAGGGGGGTCTTATCATCTTCTCCTATTCATTGTGCCTGTACTATTTTTTCTTTCTCTTTTCCCTTTTCTCCCCATTCAGGTACCTACGCCACTGATGACCGGTATAATTGTCTTAATTTATTTAATCCACTTTCAAAGAAGAAACAAATAAAAGTGATGATAGTTAGAAAGCGAATGACGAGGACTAATCAATGATAACTGCAATCTGTCGAATCACGTTCTGCTAATACATGTAATATTCTCTCTATAGCTATGGGCTACCCGTGGGCACAGGGGGCATATACCCCCAATCGAACGTCCCCAAAAGACGGGGAGAAACAAAGGGAAGTATAAAAAGGGAATGTAAAAAGATGATATGGCCAACTTCCAACACTCCCCTTCATATTGCACTTTATCATATGATATTCATCCAATGGGTTAGACCGTTGGTCACCTATAAATGGCTCCGGCGCAGGTGCCGGTGCCCCCCCCCCCCAACATTGCAACAATGAATCGTCCGTATCTACGTCATTGCACCCTCTAATTGGTATTCCTATTCTAGAAGTCCCCACTTAGAACGAAATGTAAATATAGCCAGGCATACAGTCCCTACATTTACACATTCAAGTTAACAGGTAAAAATCTCCTTTTAGTCGCATATTCGTGTAACCTACATTCAATTTATAAAAGCACTCATTGATAATTGAATCATTGACGCATTTGCAGAATTTGTGAATAGCCCCCGCCCCCCCCCCCACCCCCTGTTTGATTAATTAATGTTTGAGATTTAGATGTGCTATCTAAAAATACGCTAATTCTAAGAAGAGCGCACTTGGCGGGTAAATCATATGACAAATTTTGCTCGAATGGGGATATATTTCACGTTGTCGCGTACTATAGTAAAATGAAGATGTCTTCAAATCTTAATTGACTCGAAATATTTTACGTCCTCAAAGCAGCAAAAATGCCTTTTATACCGAAACCACAACTTCTCTAAATAGCACCCCTACTTTTTTGTCATGAACATTTTCTGTGGTTGATAATGCGAGGCTAAAACCGAAGGTGATCGAAGAACCGTATGCCAGAAGCATGGCAACTTGTGCAATTTCAATTTCGCCTCGATATGGGACACATTGTTAAGTGCGATGGTTTGGAGATTGATGTCTTGGTGATGCATTGTGTAAGGCTTGCCCGACATCCCGCTTTCCATCAGCCCTTTTCTGAAACTTCGGTTTCTTTTCGTTATATGTATTTGCATTTTGAGTATGTTTCCTTAATCTCCTTCGGTTCTCCCCCTTGCTTCCCCATCCCCCCCCCCCTCTCTCTCTCTTTCTCTTTCTCTCTCTCTCTCTCTCTCACTCTCTCTCACTCTTTCTCTCTTTCTCTCTCTATCCATCCAGCTCTATCTATCTCTGTATTTCTATTCCTCTCTTTTCTCTTTCTCTCCCCCTCTCTGTTTGTATCTCCACCATTGTTATACATGGTTTGTTATTTAAAAAAACGTAACAAAGGAGTTTTTTCCATTATACTCTTTATTTTTCTTACATAATTGAAGTGATTGGGGTTCTGGGAGTGGGGACTGAATATATCGAGAGAAGGGAAGAGAGAGATGATAATGCGATCGGGGAGGTGGAAGGACAGAGATTGGGGAGGAGGGGGGAGGAGGGGCGGGGAGGGGGAGGAAAGACAGAAAGGGATGAAAATGGGCAGAAAGATAGGTTATCTCGTGAGGGTAGAATTATCATAGATAGATACATATACAGGTATACGCGTAGGGAATTGCAGACAAGAAAAAGGAACAGAATCCAGGGGTAAATGGAAAAAAGAAAGGGAGAGGCAATTAAATAATTTATATTACAAAGACTTTAAGGTTGGAACACGAAGAAATAGAGAGAGAGAGAGAGAGAGAGAGAGAGAGTGAGATAGATAGATAAAGAAATAGAGAGATAAATGCAGAGTGAGATTAGCAGAGATAGATTAAAAAGGAGATAGTGGGAGAGAGAGAGAGAGAGAGATGGACAAATGGACGGGGAAAACTATAATTTCGAGAGAGAGAATACATTGCAAGAGATCAAAGCGAATAGACATTAAACAGTGATGACAAAAGCATACTATTTAGAGGACAAAGTATACATCATTTCCACAGCTGGAAGCAAAATTTGTACTCAGAAAGTCTCTGGGGAAAAGTGTTATTTTCATTTGTCAGCGCATGATAATCATTAATATGGAGATGACTTGGGAAAACAAGCAAGCTGAGTGGTATGCTGATTGCTTTATAATCAAAGGCAACTTTGGGTTTTTTCTCCCCAGAATAAGAGGGATAAAAACTCATTGTTCCAAAGGAAAAAGAGGAAATGGGTCAGTGTAATGATAACAAAAGAATGTGAGATTTTAGGCTTTGGATATTGTTATAATTATTGCCAGATTCCATTTGACTGGTGTAAAAATGAAAAAAAATGTTGTCATACAAAACTGGAGGATAGTCAAGAATATTATTGTTAAGGAGAGGGATAAAGATATATAGAGAGAGGGAGAAAAAGATAGAAAGAGAGAGAGAGAGAGAGAGAGAGAGATCGTTTCAATATTAGAGGTCAAAGGTAAACATGGTCGTCATATTATTGTCCCATTTTTCAGATTTTCAACCCAGCTTTCATTTTTCAAACAAAGAAGAAATCATGCTAGCGAGCAAATACAATAAAAACATGAGTAATTTATAACTAGTTAACGAACTCACTAACTAACAAACGAACTAAACGACTAACTACATAAATACATAATAAATACTTACTACCTGAACAAAGAAAATTAACTGACAAACGAACTACACGATCTAACTAACTATAACCAACTAATTCACTGACTAACTACATGTAACTAACTAACTAACTAGAGAGAGAGAGAGAGAGAGAGAGGGAAAGAGAGAGAGAGAAAGAGAGAAAGAAAGAGAGAGAGAGAGAGATAGAGATCCTAAGGACCATTTGCATATTTGAAGTGAAAGGTAAACATGGTCGTCATATTGTTGTCCCATTTTCCAGATTTTTCAACACAGATTTCATTTTTCCAACAACGAAGAAAGCAAGCAGGCAAGCAAAAATAATTTTAAAAAGACTAAATAATAACTAGATAACTAACTATCTAACTAACTAAATAACCAACTAACTAACCAAAGAAATGATGAATTTTTAATAACTGAATAAAGAAAATTTACTAACGAACTAAACAATCCAACGAACTAACCAACTAATTGACTGAATAACAACATATAAATAACTAGATAACTAACTTATTAAGTAGGCATAACTATTCAACTAACTAACTGACTAACTTACCAACTAACTTATTTCATGAATCAATGGAATGAAAATCAATATATAATCAATAGATATGATGAAAGACATAAATTTTGAGATTTGCGAATGAGGCTATCAAAATCTAAAATATGTCGACGGAAAATTTGTAATGAGGGGGGAATAAATCCAACTCCCTCTATACCAACGCCTCTGAGTGGGTGAATGAAAAGGAACTCATTACTTCTCGTCTTTTTTAGGATGAAAAAAAAAAACACCTCGGCACGATTTCGAAGACGATGATTTGTGGACCATTCCAGGGATAATAATTCTAATCATCGCCGCCGCTGCTTGTCCAAACACTTCTCCCGTCTTCTTACCCAACACCTTTTTATTAGCTAAATACGAGCATAATTTCCCCTTTCTTCATATTTGCAGGTACTCGCGGAGTCAGACTTTCCGTTAGGGAGAATGTGTGTACATCGAGTGAGAATCCCACTCTCTTGCCTAGTAGTTAAAGGGGGCTTAAGGGGCGGTGACACCCCACCCCATCCCTGCCCTCCATGTTAATCTCCTGTTGGCCAATCATTAAATGTTGTCGGAAAGTTTGTATCTATAAGAATAGCCGTACATAGTCGAGTGGTTTGTACACTTGATTGGAGATTCGCGAAGGTCATGGGTTCGGGCACGGCATGGCACTTATTTCAGCAAGGCACTTTTCTACATTGCTTCTCACCACCCAGGTGTTTAATTGGTACCCAATAGGATGCTGTCGTCATTGTGAATCGTAACATGGAGAAAGTTTGTAGAATGGCGCCTGGCTGGGATGATTCCAATGTGTGGAGAATGTGCATAATAATATGTGTGCAGGAAAGCTTGAAGCAGAAGACCAAGCAAATAATATGTCTGAAAACTGCTTAGGGACATCATGGATGTGTTATTAAAGCGGTTTGTGAATCCAGAATATCGTCGTAACCAATATAAATAAATATTTCTGACTCTCATCGGTGATTGAAAAAAAACCCCAATAAAATCGTTCTTAACTTCTCGACAACCCGTTAACAACGTATGGATATCACCGTTTAAACCTGGCTAGACATTTTGTCCACCACATCACCATGTTCTCGAGATGACCTTTTCCTACTCCAATGATATATTATAGAAATGAACAAATCCTTGTTCATGGCATGTGGCTATAGTGGAAAATTTCGGTGGCTGACCCCCCTCCTATTCAGAATGCTCTAGGTACACCCCTATACACTCGAAGGACATCTTATGATATTGACTAACTTCTTTCTTTTTACATTAGAGGAAACTCGAAAGCAAATTTTGTTTGTCTACCCCCTCTATCTATTCAAATTTTTAAAGAGACTCCCATGCCCACTCCAATGACATCCTGTGAATTTGATTAAAACCCTTTTCCCCACTCATTATTTGAGAACTTTGCAGCCAATCTCCCCCTTTATTTAAAATTCCAATGACTCCCTTGCCCGGTCCAAGGACATCCGATCCTTGAACGAGAGACGAGAGAGAGAGAGAGAGAGAGAGAGAGAGAGAGAGAGAGAGAACTCAAGGAGAATGAGGGAAGACACTTTGAGCGTGGGTTGAAGACACTATGAGGGGAATACAATTTATGTGAAGAAGCAGATGAAGGGGCCTTCTGACGGTTGGACCTCCCGACATTGGTTTCAGATTATTTTAAGGCCGCACTGTACTACTTGTAGCTACTTGCTCCCTATATAGAAAACAATGCCTATGCGGTGACCGTTGGTCCCCCATGATCCTCTTTTTCTTATGTTAATTGAGAGCTGAGTTGATGAGAAAACCACCTGTCAGTGACCACGCTAATCCCTCTAATCCCTCTAATCCCTCCTGGCCAAACTAGTGCAGAGGGGCTTTAATTAAAAGACATTCATTTACTCTATACTGAATACATACAATATATCAAGTATCACACATTATCATGAAAGGAAATAACTCATAAAGCATGCACATTGTGGAAAGTGATACGAGCCCTCCCCCCAATTACTATAATGAGTATGCCGAGTTTACTATTCCCCGCATAATATTATAAAGTGAAACCTGTATATAAAGACCGCTCAAGGAAGACAAGAAAAGTGGTCTGTAATGCTGATAATCTTAATCTACGGGTTCTTTTTAGTACATGACTGTGTCAAAGAGAAACGCCATTCAAGTGAAACGAAAAGGTGGTCTTTATAGACAGGTGGCCTTTCTATACAGGTGGTCACTAAAGCAGGTTTGACTGTACATGAATAATTTTAGTATAGGAAACGTGACTACGGTGCAATCGCCACAGGAGCATGATTCGTACAACCCGGGAAGAAGGTGGAAGATGTTTTCGTTTTTCTTGTACATGTATTGCAAGTGTTCTACGTAACCCGAGAGCACAGGAGACCAACATTTACCAAAGATTTACTTGACCGACAGCCCGCGAGAACGGCAATGAAAGGAAATGCAAAAAGGATGACAGACAAAATAATGTTGATCTCGTCGGCCTTCGAAATGTTGATATTAGGGACTTTTAGATTTTACACGACGAGAACGTGGACTGCCACGGTGACATCATTTTAAGGTAATGTGACGTCCTTTTAAGGCACTGCCGGGCACGGGCCAGTGCCTTGAAAGAATGGCACACTCGGCAGTCCACGTTCTCGTCGTGTAAATCTAAAAGTCCCTAGTAGTCTTACTAGAACGTCAATGTCGGTCTTGATGGATGTCATTTCATTGGGCTACCGGTCTCTTGGACCGTCGCGACGCTCTAGTGAACCCTCAAAAATGTTGTCAGAAGGACCACGATAACCACATTATCGGTCTATTGGCCTGTCGGTCTCGTGTCTAGTTAATTGTCGAAGATTGTCGAACATTGTCGATCTGGTTGACTGTTGGTCTCTTGGGCCGTAACTGAACCAGAGTGAAATCCCGTCATGGACGACAAGGTACATGATGTATACAGAGTCCACCATCTCTCCCCCTCTCTCTCTCTTTATGCGACATAAAGATAAAGTTGAGCACTGGTATAGATTAGAGATGATTACATATTAATGTGGAATTTCACATTCCTTCTACGTCATTTCGGAGAAAACATATTTTATGAAAGAAAAATGTCCTGTGAAAAAAGATTTTTCTGCAAATGTGCCCATGTTAAAAATAGCGTTGTCGAGAAATAGCTCAAAGGTAGTACCAAACATTCGTGCTGCATGCATGTGCAGTCCCAAATACCCATTTCTGTGTGTGTAATGCATGTGATTATCCGCAAGATTGAGTTAGTTCTTTTTTCTTCGATCATCAAACCTCTCAGTATATGAATATCAATTGTATATGTGCATGATCCCTCTTTCCCTATTGCTTCGACACAGTGTCACTCACAATGTGATCGCATGACCAGAACTCGACTCTTATCTTTAATCACACTTCCTCTCCCCAAATGTCACTATCTCTCTCTCATCTTTAATTCCGTCATGATACGAGGTATATTACAAAGTTAATCGAAACAACCTTCCCGATTAGACAACGTCCATGGCGTTAGTAGATGAAAGGTATAAGTTCTTGTAATTACAGGGAATGAAAAATTCAACGAATTAAAACAAAACAAATCACTGAGTATTTAATTCTCCAAAGAAATGTAAATGTCAATACTCATGATTATGACGAAATAAGGAAAATACTCAAATCGAAATTGTCTTATATATAAGAGTGTGTTAACAACTGTAAAGACCATTTTGAATTCAGTAAACATAGTTTGAAGCCAGGTTTTCTTATTTTGTTTGAATGAGTAAAAATTGCTCAATATGATGTGCCCGACCAACTTTGGGGTAATTTCATGCCCAATATCTGGTTACTGTCTTGACAAATCGCGATCATTTTCTTCGACTTTTTACCACGATCAGAGCAAAAAAATCGCTCAAATTGGGTCTGTAACTGCCCAAAAGTGTCGGACTGTTTTTTAAACCCACATTTTTCTTTACAGTACAATGATTTGATGTGTAACTGAGGTGACTAAACAAAAATCTAGGAATATTTTGTGAAAGATCTAAGATTAGGGTTAAGTTATTGCATAAGGGTTGAAGAGTTCGGTTTGAGGTAGGGTTAGCGTTAGGCATTCGGTTATGTATGGATTCGATCGGGAACAACTGTCGGCGGAGAGCATGTTTTCTGAAAATGTTGAAGTGAAATTGTCAAACATGAGCGTAATCAGGTGTCCGACCAACTTTTTAGGCAATTACAGGCCCAAACTGTGATTTTAGCTCAGTATTTCAGTGAGAAGTGATCGGAATCTGGCAAAAAAAAAACATATCAAATTTTGGCATTATAAGATTGCCCATAAGTTTGTCAGACACACAATTACCACACTGTTGGCGTTTTTTGAAGAAGAAGAAAAAACAACAACAGAACCAAAAGCATCACTTGGCTGGCAGTGAAGGCAAACAAACCAACACATATTTCACATGAAGTGGGAACGGTCCTAGGAGTGTACATCGAGCAAATACTCCTTGAAAAGATGCAATTTCACCCCGTCTTTACGACAAATCCGTGCAATTGTCCGAGCCATGTTTGCCGGCATTAGACCAGCGCAGAGAGAACCTTCAGCAAGCTATCGAATTCTCGATTCTCTCTCTTCCCTCACCCACCCTTACTTCTCCTCGCTTCTCCTCCCCACCCTCTCTTTCCTCATCAACCACTCTCAAAGCTAGGACTCTCCGTTTCTCCATCTCACTATCGAGACTGTGCGATGAGGGTGGGTAGGGAAGATGGTGGGGGCGTATCGATGGATAGCCGCTAACTTCAGTCCTTGCTTAACCGGTTTAATGAAGCCCAGACGATTGAAGCTATAGACGCATTGTAGGCACACATTGGCACGTTTGACTGAGGTACATAAGAAGACATCCCTTCTATAGAAAAAGGGCACTGCACTATCAGAGCATGTTCTCACTGTATGCGTATATTCTCGTGTATAACCTTTTCATGATTTCGTATTTAATAAACGTTAGAGTAATTTTATGCAATGATTGTAACTTTTGTAAGAATTGGACTCTGTCCAATTGACAGCTTGCATATATTTGTATACGGAACACATGTATTTCAGGAGCTGATCTTTTGTCTAACAGCTAGGGTACTCATACGTTTCCATCAGTAAAACTATAATTTAACTTGAAACATTAGACAAATTCAGCAAACTGACATTCAGGCACTTGCTTCATCATCACCCTATGACCATTTTGGGATGATGGCATGATGGGACAGAATTTGGACGCAACTTGTTCAACATCATGATAAAAGTCGATCTCTTGTGTTTGATGGCAGACAGGGAGAGCAATAATTTCCCATTAAAATGATAAACAAAGTTGTCGAATTTCTGATATGCCGTTTTCACCTTTTATTACAAAATGCTTTGCTAATACCTTATTTCTGTTTACCCTTAAATATGCAGTAGTCGCCAATGGATGTATAGCCACGCAAACCACCTACAGGTGGTTAGAATGATCAAGGACTTTTTTTTATTTTGTCAGAACTTTACCTCATTTTTTGATGTTATATTCTTATTGTTTATAGACAGAATGACGTATATCATTAAAAAATCATTGAATTAAAAAAAGAGAGCTGTTGAGTCTAAGAAATCTAAAACTAAATTCCCCCCTTATTTTCCATTTGAAGAAACAATTGCAAGTGACACAAGTTTCCACACTTACTACCTTATAGATCATCAACTAAAAAATCAAATAGCCTCTTTTATTTTGGTAAAACAAAAATAACATTCAATCTTGTTTGGCGTGCAAACGTATAGCGTATAGCGGTTGCTGTCTGAAGAGAAGGGATATATCAATTAATCTTATAGAAAGAGTTCTATCCCATATTTCTGGGAAATGATCGACCATAACGAGAAACGGATGTTTTCACCCATTAAACCAGATTTTATTGATTGGGGGAGTGTATCATGCATGTGCCTCATTTAAGCATGTTAAGAGCGTCAATTTAAAAGGTGTATTTCTGGTAGTAAAAGGAGCTGCTTTTTAGTACAAATTCTTTACAAACAAATATACAAGTGAAAAGGAATAATAAATCGCGTAATCTAAAAAGCAACAAAAACAACAACAAAATCACACCACAGGACGAAAATTACATCTGAAGGTTTTTTTTTCCTATCGAAATTTTGTCTAATTTATTATTACGCCTATTAAAAAAACTCTATCATAACTATTATTATCATCATCATATTTATAATTAGGCCTATGGCTATTATCATAATTATTTATTTTCTTTCATCATCGTTATATTAGCAATCGTGTTAATCGCTATCACCAATGCCTCAAAAATATTCCACTTGTAAGACAGGCCCAAAAGGTATTCCATGTCCTTGACCTAATAGAAATTGTTTGTCATGAACTAGATTTAAACCATAATTCATGTTTTGGCAGCCAAAATAATATTGCTAAAGTCGATTGAATCAAACCCACTATAAACATTATTAAGACGAAGAAATGTGACCCTAAAAAAATCCCGAACACAACGAAGCTGTTTTTAACGACCACCTGTATATGTACACAAAAACTCTCTATGAAAACACATTTTCGGATTTTCCTTGAATAACATTCTCTATAAAACCGTACCAAAGTGACCTGTACATAAAAAAGCACCTACCTATAAAGACTACAATAACTCTTTTTTGTATTCAAAACCGTCCTTTGTAAACAGGTTTGATTGCAGAATCAAAATTCTACAACACACATTTCTCTCTCTTGAGGGAGACAAAAAAGATGGCCACTATAGGCAGGTGGCTTTTCTAAAGAGGTGGCTACGAAGACACGTTTGACTATAATATGGAAATCAAACTCGGATTACGCAATACGTCATTATAATGTTCGCACATTCAAAATGGTGAAGGGCAAGACTACAGAAAATTGCCTCACGTTTATTTTATGAAAGTTTTTGAGATCATGTTATACCCTTTTATTGGATTATTCAAATAAATCTGAACTCGACCTTCAATTTGAGTTGAAAACTGTGCCCCTCGAAAGACATGTCTCCAAGGTGAACATCGAAAAACAGGCGAATCCTCCTCAAATCCCGCCACTTGTTTTGTGGCTTAAGACATCGCTTTAAACAAGAACTATGCTATAACTGACGTGGCTCTAATAAAGCCGGCTGCCGTGTAATTCTATCCTCCTTAGACAGGCCAGCGGAGGCCGCATAACTTGACATTTGGAAGGGCTCCGTCAATTTTGATTTCAATCTAAGCTCCACCCGCCCGTCCCGTAACGTACCGCGGCTAGTCTTCGTTAAATAAATGATCTTACCCTTGTGACGATTTCCCCCTTTTTTCTGTTCGTTTAGTATTTGTGTTTGTCTTCCTATTTTGATATTTCATTATCATCTTATAAACGGTCAGTAAAGTACCGGAGCCTATTGTAATCGTAGCCGCACTGATTAGGCTATATCTTCTTTTTGAAAATGGGTGAAAAAATATATGACGGTTATTTCATCATGTTACAGTTCTATAACACAGCTCTAATAGTACTTATGTTCTTTTGTGTTGTTCATTGTTTACACACATTCTGAACAGTAAAAAGTGTCCACTTTCGTATTTTTTGTTCCCGTGTGAAATAAATGAATTACACATTGCTTAGGTTAGCATTTTCATGAGGAGATTATACATTCAACACGCCGAATATTATTGAACCATATTTTTTAACTTAAAGGGAGTCTTGAGTTCTGGCAAAAAATGAAATATAATTTGTGTGATGTCTCATGCTCTTTTTATTAGTTTGGAATACTCTCTTTGATATAAATGTCCCCTGAAAATGATTTCCCTTCATTTTACCTCATTATATTTTGACAGGAAATGGCTGAAGTGTCATGCCACATGTGTACATACATAGGCCCATATACCAATTTCTGTGTGCATTGCATGTGTTTTCATCAAGATTTAGTCAATTTCATGAATCCTAACATTCACAGTATACTAATAATTAATACTAAGAGCGGTTTCTTGTAAAGCGCACATGTCTGTCAGGTTAGACATTTCTGGCGCTCCGCAATAATATTATTACCCCGGCTTATTAAAGCATGGCTGTCAATAAGGCTCTCTAGCATTTCAAGGAATTAATTCCTGCCAGGTACTCATTTGCCTCATCTGGGTGGATTGTGGCAAATGTAGATTAATGTCTTGCCAAAGGACATAAGTGCCGCGGCGGGACTCGAATCCCGAACAATGTGATCCAAAGACCGATGACGAATCCAGGAGACCACGACACCTCTACATACGATTTGGTTTATAATACATATACACCAGCTCGAAAGGGCTACATAATCAACCTTTTAAAATTCTGTCCAAGCAGATTCTTTCACGATCTTCATGATCTTATTGCATGACCAGTAAGCAACTTTATCTTTAAGATGAGTAGTAAAAGAAATGGATTGCACTTTCATTGGTGAATTAGGCGAATCCATGCATATATTATGCACATTATATATAATGTTATAATAATATCTTTAAAAATAAAATAAAAAAGATTAGTTCATATCTACCCTAGATCCAGATTACAAACACGTGAGATTTATTTTAATCTGGTTTATCTACATTTGCCATTCTCCACCCAGGTGTTAAATGGGTACCCGGTAGGATGCGAAAGTTAATGTAGTTTGCTCAGCATTGTGAGCGTCTGTAAAATGTCGCCTGGCTGGAATACTCCCCAGGGAGTGGAGAATGTGCATACATTGTGTGCGTGCGAGCCTGAATCCGATGACCGGGGTAAAACTATATCTGTAAAGCGCTTAGAGACAACGCCGATGTATTAAGTGCTATATACAAGCGGAATATTATTATTATTATTATTATGTATATTTTACTACCCATTAAGTAGTGAGCCTCGTGTTCGTTGTGTGCAATGTGAAAACGTTCAATTATGTCATCATTTCATGCGGTGGGGCACTGTGGTATATTGATGGAGGCTCTTGATTCTCATACGCTAGGTCCTGGGTTCGTGTGTATTGGGTTTTTACAGACGTGTATCAATCAGATATGATTATTTACGTCTGGGGACCGACCTTTAACGTCACCATCCGAAAGACGTGATTCAGTTTCGAACCTGCGTCCTCGGCTGAATCAGTTTGTAACTTCCACTGTTAGCTGGATTACAGGCGCACGCCACAACGCCTAGTTCGATCCTTGCTGGGTGCTTAAATATGGACCTCGTAATGCTTGGGATTACTTTCCCCTTTAGCAACGCCATTGTATTTGCTTGATGTATGCACATTTTTGGAAAGGACACATTGTCAATCTGATAGTTCAACTAAATCCATCAAATATTATAATAATCCATCCACATAATCGGCTGTATAATACAGCCAAACAAATTGATGATATTGAAATCTAATTGCACAATGTAAGAAGACAAGACCACTATTGAAAATATATTAGAGCAGGTAGAGAGAGAGAGAGAGCGTATACATAAATATCTATGGAGACAAATTAATGTTAAGTTTAGCTCAACTTATCCTCGCCTCGTTCTCACACAAAAAAGCAAGAGACAATTAAAGAGGCACCAAGACCAAGTCCATTACGGACGAGAAAGCATGATAAGTAGAAAAGCGTTTTGAAGAAGGATAAACAATTTCGGCTAATGAGCACTTTGAGTCGAGGGAGAAAGAGCTTTAAACGGAATGTTTATGGAGCAAATTTTGTTCCAGATTTTTAGGGTCTGAGCCGGGAGGCTAGGGCAAATTCGAGCTCGGTGCACGCTCCAAATTGATTCTCCACGATTGGAGAGGGCAATTTAGCGGGTAAAACACGTAAACAAACTGAGAGTGGGACTCGAGTAATGACAATACAAAATGGCGATGGGCAAAGCTGCAGTGTCTTTGTGTGGGAGTTGCTTCCCGTGGGGAACAAAAACGGCCAAAGATAACGCACTGATGTACGTAGGTCCCACTCAAGCGAGCCATTGCAAGACCACGTGGTTCGTGTACACGCCTACTGCATAGCCTGCAAAGTGGCACTGCATTCATTTTGCTTTGCTTTGCACTCCCGAATGCAGCAGGATTCGTACAATTTCAACCCCCAGAGCGATAATTCTATCAGTATTTTGGTGGGAAACAGTAGGCCTTATATACAGACACATAAGTTGCATTTGACAACAATCATTTTTAAAAAAAATCCAATTAGTTAAAAATACCTGAACTAAAAAAATAAAGCATATTAGACATAAACCACTGGAAATAAAGCTCATTTCATCTAACATAATCATTAAAGAAAAAACAACTTTATTGCAGTACTATGATATACTTACTATTCCGAGCTTATTTTAAGGATTTTGTTAAAAGTATGCTTCGTATTATTTCTCTTCTAAATCTTAATCAAAAAAACATTATTAAATAGCAGCCTTATACCCCGTACATGTTCAAAAAAATATATTTCTAGCGACTCACGTCAGAGAAACCCCCTTTTTAAAAAAAGATTATAATGGTGACACAACATCATTTGTACGTGAAGGGAATATTTGCCTCCGAAGACCGGTGCAAATTATAGTAATATAATAATATAACAACTTATAGAGCGCCTTTTCATTAGATACAAATCGCACAGAATACATTTTTTTTATCACTTACACAAATGTCATTACATATTGTTCAAGGTCAATGAAAAAACTTGAAAAGAAAGCATATTGAAATATGATGATTGGTGGTAACCATACACAAAGAATGACAGATCGATACGGAAATAAATTCTGGACACTCATTATTTGATACACAATGTACTACAAAATCCCATTTCCTCTGACATGTCTAAACAGACGGCACACGTATTGTTTTCTTTATTAGCACATCGAGGGCGAGAATTATGCACCGTCCCGCCAAAATCTCGTCATACTTTCAGCCGCCATGTGCCTTTCTCTTCTTTTATCGCTCTCCCCCTCTCTCTCTCTCTCTCTCTCTCCTTTTATACATCTCGTCTCTCTTGTAAAGGAGAGGAAGGCGACGGCTAAAGATTGGGGGATGGTATGATGAGTCACCTTTCCCTTCGGAAATGGAAATTAATTTCCTCTTGGCTTTGTTCTTTGCTTCCGTTTTTATCTCCGCCTGTGTCGGGTGGTACAATACCGCTGGCCGCAGACCCTCCCGACTGGTTTCCAGTGTTTACGTACGCGGCTGCATGACGTGCGCGAGCATTAATGAGAAATACAAATCAAGGCGACGCGCGCTTTACAGCTGACTGTGTGTGCGTGAGTGTGATGGCATTGCGACGCTACGCGAGTTTGCAGGTATTCCGTGGTAGACTGACGTAAATCGATATTAAGTTGGGTGTGCGCTTGTCAGGCCGAGTTGTGTAGCGTTATTTGCGCACCATATTAAGGGCGTGGCCATGAGCTTTGTTCTCACGGCTGTCATTCATTTTCTTTCTTATTTTGTCTCTCGCTCAGGTCGAATTTGAACACCTGTTTGGAAATGAAATAAGGTCGGTAAGGTCACAGAAGGGTTAATAAGGAAGGGGGGGGGGGTATTGTTTTTACCATTATCAATATTATTTTAATGTCTGATTTTAGTTTATGTATTCATTAAACCTTTTTTTCAGGGGGGGGGGAGGCCTACGCCAGTTTGACCTTACAATGTAGACAGCTCTAGAAGCACATGCAAGTAACATAATTATGTTTCAAGGTTTTTATTACCATTTTAACATGCCGTAAATTCATTAACATTTCATTTTGTAAAGTCATCTTCACAATTCATTGATATGAAATCAATCTAATTGGCATGCCTTGAAAAACAAAGCAAAAAAGTAAAACAATACATTTTCTGTAATTGCATGCTATAGTGACATTAAGTTTTGCGGTAACGCTGACTCCTTGGTTGATAGTCGATCACAACATTTTCCATTTTCCTGGGACTTTATCTCCCATTCCGTTCATTTATATGGAATTGAAGATAATAATGACCACTTTATTTTAGGAAAGTGGGGAAAAACCAGCCGAATGATTGCAATTTTAAATTGGAAACACAAACCAGCGAGTAAAAAAACAAACAAAAAAACAACGACGTGGTAATTACAAAATTAAACAAAAATGGGGGGACATTAAAACATCTATATCTGGTAGGACAATAAATTAACGTAGGCCATATCTACTTTTTAAAAATGATTTAATGGAAATCTAATGAATGAGACCCGAATTTAAAGCACTAAGCGAACATTATACCAATACATAGACAAACAAACAAACAAACAGACCGCCAAACAAAGATTAAAACAGACATACACACAAAAATACATACAAACATACATATTTACAAACATACATACAAACACACAAACAGAAAGAAAGACAGAAGGACATAAATTGATGTAGTTATCATAGTCGAGCAGGCAGTTTAGTTGTCCAAAATTATTTCGATGTGATAACAACGTTATACAAACGCTAGAGGGCGACAAACTGGTTGTTGCCTCTATTGCTGTCTGTTTGCATGCAGCGATCTAAGGAAGATATGGACTTAGTGGATAACATATAGGAACCAATTTTCCCTCAAGAGTCTTCGTTCATCGGTCGTTCAAATGGTTTTTGGATTTGTTATCATACTGGTCAGTTTTTGTTGATATTTGTTATACATGGTAACTAGAATAAGCAAAGTAATGACGTCATAATAGCGATTTAAAGGTAAGTATTATTGAGTGAGAGGTGAATTTAGAGGGAAAAAAAAATAGATTAAGATGTAGGATGACGACAGGGAGAATAAGATGCAATTGCTATTTGAAATTAGATTATTACAAAGGACAGACTAAGAGATAATGATGACAAAAAACGAGTGTTTATTTACGAACATTAACCCCCCAAAAAAAAAAAAAAAAAATCATAAACGCTGCTAATTTTATAAGTACAGAAATAGTATTTCATTGTTTTTTCTTCGACAGTTGGCTTGTCTTCCTAAAGACCATTTGTCTTAAATACTCCGAAAACAAAGGGTTTCTTTACCTTAACAATAAGCTTTCCATGCAATCCTGCATCTGTCTCCTATAACAGAGCCCCTTACCAACCATTACTTAGAGATGCTCGTGCATGCATCCATTTCCTTTACCGCATCTCGAGCCAGGCCTGCCTATACCCCCAGAGTTCCCCCCAGCTCACTAAGTGCCGATGGAACGATACGTTTAACCCCCATCTCATCTTGTGCTGTAGGCTGCAGCGTTAAAAATGGTGAAAAGTGCCTGTCAGCACCCGTAGAGGGTCTTTCCACATTACCACAATGTTGGCACGGTGACGTTTCCTCCTGCACATCCTATCAATAGGAGATCGACTGGACACATAATTTGCAGGTGTGCACAGAACAAAAGTATCTATTTTTCAACCCATAGACCTACGAAAGTCTAATTTAATGAGAAAAACAAAGTGTCATATTAGAAATCAATCATGAAATATTTGTTGAATTAGTTGGCTACGAGGTACTTTGAATGATAGTTTTATAAGGTTTCGGAAAATCTGAAGTGGTCGGCAAACAGAGTAAAGGGTTATAATAATAACATTACAAGTTTTTTTTTTTTTTTAATCAGTATTTTTTGACATGGCACGAAAACTGTCCATTTGCTTTACACAATTACAACGTCTTGACAATTTATAAATAAAAGGAACGGTTCAAAGTAGAAAAGAAAATTAACACATCTTATTCACAAATGGGAATTAGACTCAGCAATCAAATAGTAAATGAGCAGCCTACATAGACGGTTGTGCTATTTCCAGACACTACTCATAGTTTTCGAAATCAAGCTACAAAAAGCATTTTCCCAATACTTCTGGACAGTGGAAACGTCCTGTAAAATGGCCGGGACCCCTTTCTATGCTCCTGCTCTTACTTCGTTTCAATTTTATGCGTTGATTTCTCGATAGCCGACTGTTCGGCGCCTCTTGTTTTGGTGTAGGAGCGATCGAGGCAGTCGACACACTTCTTCTTTCTTCACTTCTCACTATCCCACGTCGTCCATTTTTCTATTCCTCTTTACAATTCCATCTCTCCTTCCTTTCTCGAGTCTTTTTTCGTGCGTTTTGCAGCATTCTCGAGGCTTTTGTTCCTGTAAGTTTAACCATATCATCTGACGAATATTGGTAATGTATCGGGATGTTTTCCACACATCACACGGGTCTGATGAGTCCTTGTACTGCCAAATTGATTTAAAAAGAAACATACAAAGAATAAGGAAAGAGAAAAAGGGCGAATTGATACTTTCAAAGTTACTACCGCATTTGAAGGCGAATATTGTTTTTCGTTTATAGGTAGTTTTATGTACCTCACACAGAATACATTATCATCTAAAGACTATGTTTCTTGAAAATATTCTTTATGTCTCACCCTCAGCCAAATTTCATCTTGTGATGATTATGCCATCTCCACTAAAATGAAATTTAAGATTAAAAAACACATTATTTAAAAAATGGGAGTTCATTAACTCTTATTCTTGGAAGTTTGCCCAAGAACCCACGTACTCAATCATTTCATCTCGTCTGTCCGTTCGATCGAACAAATATCTGAGTATCCGAAGGGATATAATCAGATAAAGAAAGACAAAAAGCAAGAGGAGAGAGAGAGAGAGAGAGAGAGTGAGAAAGGGAGGGGAATAAAAAAAAGCCAAACACATACACGCGCACACACACGCACACTCGCGCACACACAAACAGAGAGAGAGAGAGAGAGGGAGAGAACTAGAGAGGTAAGAAAGTCAGTGTTGAATCTAAAAGGGGTGTATAGAAATATAGTATGTACATGCAGAATTCATATCGATTTGAAGTGAAAAAAGAAGAGGGGGGATGCACAGAGAGAGAGAGAGAGAGAAGACCATTTGCACCCAGAGTAAGCGTGAGAACTATTTTCCTTCATTTCCTTCGACAAGACGTAAAAGGGGAACAGGGGGGTAAGGATGTTCGTCGCTTGTGCAGCATTTGCACCTTTCGATTAACCAGTGGCGGACGGGCTGTCGGCGTGGGGCAGAGAGAGAGAGAGAGAGAAAGAGAGAAAGAGTGAGTAAGTTTACCCAAGGATTAACAATGATGTATCATCGCGGCTCTCCCGGCGAGTAATTCATTAGAGGAACATGCAAATTACCACGCTGGTGATGGATTCTGGTCCTCTTATGCCAGACCAAACTCATCCTTTTTTCTCCAATCAGAAATCCACCAGGAGTCTCCTGTCCTCTTTTTGTATCATCTCAGAATCCTTCATCCTCTTTTTCCCCCTCCACTTTGCCCAGTCAGGAGAAGTGCCCATGAGGAGACATGTGAGAGTCAAATTGGAATGAAAACGAGACGAGTTTGATAATTTATTTTGGTGTATTACGTGCCTAGATCGGTGAGGATAAACAATTGAAATCAATCATTTTCTTTTCGAGAGTTGCTGCACTTTTTGAAGAAACCGTCAGTGACGTCAAGAGATTATATAATTTGTGATATGACATCAGCTTACATTTTATTCCATAGTTTATTTATATATCTAAGGACAAGAAGCCGAATGCAATAAATGAAAATAAACTCACATGGGACACGTAAGACTGGTTAATACTAAAAAAGTCTGATTTAATTATTTTCCATACAAACATTGATAAACTCAATATTGATGTTTTCTGTTGAATTAATATGGCAAGAAAAGAAGACACTGGAAGAGGAGGGGATTGATAAAAGAAGGAGAGGAATGAGGAGGAGTAGGAGAATAATAATCATACTAATGATATGTAGATGATGAAGAAGAAGAAGACGAAGAAGGAGTATAAAAATAGGAAGAAGATATGACGATGAGAAAGAAAAGAAATCGAGAAAAACACTAAGCATATTTTTTCCCACCAATGATTTACAACACAACTCTCTATGTATTATGAAATGTTCTGAGCCATAACATACGCGCTGGAATATATGTGGGAGGAGAGACATAGAGAGAGAGAGAGAGAGAGAGAGAGAGAGAGAGAAGGGAATGAGTGGAAGAGAGGGGAGGTGGGAGGGGGTGAGAATATGAAGGAATCAAACAAGCGAAAAATATATTCGAATGCACATATGTTATGTTAGGGGGTTTGGGGTCCAGGATTTCGTAAAGGAGGAGGAGGCGGGGGGACATTCCGAAAATATCTGAGAAACAAACAAAAAGGTTATTGCATTTTCAGAGATATAAAGATCTAATTGAATTGGGATACAAAAACACATTTAATCGGCACATACTTTTTGCTTACCAGAGATGGGTTTTAAAGAGAGAGATAGGAAAAGAGAGAGAGAGAGAGAGAGAGAGAGAGGGAGAGAGAGAGAGAGAGAGAGAGCGGGGGTGGGAGGAGGAGGGGGGGTTATTGGCCCCTATACCTCCATTGTCATTAAAAAAATCATACTGAATAGAGGACGACGTACGATCATAACTTTAGGAAATATAGAATGAAAACGCAATAAAAAAATACATTTTTTTTTCGTAAACCATCTCCTTCCCTCTTCTCACTCTTTTTTCGTTCGTATTCCCTTAGTCCCATGCCGAATAACCCCAGAATAACCCCTTGTCAAACGCATATAATTGTATGACACTCGGTGTGCAACCACCGGGCGGCACGGCGTGACACCCCGATACTCTGGGGACGGGTGGGTTTGAAAAAGTGACAGTCGAGCCCACCACCTCTTCTATTTTCGTGTGTCCGTTTTGCAAACTGGGCAGGAATAACGATCAATGGCTGCGCAAACAGAGATCACTGGGGTAACAAAATGCTTGAAAATGGAAGAAATAAATAACTGAATGACCGAGAGAATAAAGTAGGGGGCCTAAATGAATGAATAAATCAAAGAGATTAAAGTAAGTCAAATAATATTCACTAACTCAGAATTTTGGGTTTTTTCTGGCGGATACCGTACAGCCATAATTAGATCTGAGGCGTCAAAGCAGATGAACAATTTATTTTGGGGGTAAATATTTATAACTTTATCGAGGCAATTCTATATTAGGAAAAAAATATAATTCCAATATTCGTTTTCTTTCATAAAAAATAATGGAACGGGTAGACGGGTAGACGAGTGATCTTCTTGTTCGATTGATTAATTAATTGATCATTCGATTGATTAGCTGCCTAACTGATTGATTGAAAAATTGATCAAGTATTGATTGAGAATATCAAGATTTGCGAAAAATACTGCATTATTATACAGCGCGCCCTCAGTGTTAGCATTACCTCTCTGAGAGCCTCACTGTCTACCCTTTTCATATCGGGTTTCAGGCACTCAGAAAAGCTCTTAAAAACAACATGTTTATTTCCATTTTTCAATTATTCATGTACGATTGTGTGGAACATGAGCAGAGCGAGTTTTATTTAAAAACGACAAGGTCAACCATGGCTCGTGGCGAGTATTACAGTGGTTTGTGTTAACCTTGAAAACTGCAGGCGTTTTGAGCGAATCAAGAGGAAGCTCTACAACCGGGGGGTGTTTCATAAAAACTAAGATCGACTTTAAGTTGGACTTAACTATGGCAGGCCGTTCATGCCACTGGTTGCTCTCACCATTGGTCTCTTAGTTATAATCTTTAGATAATATGTTTTCCTTCAATAATGAACTATCAGAAAAGGTAAATTCTGTAGATATGTGACCATGATTTGTACGTCCCTTGAGAGACCAATGCCAGTAAATGGTGAGAGCAAGCAGGGGCATGAACGGCCTACATATGTAAGTCGAACTTAAAGTCGATCTTAGTCTTTGTGAAACACTCCCCAGCAGTGTTTTCACGCATTCCAACAGTAAGATGGATAGCAGGCCTATGAGTATAAAGTGATCACGGAGATCCTATTAAAATACATGCAATTGGCTATTAAGATATGGCATTAGAACATGCCAAGGAACGGTTACTAGCATTGCTCAAAACGTGCAGGTTAATTGCCCAGATTTCACTTAGTCAGCCAACTACAGATTTTGAGATGAAGGTGATTTATGATCTGACAAAGATCTTCGGCATCATTTTACAACATTCTATAATTTTATAAGAATTGACATCAGATAATTATTTAGGCTGTGGTAAAATGATTAATTCTCAGTACATTCGGACTGTTCCGAATTTGCATAAGAAGAAATCTATCAAGGTTGGCCTATATTATTTGTACTGACATGAAATAAACCTTATGCTTGATACCACAAACTTCTGGTTTTAGTTGGTCAATATTCAGTAAATGTTAGGGCTAAGTAAAACGAAATTTGAATTCAAATTGTTAGTGTTTAATAGTAGTGGTGCTCGCACCCCTTTGAGCCCATAACACAGACTGACTAACAAAAGATACAATCTTTAAAGAGAAAGACCAGTTCTGGTCATGCGATTGCATTGTGAAAGAAACGTTGTGGAATCGATCAGAAAAGGTTGATCATCTAGCAGATAGGTATTGGTGTGTACTGCAAGGTTCTGGAATCATCAAAATGATAAGAAATTTGGCCCAGTCTTGGTAAAGTTACAAGCACTGTACACAGAAAGATGTATATGGGACTACGCGACCACGTGCGCGATATCTATTTGGTCCCAATAGATATAATAATTTACCAAATATATCAATAGTAGGCGGTTTCCCGGCAAAATTTGTATCATCACGTATTAGTCAAAACATATTCTTTCACATGATTGGTAATGAGAGCTTCCATTTCATTTTTTGAGAGAGGGGCGTTTCCAAAACTGGTCTTTACCTTTAAGACAGAAGAAAAGAAAATTTGAATATACAAGTGTTGAACAAAATGTGTCCTTCTATTGATTCACCCTTACCTAATTGTATGTGCTATAATGTTTTCTCCCATGGTTTCCAATGAGCTCTTGTGCAATAAGTAAGAGTAATTTCACATTGAGAGTATAATTATCTCTGTGTGTACTTAGGTGTGACTAGGCGTTGTGGCGTGCGCCTGTAATCCAGCTAACAGTGGAAGTTACAAACTGATTCAGCCGAGGACGCAGGTTCGATACTGAGTCACGTCTTTCGGATGGTGACGTTAAAGGTCGGTCCCCAGACGTAAATAATCATATCTGATTGATACACGTCTGTAAAAACCCAATCACACACACATAGGTGCAGCGCATTGCACTTTATATAAGAGGTTTTGGCCTAAGAATAAAATATTTGTTATCACCTTATTTCTTTGATAATGCACTTGGCTATTCAAAACAACTCAGAATGAAAATAACTTGCTATCTTTTCATTATCTAAAACCAGAGAAATCTGGTAAAATGTCTTTGAGTTTTACCAAAGACTATAGCAGGCTTTCACCCCGAAATATGGGATTTATGAACACAAATATTTGTTGTGTAAATGCATGTTCTATCCTTGTCCTTCTGCCATCGGTAAAAACACATCCACCTCATTTTTCACCCACTAAACATTTTATCACTGAAAGCACAGGTGTTTGAAAAACATTTATGTGACAAATAATGACCAAGGTACCTCTTTACTGAACACATCGATATTTCCAAAGATTTACCATAATTTTGCACTTTATTACACCAGCATGTGATAATTAATTTTGCATAACTGGGTGATGCACAGGTGATTGGATTGTCTGGAATGAACATTAAAGTTTATAGTCATCAATAGCATTAAACTCATAAACCATTTTGTTATTCAACGATGCTCAGTGAAGATAGATGACAAAAGACTAGTGATCGATAAGGAAACTGCGACATTGTAAGAAAGTACACTCGATATACTCTCTCACATGGTACAGTGAATAAGGCTTAGTTTGAAATAAGAAGAAAATTCGATGAGCTTTTCGTACCGTCCCCAACTGTGGGCCTCAATGGGTA
Organism: Mesocentrotus franciscanus; assembly: GCA_037976565.1. Taxonomy (NCBI): domain Eukaryota; kingdom Metazoa; phylum Echinodermata; class Echinoidea; order Camarodonta; family Strongylocentrotidae; genus Mesocentrotus; species Mesocentrotus franciscanus. The sequence continues at coordinate 11,025,212 of CP137678.1, forward strand.
AAAGAAAATTAGAAACTAAGGTACGTCAGAAGAATATAATTTCTCGACAAGATTATATTTTTCCCACAAGAATATTATTTCCCGACCTTAGGCCCGCTTCTAGAACGATTGTACGTCAGCCCATTGGTTCCTACGTGTTTCATACACATGGCAAGGCCATTGCCATCCCCAATGACCGGATCAACACTACTCCAGTTTCCCACCCTCTTCAATTTTTCAAAAAGTCGATAAGCAATTCTTTTAACTCTTTTTAAGCGTCACAAAGAATGTCCATGTGCCACATTGTCTTTACCATGGGATAGATATACCAAATGCTTGAAGATTGTTTCACTGTCTCCAGTGCAAGATTAATCTATACCGGTTTTATTAGGGTGTCTTGGACTCGGAGCTAGTAAAGACCGGGAATGGGTAATTTTGCAAAGCCGTTGTGTTACACAAAGCAATCCACCCGTTAAAATTGGTGCCACTTGTTCTGTGCACAATTGCACGTGTGGCAAGCGACCGACCATGGTTAGAGGAAAATAAAGCATTCCAAGTATTAAAAGTATCCATCTTCATAACTCCTTATGTGTTATTATTGTTCTCTTTTTATGGTTGTTGAAAACTCGACTGGGTGAGAATGGGGGGGGCATGGAAGGGGTAAAAATACTTCATCTCTAAAAGTAGAGACAATAGAGATAAAAATATAGACAGACTATAATGCAATGCGTGGAAGATGAGGAAGGAGATAGCCATTTGCAAACATTTTGCGAAAAAGAGACAGAAGGTATAAATGAGAGATAAAAGGAGAAGGCGAGAGAGTTATCTAGTCAACTCGGCTGCGCTAAGGCTCATCCAACTCGAGTCCCACGGCACTCGACCTCTGACATTTCCAGCGTACCTTCCCCCCTCGGGCGCCCGGGCTGCGTTCGGGTCAATTACTCGCAGTATTCGATGGCAGGGCGCCTGGAAATGAACAAGGGGTGCAGGGCTGGAGGACTATCGCTTTCCTCAATTTAGGAAATTGAAATGATAACTCCACATTATTCTCTGGGGCTTGGAGATAATTCCACCAAGTCCGTAGAAGCTTCATATCATTAAGCCTTTCTTCCTTGTGTGTGTGAGGGTGTGTGTGTGTGTGTGTTCGTGGAACGGTGTGGTGTAAGTGATATATACGATAACATATGAGTGCTTTATTCGGGGCCATCTGGCTATGTTTAGGATAAAGAATAAGAAAGAGTGAAGAGATACTGTGAGACTGTATGCAATATAAATCCATATTATAATTTATTTGTGTGTGCGTGTGTGAGGGGGGATAGGATGGTGGCAGAGAAAGAGGGGGGGGGGGCAGAAAGGGGAGAAATTAAGTAAGTTGGAAGGAGACTGAACAAGAAAAAAGAGGGAGAGAGACAGACTGAGAGGGTGAGTGTGAGTGAGGCATTGAGAAAGAGCGAGGGAGAGGGAGAGAGAGAGGGGGCAGAAAGGGGAGAAAGTAAGTGGGAAGAAGGAGACTGAACAGAAAAAAGAGGGAGAGAGACAGACTGAGAGGGTGAGTGAGGCATTGAGAAAGAGCGAGGGAGAGAGAGAGAGAGAGAGGGGGAGAAAGGGGAGAAAGTAAGTGGGAAGAAGGAGACTGAACAGAAAACAGAGGGAGAGAGACAGACTGAGAGGGGGAGTGAGGCATTGAGAAAGAGCGAGGGAGAGAGAGAGAGAGAGAGAGAGGGAGAAAGGGGAGAAAGTAAGTGGGAAGGAGACTGAACAGAAAAAAGAGGGAGAGAGACACTGAGAGGGTGAGTGTGAGTGAGGCATTGAGAAAGAGAGAGGGAGAGAGGAATAATGAGAGAGAGAGAGAGAGAGAGAGGGAGAGAGAGAGAGAGAGAGAGTGGGGGATTGGGGTAGAAACGGAATATGGGAGGGCGATAAAGAATATAAGTATACGATTGTACATACAGAGTGAACGGAAGACTTTTATAAAATGTTTTTGAAAATAAGACAATTTGGTCCAGTTTTCCTTGTAATAATGACAGGTAGATTTGCAGCTAGTGGTTTTTTTCATTACAAAGAGCGACACAGATGGAAATATGGGCTAAGTCATGAGTTATCATTTTATATGTGCGTGTGTGTGTGTGGGTGGGGGGTATACGTGAGAGAGAAAAGGTTATATATATATATATATATATATATATATATATATATATATAACAGAGTGAAAGAGTGGGTGGGATACATAATTATATAGAAAGACAAAGAGTAAAATAGTAAAAGAGTGAGATAGAGAACACGGAAGAATAAGGATGGGAGACTGATAATCCACAAAGTGTCCCACTCACAATGTACAAGTAATTACATGCACGAAAATGGACTCGGGACATATACTTGATGGTAAACAGCATTTTCTCACTCATGACATGTCCCACTGCCGTCTTCCTCTCTCATAAACATGCCTTCACTGGCTGTATGGCCGGACCACGTGACTATGAAAGCTGACATGTGCTCCGGCACAACAAGGCGCCATATTTTTTTTCACGCCTGCGACGACGCGCTGTGCTTACAAAGATGTAGAAGAAGAAGAAGAAGAAGAAGAAGAAGAAGAAGAAGAAGAAGAAGAAGAAGAAGAATAAGAAGAAGAAGAAGAAGAAGAAGAAGAAGAAGAAGAAGAAAAAGAAAAAGAAGGAGAAGAAGGGGAAGAAGAAGAAGAAAAATGAGAAGAGGAAGAAGAAGAAGAAGAAGAAGAAGAAGAAGAAGAAGAAGAAGAAGAAGAAGAAGAAGAAAAAGACCATTGGGGAATTTGATTTTCGCTTGGGAATATTTGATACGTATAAAACTTCGTCAACTTATTTCAAAACCTGCATGTGCCTTCGGGTTGATGAATCAAATGGCCCTATATTTTCGAAAGGGTTTACAATTTTTTTCTCTCTGTTTGTATGTGATAATATAATATTAAGGGATGACACATTGGAACCTTAGTTAGCAATTGAAAATGTTGAAATCTATTAAATGACGGATATTTTTATTTGTCCTAGACTTAAATACTTTTATTCCGCATATGCCTGTGTTCACGGGAGCTGCAATCTGATTAGGATGTTCATATTTTATTCAACATACAGCGTGGTGTATATGTATACCTGTATACAGTTTAAAGTTTGTCTCATTCGAGTTTGTCTAAAAGGTGAAGTGATCTAGTGGATGGATTACAAAGTGCGGTATTCGAGTCCCTGTCCCATCACTGATGTCTATTGGAACACATTCATCTGCATTTACCACACTTGATCCCTCAGACCATTTGATTTGAAATGGGTACGGGTAGGAAGAAATTCCTTTTTTGAAAGGCAAATGGAATATAAGGAGTAGCAGTACTATGCATATCATGTTATATAAATAGTCAACATGACATAGAGACGGACATGCGGAAGAAGGAATGGAAACTATGGGCATGAGCAGAAAAGATATAAAAACGGCCTAAAGAGAGAAGATTTCGATTAGCATTTCTCGTCTCATGATCAAATGCCTCTTTCTTTCATGTCTTTTGGGTCAAGGTAGAACAACAGACATCTCCTATGGAACTGATCTATTCTGCTTCGTGTAGAGTGTTGTCATAACATGCTCCGGGTTGGGTGTCTCGTCCACGAATGTCGGCAACAAAATCGTCGCTCTATGTCACAAATGCTCTATGTGGCATAAAACCACATGTAGAAACATGAAGATGAAGTGTGTGTGCGTATGTGTGTATGTGTGTGAGTGAGTGTGAGAGAGAGAGAGAGAGAGAGAGAGATGGGGAGGGGGTAGTGACATAAAGACATTAGAAGGGAAAGAGGGAGGGGAGAAAAGGGAGAGAGTGACATAAAGTGATAAAAAGAAGGAGAGACAGTGACCGAAAAAGAGAGAGGGTGTATTAGGAATGTACATAATAGATACAAAGAGAGAGAGAGACAGAGAGAGACAGAGAGACAGAGAGACAGAGAGAGAGAGACAGAGAGAATGGCACTATACAAGAACCTATCCTACTTGAAGTCTATCTTTTGTATCTCATGATTTTTTCGAATTGTTTCTTGAAAATTGAAGTCATCAATAGTGAGTGACTAGTCATTCATTTGAGAAAAAATTTCTTTACGTAATTGCAAGCCAAACAATAAATAATACTAAAAATACAAAAACAAAAGCCGTTTCGTACCTCTCACGTAAATCAATGGAACGTTTTGCCTCATAGCCACCCCATTTCTATTTACCCGTAACATCAAGTCTTACATATACATGCAATACTATTTGATATTAAATGTAAATTACTTCCTGAGGATGTCAGTCATCGATTTATGAATGAAAGGAGTAAAAACACTGGTAATTGAAATAATTATCCCACTTACAACCCGACCCAATTTTAAAATTCACCCACTATACGTCATAACGAGTCCGCCCCCATCGCGAATACAAATCCCATAAAATCTATGCGTCTTATTTCAAAGCCATAGCTCTGCATTACATTTGTATTTATATTTATCTTTCTTTTTAGCCTGATCAAGACTATTTTCATATAATTATTTTCATACCGTGCTCCCCACTCAATTTTTGTTTTCGTCCGGTCATCATAGCGATAGCTTCAAAGGATTACCGATGGAGAAACGAAGAGATGAAATGACCTGATTTATTACAGCAACTTATGGACGTAACTGGCGACACTAAACCAACACTTTAAAACGGAAATATGAAACGGTAAAAGAAAAGAAATAAGTTCCAAGAAACTATCCTTGTGGTTCTGTAGACAAGGCGTATTTTGAATTGATTTAGGTTTTGCACCTGACAATATAATAGAAAGACGTCAATTTTCTCTGCATCATCAATACCTGAGCGTAACATAAGCTTAGGTACGGTAAGATTATATTCACGTTAGTAGATAAGAGAGAGAGAGAGAGAGAGAGAGAGAGAGAGAGAGAGAGAGAGAGAGAGAGAGAGAGAGAGAAAGAGAGAGAGAGAGAGAGAGAGAGAGGGAGAGAGAGGAGTGACAAACTAAATTCGATGAAACGAAAATCCTTGAAAAGTGTTTAGGGAAAGCCTTAAACCTGACGTAGGACGTGAATCGCCTTTGGAAAGTTTTTTTTTTCCGAGTTACATATATTGCTAGCTAAAAGGCTGGGTTTGTTTAGGGCTATAGGTGGTAGCCCCTCCATTATTTTAAAACTTCCAATATTCGAGCAACCATCCTCTAGTATTTGGACACTCAAGTGGCCTATTATTTTTTCACATGAAGAACTGAGTATTGAGACTTACAAGACTATACGTATGAGGTCGAGTACCATCCGGTCTCTTTTCACAGACATATTTTTCCGGATCACTTCCCCGTATCACAACCCCGGATAACGGACGATTATCTGGACAATTACCCCTTAAAAAGAATTGCAGAAATTTACCTCCATTAAACTAAAAACGGATTATATCTTTTGGGGGAAATGTATGCACAACTTAATTACTTGATTTTTTTTTCCCGGGGTAAACGTTGAAGATTTCTTACTCAAGATTCTAGGGACTTTTGTGTCACATTTTTCAAGGTCATAGCAAAATAATTTGTAGTACCTCTAAACCATTTTTTTTTCTCTAAATAACATAATTTCATTAAAACATATATGATTTTTTAAATGGTTTGAATATAAATGCTACATCTTCATCACGCTTTTAGAAGTCCACTTTTCATTCCTCATCAATCTTATCCACCCCCAACTCCCCCACTCAATAATACTGCGTGGGACTACAGATTCGAGTCATAAATAACCTGCCCCTTTGTCGACCGTTTCTGTCTTTCACTCCGTATACACAGTCCAAGTTTGTTTATTCAGAATCTCTGCCCCCGAATTACCCATTTGATGAGCAGCAAAGCAGAAAATGCACTAAAATCATTATAGTTCAAGGATAAATAGACCAAGCGTACTGAATATATACACGATTAGGGGAAGGGGGAGGGGGAACACAACATGCATTTTTGGTCGGCTATACAGTACAGTTGTGTTTTGACAGAATCTGTAGAAACAAGATATTTTACATTTTTGTAAAGGGAATTCACCTTATATTACGGATTTTTTTTTTCGTCTTCAGACCAGTGAGAAACGTTTGCTGAATTCACATTGAAATTAGGTGTTAAAGCCCATCTAAAGTGGTGGGAGCACCAACAAAATTCGCGAAAAATTTGATGGCAAAATTTCACTTAAAGGTAAAGACCAGTTTTGGAAACGCCCCTCTCTCAAAAAAATGAAATGGAAGCTCTCGTTACCAATCATGTGAAAGAATATGTTTTGACTAATAAGTGATGATACAAATTTTGCCGGGAAAGTCGGGAAACCGCCTACTAATTGATATATTTGGTGAATTATTATATCTATTGGGACCAAATAGATATCGCGCACGTGGTCGCGTAGTCCCGTGTACATCTTTCTGTTTACAGTGCTTGTAACTTTACCAAGACTGGGCCAAATTTTTTATCATTGTGACGATTCCAGAACCTTACAGTACACACTTATATGCTAGATGATCAACCTTTTCTGATCGATTCCACAACGTTTCTTTCACAATGCAATCGCATGACCAGAACTGGCCTTTATCTTTAAATTGTATCATAATGTGAAAGAGGAAGACAAATATTGATAAAAGAAAATATAATGTGGGTTTTCTGTTGTACGCAGAAAACATAAATCTTGTGTTCTTTCATCGATATTCGACTTCAAACAAATTTGTTTTGAAAATACTTGCAGAAATGTGTTTTAAATGACATCCTCTTTCACATTATGATACAATTTAAATGAGTTTTTGTCATTAAATTTGTGGGGCTCCCAACGCTTTAAAGGGGCTTTAACAATGATGGTATAAAATCGCAGAATAAGATTTTCTGATGCATCTCCCAGACAATTCTTTTATAATTTGCTCATGTAATTCAGCATTATCACAATAACATCATTGGTAGTTGATACTGTTAACTTTCCCCCTCTTTTTCGGCAGGGGAGGGGATTGGAATCTTAAATTTTCTTAAATGATTGTATATCTCCAGAATATCTGACAGGCAGTTAAAAATAATAGTAACTAGAAAATGTACCTAGTAATGCCACTTCTGAGTGAATTGAGTTTCGTAATGCTTTTCTATTTGAAGCAATGGACATTGTTAGATTTTCATCGACATTGATAATATCACGTTTAAACAAAACACAATAGAAAAACATGCCATTTTGGTTTTGCATGTCATGACCGACCAATTTCAGGAAAAACAGAAGCTAAGGAGAAAATGCTGAATATTTGGTTGGGATAAATTGTTTTCCAGCTTCGCTTTATAGGCGTAATGGAAGCGAGAGATCGAGAATATAGTTACACAAGATGCGTGTAATATATCTCTCTCTTTCTTGTTTTTATCATATTGGAGATAGGATGATATAGAAACCACCGGTACATCCGAACTGCATTGGCGTCGCCATCTATACCATACACGCTACGGGACGTATGCCGATAATCATATGCGCATGGAGTGTTTTGCATCTGGACGTAGTCTCTGATAGCTGACCCGTTGTGGTTCACATCGGGCTGAATATGGTTAGAAATACGACGCATAGTTCCATGGGATAACGACTTACTTTGAGAACCTTTCGTAAAGGTGAAAATAGAATGGGGTGTAAAAGAAGTAGCACATGTCAAATTCTTTTATTTTCAGTTATCCGACAAATGATCAATATGAGGAGTGTATCTTGTTTATCTTTGCTTTAAAATATGTATAGAATGAAGGTTAACAATATCACAGGACAAAAGATTGTGTCTATAAATTATGTTCTTGCTTGAAGATAGCTATACAATTAACAAAATCTATTAGTACTGTTCGAAAAAATCTTTGATGTAGGGAAGGGCTACATTGCTTTGAACTTGGTCAATTATCTACACGCACATGCCCTCATTGCATAGCTTCATTTTCCAATAAAAAGTTAATGGTTCGCATTGGACGACAAGTGTATCACCAAAATAGCAGCAAAACAAAAAATTAATTCTAGTCTGTATGATCCTGAATAAAGGAAGCCTGAATAAAAAAGGGATCCGTTTTTTTATTTCAATGCATGGTTCTTGAGCACTAGTTTTTTCTGTAAAGCTTGTCAGAAACTTGTCTGACATAGCACTTATTGTATACAAAGTGAATTTAATTCATAGAGATGCCATTGTGCGTAGCAGGTAAATTTAAAAATGGTCGATAACCAGTGGTTCTGTAGAGAAACATTTAGCCTGCCTATATCAGCCAATGTAAAAGAAATGACTTCATTGGAAGAGCCTGTGCTTTTGAATGCTTTTAAAGCAAAAATATGGTGCCATATAAATGTTGCGAATCATTAACATCAGAAAGATGGATATAGAATGCATAAGTAAACAGGTCATTTCGATATTCGAGGAACAATTGATTACACAAAGACAAAGGATGCGGCCAAAGGTCTGCGTATAGAGACTACCTGAACCAAGATGGGACGCTTTCTTAGGAGATATGGTTATAACACATGGGTGAGAGATCTGCATTACTCATAGATGGCGGAACAGTGCGAGGCCTGCGTCTAGCACCCCTTCTATAGGTCAAGTGGTGGATCAATTCTCTCCCCATCTCATTCTCTCTCCCGCATCTCTCTCCCACATCTCTCTGTCTCTCGCTCTCTTGCTCTCTTTCCCTCCGTTTATTTATTCATTTCTCTACTTCTTTCTCTCCCTCCATCCCCTCTTTCTTAGCCTCCCTCTGTTTCTCCATGTCTCCTCTTTTTCTTTTATCGTTTCTTTATTTCTATATTTCTCCCCCTCTTTCTCTCTTTCTCCTTTGTTCATCTATGCATATTATCCACTTTCTCCCCTCATATCCTGCTCTAACATGTCTTATAACAAATATCTGTTCAATGTTTTGTTTCCAATTATGTGATTAATTTTATCAACATGATCAATGGACACGGATTTTGGGGTGCTTTTTGTCTGTACAAGAGTATTTTCCTTTTTCATTCATTTTTGTTCTGAGCATCTTAAGTCCCTTTGTCTCTGTACGGGACATGCCCCACCCTATAAAATTACTGGTATAAACTCTCTCTCTCTCTCGTCTTTTCTCTATTTTCTTGTTCCTTTTAGATTCCCTCTATCTCTCCCTGCCCCCCGTCTCTCTCCTTCTCTACATCTTTAATACTTTCATTATTCGATCTCATTCTCTTTCTCCCTCTCGTCTCATCGATTCCCTCTTTTCCCTTTATCTCCTGTATCTGCCTATCTGTTTCTCTCTCCATTTCTATACAACAGTCTCTCTCTCCCCCTCTCCCTCCCTCACTCTCTCTCTCTCTCTTTCTCTCTCAATCTATCCCTCAATGTCTTTCTCCACTTTTTTCTCACCCTTTCTCCATCTCCTCCGTACGTACCCCTCTAACCCTTAGTCCATCACTCCTATTCCCTGCCTTTCTCATATTTCACCCAATTATGCATGCATCGCCTCTCAAAACTACTCTGCATCTTGCATGTCCGATTAATTCAAATCGCACTCCATTTCTTTTCTTCACTCTTCCTCATGGAATTATCAAGAAAAAAAGCTTCTCTGTACACCAAATTCTTTAAAGGGACTTGGTAACTTTGTTCAGATGAGAGAAAATGGTGCTAAGGTAGTAACTTCAATGCTAGATGTAAAATTAAAGATAATCTGAAAGTTTGAGTGAAAACAGACCATTATTAACGATAAAAACTGGGAAAAGCTGATCTGATCGATTCCTTAATTCTCCCAACTATATTATTACAATTTAATTTTAGGTGAATGTAAATCGTAACAAAGCTATGAATTGGCTCTATACAGTATATCATTCCAGACATTTAAGTGTTGAAAGATGTTTAAAATCCTGTCTTATGTCTATTTTCATGGAAAAACGGTTGGGAAAATTCAAAAATGGTTGGGAGAATTTTCTGTTGGAAGGTGTTGACCAGTGACGCCTTCAAAGAAAACCATAAATATCTTTGTGATTTGAGAATTTTGTCAGGATTTTTTGCATGCTAAAGGGTTAGTACAGTAGAAGGAATATAATAAGTAACATTTCATACAAAAATTACGCAGTTTTTTCATCAACCTTCAACAATGTTACCGAGTCACTTTTAAGGTTCTGTCTGTTATCATCTATTCCAGTTTTTGTTGAATTGTGCATTTTATATAACAACTTCCGGCTTTTAAAACAAGTAAAAAGAATGATGCAAAAGCTGGATCATGTACGTATCTCCCTCTATATTCCTATATTTGGACTAAGTTACGATGATATCTCTAAAAAGTAGCTTTGAGCTAGAAACTAATTTAAGACTTGGATGATAATACTAAAAGTTAGATTATAATCTATCCTTGGCAGTATAATTTCTTCTCTTTATAGTGATGTTTGCAAACTTCGGTGCTTTTGACAATTTTTCAAAACTGAAAAAACGTTGTCTGTGCTTGTTATTGAAAGTATCTCCACATTAAAGGGTTGTCAATATATGATATAGGGGGCTCATACAGAGAACAAGTAGCTTAAAATATACCCATCGTAAAACATGACGTTCCTTTTGTAGCGCCTTTCTCCTGTGGAAAGTCGTATTTTCTAGAACTCTAGATGGACACAAAGACATTCCCTATCACTCAGGTTCGTGGTGGATATTTTTTAGTATCCACCACTATTGTTTAAATCTACTTTACCAAAATGTTATTTGTTCCGTCATCCAATTGATTTTATTTCGTCATAGATCCGCCATCTTATCAAGAAAATATTAAATTATAAATACTACAATTTCTATGAAAGATTAAGGCAGCATCAAATTCTATATACATTTCAAAATCAGATTTCCAAGGTATTAGGTTATTCTGAATTTTTTTTTAGCAGTATTGGTTGTTTATACCATAATAATATGATCAATTTAATGGAACCCCGCTACAAATCACATTCACTGAAAAAAAAAATCACATTGCAATTATGATACCCATGCGATGTGCAAACGGTCTTTACTTGTATTACAGGCTATTTGCTTTTCACTCAGCTCATTTTCTACCAAAATCATCTGGCAATAAATTCTTGTTCTGTTCTTAAAGAGAAGGTTGAGTTCTGGGAAGAGGTGGAAAAAAAATTTGTGAGCGTTATCATTGTATTATGCAAGTGTGGAAGAACATCAGAGAAAAAATGTTTCCTGAAAAGCATGGCTCTTCAAATGCCTTAATATTCTAAATATGGATTGTAACATCATCAAAATCGGGACGGATTTAAATGCAACATGTTTGTGTAGTCCCATATGCATCTTTCTGTGTACAGAGTGCTTGTAACTTTACCAAGACTGGGCCAAATTTCTTATCATTTTGATGATTCCAGAACCTTGCAGTACACACCAATACTTGCATGCTAGATGATCAACCTTTTCTGATCGATTCCACGACGTTTCTTTCACAATGCAATCGCATGACCCAGAACTCAACTTTATCTTTAAACATTTAGTTTATCTTTAGTTTGATTATTTGAGAATCTGATTTCCTTGATGTTCGTCATTATTAGAATTCAGGATGCAAGGAACGTAAAATAAATGAAATTTAATCCTGGAATATTGTGCATAAAACAAGATGTAACCAAGTCCGTATTTCGTTCTAAGGCTAAGTTTGAGTACTGGCAAGGCAGCTTCATTTCGAGAATAGCTTTTTTAAAATCAATGTTAATTACAACACTGTAAACATAACAAGTTGTCGAGTAGTCTATAGCATCCAAATGTAAACAGGACAGCGAATACTTGCTGAAAACCGCATACGCTGGAAAAAAACAACAAACACAGATATGTATAAATGGGACAACGTTGCAGATAGACAAGGTATGTAACCTGAATATAGTCTCGAAGTTTTTATGGAATACCTTTTTCAATTTGCTTGTTAATCAGTAAATAAACATATTTTGCAAAATCATTCAGCAGATGATATTCATTTGTATATTCAATGATATATAAGTCATGTGAATAGTCTTTTCTTTCACCTATTATGCCTATTGAAATGTGCAAACATTACTATGATGTATTACGTAATTCTATCATGATTTATAAGATATATTGACATTTCCCTTGACCTTATTTTTCGCAAGTCTTTCCGATCGTGTTATTCAAATACTTTGTGATAATTGTATTGGATTCTCTTTTAATTTATTTTCTGTCAAGTTTCTAATCGTCAGCAGTACTCTAGAGTATCTTTAACATGTTTAAATTACATTCCTAGTGAGTTTTACCTTTGACCTTTGCAGTGATGAATGCCGGAGCTCACTTTATTGAGCTTAATGAATTACCCGAATTAGGAGAAACGAGGCTTTATCAGGCACGATTGCTTTCAATAAACTATCTCCTTGGTATTAATTTTCATACGGGTCCTTTCCCATCATCCGCTGGCAAACGAGCCAAAATGGCGGCAATTAGTAACAAGTCCGGACCATTCCACGTCTAATTGATACAGACCTTTGTCGGAAAAAAGCAGTGCATTTGGGCTTGATTAAAACATTTATCCCGTGTCATTTTAAAGTATTATTGTTTGTGTGCGCGTGTGTGTGAGGATGGAGAGCTTAAAGGTAACCGAGGTCCTGATATCGTCGAGAGAGAAACATTTCTCAGCTTCTTCTTCTTCTTAGTTGATCCCTCCACTATTTTGGAGATTCCTTGAGTCCAAAGCAAATATTTTAAACGACAGAGTATTTTTGATATAAGTAGATGATTTTTGCTAGAAAATCTTTGATGATCGAGAAGCAGTGAAAAAAATCGTGCTCGTGGTCACAACTACATGCATACTAGTGGATGCATATTATGTTGATGTGAATTGTGCTTGTTGGTGAATATGATTTACTGCATTTTGTTTAGGGTCGTAATGTTAAAGGTAAAGACCAGTTTTGGAACGCCCCTCTCTCAAAAAAAAAAGAAATGGAAGCTCTCATTACCAATCATGTGAAAGAATATGTTTTGACTAATACGTGATGACACAAATTTTGACGGGAAACCGCCTACTAATTGATATATTGGGTAAATTATTATATCTATTGGGACCAAATAGATATCGCGCACGTGGTCGCGTAGTCCCATATACATCTTTCTGTGTACAGTGCTTGTCATTATGCTTATCATTTTGATGATTCCAGAACCTTGCAGTACACACTTATATGCTAGATGATCAACCTTTTCTGATCGATTCCACAACGTTTCTTTCACAATGTAATCGCATGACCAGAACTGTCCTTTATCTTTAATATTCTGCTTATTCTAGCAACTCATCTACTTCATAGTGACAATTTCAAAGTACCTTTAAGCCAGGTTATCTCGAAAACAACTATGACTACCAACACTCAATATTAGCTTTAAATATAACCATGATCACCACAAGTGAAGTTAACAGCGTTGCTGTATTGACACTGTGAACATGACGGACAAAGAAAGAGGAAAAAATATACGGTTCCTCATTCTACCCTCAACAATTGCTGTGGTAGACAAAGGAACATCCCTTCACTGCTATTATGTAAAACTGTGTAGAACAGGTGTCACATCCATATTCACTTGTTCTACTTATTTTACATAATAGCAGTAAAGGGATGTTCCTTTGTCTACCACAGCAATTGTTGAGGGTAGAATGAGGAACCGTATATTTTGTCCTCTTTCTTTGTCCGTCATGTTCATAGTGTGAAAAATAGAATTTAATTCCATATGCATGTATTTTTTTAATGAAAGTGTACGACACAAGCTCTGGCAACGGTGATATCGCTCCGTGATCAAAATATGTTTAGATGACCGTCATCAAATTCGCCGGACAATTGTTTTCCTTTTGTAGTTATGCGTTTGTGGACGCATTTGATGACGGGTACCAACTCTTGCCGTATCTCCCGTCACATCGGCTTAGCATCTTGCCATCTCGCCATCGGCGACCATGCATGCTGTGCATGACTTACACACCTATGCCCCACATTTCTTTCTTCCATTCCTCTGAAATAACTGCCGGCAACAACCAAGCGAATTAAAATCAGATAATGAAACAACAAAAGAGAGGTAAAATCACGAACATCGACACTTGACAACGACAATTACACGTGAAGCACGATTCGAGCTCCAGGGTCTGGTCGAAGAATAAATATGATTGACGAACTCGGAGATGATCACGGGTGAGCATCGGAAATGAATCTTGAGGGATAGAAATGCTCCTGTCAATAATCCGATTACCGGTAAGCAGTGCCTGATTGAGTGAAGCATGAGAGGCAAGCGTTGAGTGCATAAAGGGGGTAGATTTTGACCCGTCCACCACTGTCGTTTTTTTAAGGAGGAGCAAAGGGAGGGGGGGGGGGGTGTTGCCCCTGCTGACAAATTATCAACCAATAATAAAATCTAAAAGGCCTAGTTAACAAGTTGGGGACTGATAATTATGTAAAATAAAAGTGGTGAGATCTCTCCTCGGATGACTCTCGGATACATTTTCACAAAAAAGTTACTCCATGTTGCAAAACAGTGTCACGTTCAGGCTATGTTTAGGGGGCACTCTCCCGTCACTCCCCAGCCCTGGGGAAGAAAAAAAAAAGAAAAAAAAAAGAAGTTAATAGTAAAAAGAAAGGCGTTGGTGATTATAGTCAGTTCATGACTGATTGCCATTACAAAAAACAACAACACGACCTGCTTTACGCAAACAAGGACCATCAAAAATTGGCTGCATTAGTAAAGTATATGCATTACCGTAAGCTCGCCGCCCCCCAACAAAAAAGTCTTTCTACGCCATTCGAACATATCGTTCTTCATACTTGTATGTTCAATCAACATTCAGTCAACGTTTACATTGTGTTATTTTCTATTCATATTTGCATTCTGCTTGCGCCTGCAATAGCTGCATCCCTTAATGGATTATTAATTTTTGCCTACAGGCTCCTATCAATCTTAAAAGACTGTTCTTATTTTCATGAAATAGGATGTCGAGTACCGGTCACACGTTAGCATTTTTGAAGGAACTGCCTTAAGTTATTCGGAATGTTAAAAATGTAGTTTGATAATCCTATCAATCTTACATATCTCACATGGATCTATGGGGGTATATGTCACAAAAAGAGGAAAAATGTATGTCATTAATCCTCTAAATCTCACATGGCTTTTTGTGGTATATGGCACATAAGAAGGAAAAAAGAAATCGGCCCATTCTTTCATTTTAGTCATGGTTGAATTATGAGATACTTTCAAGAACAATTATTTTTATGTTACATTGTTCTATGATCCTCCCACATGAAATAAATCTCATAAAGTGCTGCCACTTTCGCAGATACCATGTTTTTATTAGTTATTCAATTCAATTTAAATTCAATTCAAATAATTATATTACCATAACTTAATCAAAAGTATAAATAGCTAAATGTTGATAATCTGACCGCACAAGCCCAAGTTACTCCTGTAACAGTATTACAAATGAATTATATCGATTATAATAATTTATAAAAGAAGGGTATGCATAAAGCACACATTATATCAAATTAGATTAATCAAATCTACTTATTCACTTCGAAGTGTAAAGCTGGCCGCTTGCAGCCAAGAATTTTGCAGGCCTTGAGATATAACTTATACACAATGGAAAAAGGGAAATAGAAAAAAATAGTACAAACAAATATTCAACCTCGCAGACTAGTAAGGCTAAAATATAGCAGATTTAGATATAGGAAATATACATTTTATCCTGCACAAGTCATCTAAAAACAGTTATAACGTCATAATGAAACTGTTAGAAATTCCATTCGACGAAAAGTAGTCATATCCGAACACAGATGAAGAACATGTCTATGCTCTGGAGAAGAAGAAAAAAAAACTAAGCAAAAAGAACAACACAGTTCCCTGTTTGAGTAGAAATCAAGTATGAACCATCAAGCCTGTCAGACGAAAATTATTGCGATGGAAAGAGAATAGGTAAGGGAGGTCAGTGCGTATTATAACTTCTTGAAGGACGTTTCTAAGTTCATAGATATCAGCTCCAACCATAGGCAACGTGAGATAAGTTGCACGTGGAATGAACACAATAAATGCAATTCCCTATAAACAAAGAACGTAGTTATAAACGAATGAAAGACAGGTAGACTGGCGTCATTGATTAAATAATCTTCTGTTTCATGTTGATCGCACACTGCGCACATGTTCCCATGGCGCCTGCCCGGTCGAATCCATGCCTCCTTTATTCCGATAGTGCCTTCGAGACTTAAGATTAAACAACATAGTCGGTCAGATTTTCTCTGAATTTTAGTTCAGGTTTTCCAGGGAGAAGCCGGCCCATGAAGACGGCTGAATATACTTAAGATTAAACAATATAGTCGGTCAGATTTTATCTGAATTTTAGTTCAGGTTTTCTTGGGAGAAACCGGCCTATGAAGACGGCTGAATATACCTAAGATTAAAGAATATAGTCGGTCAGATTTTATCTCAATTTTAGTTCAGGTCTTCCAGGGAGAAGCTGGCCCATGAAGACGGCTGAATATACTTAACATTTAAACAATATAGTCGGTCGGATTTTATCTGAATTTTAGTTCAGATTTTCCAGGGAGAAGCCGGCCCATGAAGACGGCCGAATATACTTAAGATTAAACAATAAAGTCGGTCAGATTTTATCTGAATTTTAGTTCAGGTTTTCCAGGGAAAAGCTGGCCCATGAAGTTGGCTGAATATTTTGTGTTCTCCAGGTTTTTGCTAGCCAGTGTTGACCAAGTGATCAGGTTTTAATGTAACTATTATGCAGTGTATGTGACATTAAGTCTTTCAATTGGTGAAATAAGTAGTCTGCCAAGGAAATAGAGCACAATGCAGATCATAGAAATATCTTAAGAAAATTATGTTTCAGGTAGATCTACATAATGTATTGAAAAACATAAGCGGAACTATTAAAAACTGTAACATGCAGACCTGTTGGGCTAAGTGTACCTAAAATTTTGTGAAAATTTCCAAATATTTGATTGTATGTAGCCCAACAAACATGCGAGATCTTGCCCAACTTAAATGTTATCAGAGTGAAAGAACTGAGAGCAGTTTCGCTAAAAATATTGACCATGTTGACCAAGGGATCCATTCTCTGACAGTATGGCATTACTCAATAGGGCATTAGAGACCCCTCTGCAGTTAGCTTCCCTCTAAAATGTTGTTGATGATTCTCGTGGGATGCAAAGTTTTGGCCATTTCGCTCTGGCCATCATAGGCGTCGACATGGGGAGGGGCGGGGTAAACACTGCCCATTCAAAAGTTTCAACAACTGTAAGACAGTCAATGTTACTGCTTATCAACTCGTTAGGAAAATTTCGTATTATTGGCATATCGAAAATATAACGACCGTTTGTTCTTTATATTTACCTTCTTTCGCAAATGAGAAAATATGAGGGATTTTCCCCTTGATGGATATTTTGGGCAAATTTGTCGACATGTTTGGCTAACACCCTATTACCAGTCGAAATGATGTAGCGACGTCCTTGATAATCTCTTAAGTTTATAATCCTTTGTTGTTATGATGATGGCGGTGACAATAGTAATGAAAATGATTAAAAAATAATAATAATAAGAGCAACAATAATAATAATAATTAAATAAACAAAAATAATAATGATAATGATAATAATAATAATAATAATAATAATAATAATGAATGTTTTTTTTTATCTGTCACGACGTTTTCGGTCGTGATGATTATAATATTATCTGCG
Source organism: Mesocentrotus franciscanus (assembly GCA_037976565.1). Lineage (NCBI taxonomy): Eukaryota > Metazoa > Echinodermata > Echinoidea > Camarodonta > Strongylocentrotidae > Mesocentrotus > Mesocentrotus franciscanus. Next base: position 11,042,869 of record CP137678.1, read on the forward strand.
TTAAGCCATTAGGTATGGAAATTATTTCTTTAATTATTTGTATATGATGCAGGGATATACTGTATATGATGGAATTTGTTTTGAAAATAAATAACCCTGTGGAAAAGGGAAAAAGAATAATATAAACAATACTACTACTACTACTACTTATAATTTTGCTACTTAAAAATAATAGACAAAATAATAATCATTATTCTATTACCCAAGCAATTGATATGGACCCACCTACACCTGGGTGGAGAGAGGAAAATATGGATTAATTATATACCAAAAGATGTTAGTGCCGGGTTGAGATTCGAACCCTCAACCCTTGGATTGAGAATCAAGTGAATGAAACACTTTACCACGAAACCTCGATATTGTTGTCAAAGAATCTGCCTTCGTTAAAGGTTAGTACTTGCTAAAGGGTTATAATGATTGACATCTACAATAAGGTTAGCACCTTACGAAAGCATCACAAGATCACCATAGCAAGAATGACCAATGAATAAAATCAATGAACAGAATCAATGAAATTTAGAGGAGCCGTGGGGTCGATGAAATATTATAGGTAATCGTTAGTGTCATTTCTTTTCTTTATTCAGTTCTGAATGTATAAATAGTTAATAAGTTTGCATAAAAATAATACGATATAATAATAATAACTCATATCAACAGAAATAAACGTTCTTGAAAAGAAGAAAAATTAAGACTTTCAGAATCGCAAGAAACTAAGAAGTGGTTGTTCGAGATTGCAAATGGGTGGAGTGTGACAAATGATATAAACTATAAAAACAACCATGCCATGACCAAAGGAATTTGAGGCCAACAAGTTCATAGTCTAGACCCCATCCAAATACGTAGTCTCATACGAATTGCGTTCTTCGGTGAATGATATTCCCATAATGTTAACTCTAGTTTACTTACATTTTGCTCGTCAAACAATTACTCATCTATGTGGAAACAGTAAACTACTACGAATCACAATTAATCAACATGTCTCGAAATGCAATTGCTTATTACCAGAGCTCAAGAGTAGCTCAACATAATCAATGAAGGTTTGCGAGTTGCTGGATATCAACTGCAGCTAGAATCAACGTGATATGAACAGCACGTGGAATGGCTAAACAGCATACGATGCCATCCAGTGTTCTACAAAAACAGGAAATACAATAGATCAGTATCATTGATCAGAGTATCCATTCATACCCCGCGTAGAATCCCCTGGAGCTTCGGCAGTAGAGCCCCTTCCTCGGCTACCTGATAGTGCCTTTGGGACCGTGCGGATTAGGCAACACAGTCGAGCAGATTATCGCCGAATTCAGTCAAGTTCCCTGTCCCGGGAGACTTCGGCTCGGAGTACAGCTCAGTAGGCTTTCGTCTACTCGCTACCATCTCTTTTAAATTGCCTCCATGTTCTTGCAGTATATGACATTGAATGAATCATTGATCTGCCTGTAAGTATGTACCACGACTTCCGGAAACGTTAACAGGGTATCTGTATCGTTGGTGTACTCACATGTAACAATAGCTTGTGGATCATTCATTCTGTGAACCCTTGAGTAATATGTCAGGCAGGGTCGTTGAATCATGTACATGCAGACTGTTATGTGAATTTTCAAAGAAAATGAGATGAAGTAAGAAAATCCAAAAGCCGGGATTAACCTACATAGACACTTACACAAATCTCCATACATTGACGTTAGAAAATATTTAAATGACCACGAACAACAAGAAATGAAAATGGAAATTTCTTAATACCGTACATCAACTGCTGCATTGATTTAATATTCTGAACATTTTAAACAGCATAAACTATATATCAATTGTTCATGTTTTCATGGGACAACATATCACGCATTATTTAAACATATTTGTGGCTTACACCCATTGTTGAACAATTTACATTTTTTGGAATGATTTTATTTCAATAAAGTTGTCAAATGCTACACTTCCAATATATTTTGAAGCAATTTCACCCCTAGCCTTGTGATATCAATAGGGATTTAAAACGAATTAAAGCAACAATCACACAATGGATTTCTGACTATTCGAACTGTAACCCCAAAAGATTTAAATTGTAATTTCCGTCATAATTATTGTTATCATATTTACCCGTATGGATTTGACATAATCAATGCAATACCCAAGTAGGTAAATTATCAACACAAAAGTTTTATATGAATTACAGTTTGTTATTTTCTAAACATTTTATCTAATTTGAAATAATGCAAAGATACATACTTGTTCAACTATTTACATTGTTTCCATGTATATATATATATTTTTTATACATATTTGTTATAATTTATTATGCCTATGTATTGGAAAACAAAATATTCATATACCATGTGAATGAAGTTTTCTAATAAATACAAAAATACAAATTAATAAGAAAAAAAAAGTTGGAAATTAATTAAATCGTTTACAAGCTCAGTAAGTACGTAAACAAATCTACCTACATCACTATCCACATCACATCTCCACACATGATTATACACAAACGCACCTACACACAAACATGCCCACTCACACTTAATAAAAAATGACCAATGTGCAATTGTATCTGTTTTCTATCTTATGATGTATCGTTTATTTTGTCAAACGTTCCATCTGAAAGAAACCCCGGAGGCAGATGAATGTTTTTAGAATGTAGCTTGTATTTTCCCCCTTCTTTCTCTTAAGGAATGACAGTCAGTTCTGGTCTGCACCAAGTTTGTGAATGATTATGGAGATTGGTCGATCGAAAGTGCTACTCCTCGCGGAGGGGAAGACATCGGCATCATCATCCCCTCAATCCTGGGGCCATCTTAGGCATGAATTCACAATCGGCCTCACTTACATCGACCACCAGCAGTAAGACATTATCCAGTAACCATAATTAAGTTAGCATGCCGGGTAAGATTTATTTAAAGTAACATTTTATCTTCCCCCCAGAATATTTTCTCATATTCTACAGATATTCAAGTAATAATTACAGACAGAGCAACACAAACATACTCCAAGAGCGTAGTAACGCAGGAGAGAAGATGTAGATTCCATATAATAAGCTTAGGTCGGGAATGCCTGAGTAGAAATGTAATATAAATATATAAGACAACCATTAATTATTAGAAAGGATTGTTGAAGTGGAGGAATTCCTAATAATTTTGTGTATATCATCTGCATGTTTTGGCACGTTTTCAGGAGAAAAGAATGTTAAATTAGGATTACACAATTTGCGAGGGGGGGGGGGTGGGAACATAGGATCCATACAGATATATCTACAGGAAATGTATTTGTTGTACTTTTACCCCTTTATCATAAAATTCACTTTTTTATTTAAAAGAATTCCAATTATTATTTCTAAAGTTCTTTTTGGGTGAATTTCATTTCTATTTCTATGCGAGTGGTTACTGCATAGTCAGACATGTACAAACTGATAATCTTTCAAAAGGTTTTCCTTACTTTTCTTCTCAATGGAGAACATAATATGTGAACAGTCATGTACGTGGGATCAAAACCATAACAATTTGAACAGTATGAACACAATAGAAAACAAGAGTTTGCTAAAAAATTGCTAAAATTAAGGGAGTGAAAGACAAAACAAATGTTTACTATCAGCATTGCCTTCAGTCTTTTCATATAAGTATATACCTAAAAAGGAAAACTGTATTCAATTCAAATATTCAATAGAAACACCTGTCAGAAATTGATATCAACAAGTATCAAACTTTAAAATAAAAAACAAGATTATATAATTTAAGTGAAATATTGTCGAATCATGCACTGTAGGTAAGATTCGATTTTAATTAAATCTACTTAAACACAATCCTCTTTGAATTTGTATAAGCAATTCACATCTGTGCCTACTACAATGCCAAATATAATTAGCTATAACTGCAAGGAGGTACATATATAGTATTACTTCATTTCCTTTCCCTACAATTTGCAACGCTTAATTTATCACATTCATCATGTTAATAAAATATATTTCTTTTAAACGAACACCTGATGTATTGTCTTTGTTTAAATTGACTCGTCAACTCTTTCGTTTCCTTACATTTGCCGTATTACTTCACATAAAGCTAGACATTAATTATTCAGTTCGTTTATTTGTTTTATTTCCGAAAATCATCATAAAAAACAATAACACAATATAACAAAATCAAAGACTTATATAACAATGATAGAATGATAAAACGGTTGGATAGTCCATTTCAGAGCCATTAACCTAATGGCTCTGTTCTTCCATGGAGTCCAATATATACATAATGATAATATAATAAGTAATGATATTACTAAATAATAAGGCTTAATTAAAATACACTGTACATGTACTAAAAAAAAAAAATAATAAAATAAAATCATTAAAATCTATTCAAATATCCCATCCCATCCCTAATGTAACTAAATACGACCCTACCCTTATCACCCACCCTGCTAACAATTTATTTAATTAGTTTTAAAATATTCTACACATTTTCTAATTTAGTCTGTTATTACATTGATTATGTTCACGGCAAAAGCCAACGAGATTGCGAAGTCCAAATATCAAAATAATTAAAGTATTTTTGAACATGTTTGTTGAACAAATTTATTGTGCCTAACTGACGGAGCTTAAGAGGTAGTTCATTGTATAACACGGATCCACGATACAAGAATGTACGTTAAGACTGATTGGTTCTTGGTTTCGGAAGCATAACATTTTCATTATATCTTAGCCATTTTCATTATATCTTAGCCCGTAACACTTTTCGTTAAGAACAAAAATTATCAGTCATATATTTAGGTGTTAGCTCATGAAATGTTTTAAACAATAACGAGTACACATGTCTCCTACGTCGAGATTTTAAAGTTTCCCAATTCAAGGTATCGTGAATTTGATGAATGGATATATGTTCATAAGGTTTAAACTGAAGAATAATTCTTCCTGCCCGATTCTGAAGCTTCTGAAGTTGATCAAAATGATTATTATTTGCAGATTGCCAAACAGTATCCGCATAGTCAAAATAAGGCATAATTACAGATGTATAAATTAGTTTAAGATTTGACTCATGCATAAAATATCTTAATCTCCTCAAGAAACCAATCATTTTCCCAATTCTTTTGTTCAGTTGCTCTATATGAATATTCCACTTAAGTTCAAATTCTACATTTACTCCAAGATATTTGAAACATTTTACTTGATTTAACTTAGTGGCATTTACTTCTAAAGCATGCATACTGGAGTTCACAGAGAGTCTATTTGCATTCATCCAAGATTGTAGATTACCTAGCTCGTCGTTTAAAACTGATTGAATCACATCTAAATCTTTGTGGGAATGATACATAACCGTTTCGACAGCATAAAAGTGCAAATTGCATTTAGTGAAAGATTTAGGCAGATCGTTTATAAAAACTAAAACTAGTAGTGGCCCCATCATTGAGCCCTGAGGTACTCCATAATCAAGGGTCGATTCATCAGACAATGTTTGTCCTATGGAAGTTCTAATATGTCTTTTCATTAGATAATTCTGAAACCATTTTAATGAGGTTCCTTGGACTCCAATATCATAAAGTTTTTTAATGAGAATTTGGTGATTGACAAGTTGACAATAGTGCTTATGTATGAACGCCTTCCCGGTTCTCAAAAGCTATTTCACGTAGCTCATGTAGTTTGTTAATTAATTATTGCGAAACACCACACAACTGAAAAAAATTCTCAGTAAAATAACAATTTTCATAGAAATATACTTTTCACAATATGAATCATAAACGAAAAAAGTCTTTTATAAACAACCTTTGTACACAGGTACGTATGTTTTCACTGTTTGGAAAATTAATGCAACTTTCATTTTGTGCCAAAATTTAAATAGAAAAATGCCTTGGAAATTTATGTTTGTCCTTTAGTACCTTACTACTTTTCGGTCAATCTTTCTTTTTTCCTTTCAATTTAAAAGAACTGATAAATGCGTTGTAAACTACAATGCTTCAAAAAGGAGAAAATATTAGCAGTACGTAATCATAATGTGAGTACATTGTGTAAGAAACATAGAAAATTGTGAGTTTCAAACAATGTTAGTTAATGGAAATTACTTAATGCGTTGTGGAAAATCACGTGATCCAATTATAATGCGTCACAGATATTTTGAACGATTACAAGAAAGGTTGTACACTTTATTTGCATTGATTTACATCCTCACAAATCCAATTATATTAACCAATGCATGATTCCATTTATTTGTTGTTTTTTTGTATAAAAGTACATTACCGTCTATCGTTGGATACATGAAACAAAATCACTCTATAATGTTATTTAGGTTTCTGCCACACTAAAATCAGGAAATCTATTTTACTTGTCACACTATTCCCTCAGAAATGCGTAAATAACCGAACATATCCTTTGATATTTGATTCGATACTAATCCAATATGAATGACATATATAATTGTTGTTATATTTATCTTTTCCACGGAATATACGTCATGGTGATAATTCCTTGCTTTGAATTCCCACGTGAAAACGTGAATAACATATTGAATTAATATCGAATCTAAAATAAACCTGATAAATAGATATCTATGCAATAAACAAGTGAACGATAAAAGAAACTGATCGTGAATAAAGATCAATTTTTCTTAGGTACAGGACAAAACAACGCTACTATTTGAGTTGCATAACAATTTAAAAAAAAGAGAAAACAAATCAGGAGCCACTAAATCAATTTGTATTAAAAAATTACAACAAATAGATATCTATGCAATAGACAACTGAAAGGTAACAGAAACTGATTATGAATAAAGATCTATTTTTAAGGTACAGGACAAAACAACGCTACTATTTGAGTTGCATAACAATTAAGAAAAGAGAGAACACAAATCAGGAGTCGCTAAATCAATTTGTATAAAAAATTACAACAAATAGATTTCTATGCAATAGACAAGTGAAAGATAACAGAAACTGATTATGAATAAAGATCTATTTTTAAGGTACAGGACAAAACAACGCTACTATCTGAGTGGCATAACAATAATAAAACAAATCAGGAGCCGCTAAATCAATTTGTATGAAAACTTACAACAAATAGATATCTATGCAATAAAGTGAAAGATAACAGAAACTGATTATGAATAAAGATCTATTTTAAGGTACAGGACAAAACAACGCTACTATCTGAGTTGCATAACAATTAAAAAAAAAGAGAAAACAAATCAGGAACCACTAAATCAATTTGTATAAAAATTACAACAAATAGATATCTATGCAATAGACAAGTGAAAGATAACAGAAACTGATTATGAATAAAGATCTATTTTTAAGGTACAGGACAAAACAACGCTACTGTCTGAGTTGCATAACAATAATACAAAAAGAGAAAACAAATCAGGAGCCGCTAAATCAATTTGCATAAACAAAATTACAAAATCTGAAAAGAAACTGAACAATTTTCCATTTTCCGTCTTTTTGAAATGTCTATTGAAACTTTCTCTTGAAAGACGTTACAGCATTTCAAAGTAACAATTTGACGTGAAATACACGGTTGCCAAAAAAAGTTGGAATAAACTGTTGTTCTTTCTTTTTATGAGATGATTGTGACAATATGATTGGTTTTTTTATTTTTAACGCTAAACCTTAATTGATCAATAAAGATTTATCAATTGAGAATCTTCAATAAAGCTTGGAGAAGATAATGGGTGGTATTCTCGAAAGCGGAATAACTTTAGTCCATGGTTTAATCCTCCGACTAAGTATGAAATGCCAAGTGTCCATATGATTTGTTTGCTTTTGAATAATTTGATATGTCCCTAAATTACCATGAAAACATAATTATTTCATAGTTATGTTGTTGTTTATTACATTTTATTTTAATTTAGTGACAGATTAAATTATTCAAAAACATATTCATATGGATACTTTGCATTCCATACTTAGCCTGGGTCAGAGGATTAAACCATGGACTAAAGTTAGTCCGCTTTCGAAAATACCACCCATATACTTTATCTATCAAGAGTAGATGATATTGTCACAGTCATTCCATGGAAAGAGCTAACACATATTATTTCAACTTTATGGGCAACAGTGTCCGATATATTACATATTATAGTACACATGTAAATCATATCATTTTACACGGAGCAACCACCTTTCTAGGTCCAAACAGACGATTTGTATGTATTCATACACCTTTCCATGTTACGTTCAGTGAAAATAGCTTAGATGGCATTAGCACTGAATGCATTAACCCCTCTCCCTATATTGGAAACACCTTCAGGTATTGCATTGCGAGAAAGCTACACCATCCAAAGTTCAATTTAGCACTTGGTAAAATTGGTGTCGTGGACACGTTGTGAATGATGGTAAAGAGAGAGAGAGAGAGAGAGATAGATAATGATACATAGAGAAAGAGAGAGAGAGAGAGGAAGAGAGAGAGAGAGAGAGAGATAGAAAAAAAGAGAGAGATAGAAACAAAAGAGAGAGAGAGAGAGAGATAATGAGACATAGAGAAAGAGAGAGAGGAAGAGGGAGAGAGAGATAGAAACAAAAGAGAGAGAGAGAAAAGGAGATAATGAGACATAGAGAAAGAGAGAAAGAGAGGGGAAGAGAGAGAGATAGAGAAAGAGAGAGAGAGAGAGATAGAAACAAAAGAGAGAGAGAGAGAGGGGAGGCGAGAGAGAGAGAGAGAGAGAGAGGGGGGGGGAGGACCCCACCTCGGAGGGTAAAATCATGGAGATGGGTCCTAAATGGTGAGAGGCAAGGGGGAGGGGAGAACAGCAGACGTCAAAGGAAATACATATTAAAGAAGGAGAATGGGAAAAAATGTAAAGGAGCCATACCCAATATTTCAAACAAACATGCTAGAATCAATAAGTTTCAAATGCATGCTCTTTTTTATCACTTATTATTTTTTTTTACAGCCAAACTCGGCATTTACCTTCGAAACTGTACAGAAGAGGGCTTTCATTTAACATATAATGTTCATTACCGTAATTTAATCAACATAATAATGCATCCAATATCATGTTACTTACGAATTATTTCCTTTCTTTGTACACAATACGCCAAACGATTCGTTCGCATTTTGAGAGAGAGAGAGATATAGTGTGTGTGTGTGTGTGACAGAGAGAGGGAGAATAGCACACAGGAATATATATATCTTTATCACTGGAGAGTAAGTTGCATTCTGGCCGAAAATGATATGAATGTAGGTCGAAACAATTTACGATAAACCAAACAAAATTATATTCGCATATGAAAAAAAAAAATGAGTATATTTGCGCCTGGAATGCCTTTTATGAAGGGAAAAATCCAAATCTTGGCCCAAATACGCAAGCATTATTTTTCATATATTGTAATCCCATATGACCGTATATATGCCCGTATTTGTTTTTCAGGTCTTTTTATTCAGCACAAGTCAGTGAATTCAGTCATTTCTACTACATTGATTTCCAACTTTACCATACGTACTAAAAAACACTATATTTGTGTGTGTATTGGGTTTTTACAGACGTGTATCAATCAGATATGATTATTTACGTCTGGGGACCGACCTTTAACGTCACCATCCGAAAGACGTGACTCAGTTTCGAACCTGCGTCCTCGGCTGAATCAGTTTGTAACTTCCACTGTTAGCTGGATTACAGGCGCACGCCACAACGCCTAGATCATTCACGATAACTTATATACGGCTTGTTTCCCCCAATTCACATGACCAATGCTAAAAATCAGCATTGATGAGAATTAGAATTTCCTATATCTCTGCAAGGTTTGAACAATAGATTATATTTATCATTCAACGTAAACTACGTATTATCTTTCATTGTGATAGTCACGTTATTAAAAGCGTGCTCCTTATGTTCAGTTTTAATCAAACCATGTTTCTTTGCGGACATAACTGTTTCATTAGCCTTAAAAATATTGACTGCGTATAACAAAAAAAAAACAATAACAGAAGCATTCAATTATTAAGTATCTATGAATAGAAATAAATATATATAAATCCACTTCCCAAAAACCAAATAGACGACTACCGATCACTTTAAAATGATGATTGAAGATAGATTAGATGTTTATTATAAGATAAGGTTCCATCGAGTTCAGTGATTGTAGAAAAATATATGGGATTGGATATACATTTCTTTATTGCATGCTAATATCTTATTAATCATGTTCATTAAAATATGTTATGTTGTAGTTTTCACATAAGAATATGATGCTTATTTCATAATGGATGTTCGATTTGCTGGTTAAACTGGTATTATCGTGCGATTGCCTTGTTTTATTGTATTTGATTTTATTTCTGCATTTTTCCAAATATAATAACCGAATAACAAAGAACATATAAACGTAAGGTATAATACAAAATATAAAAACAATCATAACTTCATGTCAAAATGTTTTTTACGTAAATACATATAATAACGAAACTTAAAGAGAAGGTTGAGTTCTGGGGAGAGGTAAAAAATAATTTGTGAGCGTTATCATTATTATTATGCAAGTGTGGAAGAGCATCAGAGAAAAAATGTTCCCTGAAAATCATGGCTCTTCAAATGCCTTCTTATTCTAAATATGACTCGGAACAGCTTACAAATGTGGGTCTCATTTTCATGCCACATGTTCGTGTAGTCCCATATGCACCTTTCTGTGTACAGTGCTTGTTACTTTTACCAAGACTGGGCCAAATTTCATCATTTTGATGACTCCAGTACCTTGCTGTACACACTAATACTTATATGCTACTTAATCAACTTTTTTCTGATCGATTCTACACCGTTTCTTTCACAATGCAATCGCATGACCAGAACTTAACTTTTTCTTTAAGATTACGTTTCTCATAAAAATAAAATAATTATTTCAGAATGGATGTTCGCCTCGCTGGTTAAACTGGTATTATAGTAGCATTGCAGTATGAGAGAAACTGCCTCGAAGCAATTGAGGAAAGTCGATTACGTAGTACATAAGGACTGGCATATAACTGTAAGTGTATATACTGTCGAGTTTTAGAATTATCAACATATCACAAGCACACATACGTGGTAAAGATTAAATAAACGAATTAAAGTGAAAATATCAAATTACTTTATTGGAAACTAATGTGCTCTGATCAGAATAATAATCAAACATTCATTGAAAAGGCAAAGCCAAACTCGGACAAAGAAAAAATAATTCGATTAAAAGTCGGTAAATAGCGACACTGAATCTCCCTTTTATATGAATGTTTCTGTAGAACATAATCTTAATCAGATTAAGATTATGTTCTAGGGAAACATACATATAAAAGGGAGTTTATGAATAATGGAATTGAAATGACTGATCGATACAGATATGACATAGCATGTTACCGTCATATACATTGGGCAAGGGTATGAGGAAATCGTTTTCATTAAAAAAAAAACATGTGAAATATCAATGATTACAGTTATATAAGTAATAAACAATAAGAGTGAAGCCTTAAATGTACATATTCATTACCGTTTTGATAACTTGCCCGTAGCGATTGTACTTTTTGTTAATCTCAAAACACCATGACTTTTGGGGTTTTTTAATCATTTTTTTTCCGGCTTTCTCAGTTATACTCCTCTTTTAATTTAAATAAGCTTGTTGATCGAAGGGCTAAATTCATCCTAAAAGTTTACTATCATCATTTTTATCGTTTTTGTGTTATTATTATTATCATTGTTTTTAATGTTATTTTATTTCTTTAAAAACACACAATCAACAGTATTCCCTGCAGCTATTTCAGCTTAAACGGAGATAAAGAAAATGAACACCATATTTTAGCTTAAAGTAACTCGGTAACATTGCCTCCGATTCTGAAACAAAATCCTGGATTTAGCTCAGGCTGCAATCATAATATTTTAAACCTTTAGGTAAGTCAGAAATCCCATGACTTTTACGATTATCAAGATATTTATGATTGGAAATCGAAATTTTATTTTTCGTTTTCCTACCGGTTTTTTATAACACTACGGTCTACTGGGGAAAATTAGTATGGTGAGCGCGGTCACTCAGAGATTTTTACTTTTTTGAGGCATTTCATGATCATTTTGAATCGCAATTTTGTTTAGGGCTTTATTATTTCACCATATCACAGACACTGATAACACGTAGGGCCATGCACCTCAGATTTAACATTGTTAAACGATGCCTTTAACAAACATCATTTTAAAGTCAAATTCTGGTCATGTAATAAGAGACGCATCTGGAACAATTGGAAAGGCTGATCATGTATCAGTAGGGAATTGATGTATAGTGTCAAGTTATGGAATTAACAATTTAATAAGAAGTGGACTCATCTTGACGAAAAACATATGGACTTCACCAGTAAAAGAAAATGGTCGCAGAGGCTCTTATAGGATTTGGTGTTGTATTTATATATCTATTTACTCAGACAGACTGCCTATTTGGATAATATTGTTATTTATAAGGGTTGCTTGAAACATGTTGCTCTACGCGACAGAAAAACACGCCTTTTTGTTTTGTTTTGAAAGATATTTTATTTGTCTTCAATGCACACAAAATAATAACAGAATGATAATATATATATATATATATATATATATATATAATTTAACAATTTAGCCTTTTGCGTATGTCAAAGGGATACCGATATTTTCCATTCCACTTTTAGAAATGTATATTATTATTATATCGGATAATACAAGTACTGTGGAAAACTGCTGCCCTAATCACGCCGAAATCTCCTTCAAAGGTAGTAAATATTCTATTTCTATTTCTATTTATATTTATATTCTATTCTACTCTATTTTATTATTAATCTACCTCTTTTTAAATCTTTTATGTTGTTGTTCTTGTAAAGGTGATCTGCGTTTAACAAGCTATGCTTTTTTACAGACCACCTCTTTTCCACAATTTTAATGTCAATGTCTTTATAACATTCTTGTTATTGTTCATGAATTTATTCTTGTTGACGATGAACTTGTTGTTACTGTTCATGAATGTATTGTTTTCATGTCAGTGGAAAGAAATAAATAAATCTTGAATCTTAAATACTACATCGATAGCACGGATACGGTTAAGTGAAGGAGAATCGCATAAAGTGCAGATGCCATGATGTTTACATTATCATTTGAATCAACTTATGATTGCAAGGCGTCATTCCCGGTGTAAATTGTTTTAAACGCCTGGCTGCATAAGACTAGGAAATGCTAGCACACTGCCAAGTAAATATTTCATGAGGCCATAATCGTTCCACCGTGACTACTTTTGTCGTTTGATCAATCCTTATATTGGAAATTGAATATTATAGGGATTCGGGAGGCTTATACGTCACATAAATAAATTGTTTACGAGTGGGAGATAGTGTTGATGACAATTAAAGACACAAAACAAGCTCTTATTTTCTATACTAGGCATTATACTATTAGAGGCCGTTGATGTGTGCCATATAAAACGTCGATCGAGGAAGTATAGAAATATGGAAATTAGTAAAGAGGAAAATGTATTGAACGAGACTAAAGGTAAAGGGTATCATTAAAGAAGGCAGGTATTGGTTTAAAAAAAAGGATTTGAAGAAGATTGTAAGTAATCTGCATGATATAAAAACGACCCCCTCCCCTCCCAAACATAAAATAACTTTTAATCTCGTCAAAGCTTTTTACAATATGTATTTTGAAACACATATCGAATTCCTTATCAAGCTTCAGGCCAAATAATGAGATTTTAAAAAAAAGTGATTGTTTAGCAAAACAGTTTTAGGCATGTAAAACACGTTACACTGTTGATGGTATACGTATGATCTTGCATATTAATTATATTTAATGTTTAGCTTGAATAATACTTTACTTTATTTTCCAATCAATTCCGTCTCTCAATCAACGCTTCATATTTCCATTAAACCTTTCAAGTGAATTCAAGTTTTTTTTTTTATACATTTTGAAAGTATAGACACCTTTATCTGTACATAATTAATTCTACAACAACAACAAAATATTTTCTTTTAGTAAACACATAAGTGAAGTACATAATCACTTAAATGACCTCTCTGCGATGCCTGAATATTAAAGAAATCAATTATTTGTGAGGTGGTTTTACGGATTTACAAATCCCTAAAAAAATAATTGCCATGACTGTTAGAATGAATGTCTATTTGTGTATATATCTAAAGGAGGATAATGTTTTCTAACTTCAAATCCACGGGAGTAGTTCTACTGATTTTGGGGACGATAAGTCTATTTGAAATAAACACGAGAAACACGATTATTGCTTTGAACCTAGATCTCCTAGACGCATCGAGATATCTGCATTAAACAAAAAACAATAATCAGGATCTTATCCATGTATAAACTTCACGAAAATCTAAATGAATCCGAAAAATTCCTAGAGCGGAATTTCATGATTTAGTCCTACTTGAAATGCTGCAGGAATTACCATACAATGCATTTTTTTCCTAGTACTGCTTAATGTATCTCAGAATTCCAAGGATGCTCAGAGTACAATATTTATACATTTCCTGTGTATACATTGTGTAATCCGTTTAAATCCGGGTATCCAAGTGAGTAGTCTTCTTCTCGGCGCGATGTCCCGTATGTAAACTGAAGTTAGACGCTGATTTTGGATGAAAGTTCACCCTCGAGTTTGGCATTCACCGCGTGCCTTAATTGTTTTAGAATGTAAATCAAGGATCGCAGTGAACACTAAGAACGGGATGGATAAGAAGGAGCAGCGAAGCGGACGTTCAAATTTTACGGCTTGGTCACTCGTGATGACGTCATCGAACCATGATCATGTAATATGTTTCCTCCTTTGAAGCGATATAGATGACGTCATGTAATATTGATGAATCCAGTGCAGAAGTCACATTGAATATAAATAATATCACTATGCATTTTTATTACTGTTTTGTATATATATTTTTAAATACTAGTACACTATTTTACACGACATCACTTACACGCAATTTTGTCAGGAATGAAATTGTAAGAGAAGGATCACTATAGTGTCGTTTTGTTTGCATCTATCATCTATTAGGGATCATAATGTCAACAATACAAATTCACATTCCAAGATTATAATTAGGCTATTTATGAATAAAATGTTTGAAGCATTACCTTAGATCAGAATCTCTCGAGTTGCAAATATGATTTTTCTTCCAATCTGAGGTATCCCTGCTGAGAAAGAAAATGAGAAAATGAAAACCAAGGTACATGCATTCATCTTAAGCGCGAACGAAGCTGTGAAAATATGACTAAAAATGAGATGATGGCGGAGGTGACGTGAATTGTATTAGCGGATACACCACAAGGACGTTGCATTACGAGTAATAATGGGACGAGCAAAGGTGAAATATTAGAGTGCGGTTGCAGAAAAGTCAACAGCAGGATATTAATTGAGAGCCAAAAGCATTCTCTCTCTCTCCCTCTCTATCTTTGTCACTCTCTTTCTCTTTCTCGGTCTCCAGTGCTATTATGATAATGCCCGATCGGGATACCCGATATATCAGTCCGTGCAGGTTGGCTGCGTTTTAGGTGGGGATTAATCGGGCGAGAACACCGTGTTGGCTGAAAATCAGCCATTGAATAATGACCAATAAGGGAAGAAAGAATGAGCACAATAAACGGCTAGTTTACGACAATGGATTGGAAGTGCTGAATCATGATGGAAACAGAACTGTGCGACGTGATTGCAGCTAGCATTTTAAAATCACAATTTAGGAGAAATCGCCTCTTCTTGTTTATTACCTATAGTCACTTTACTACCGCGTATTCTTTGCCAAACGGGATACAACTACTTTGACGATGATGATGAACGTTAAAAGAACAGCAAGTATATAATTGCATTATGAAAAAGATCACGCAAGAGACAAATACATAACGAGAGAGACAGAGAT
This sequence comes from Mesocentrotus franciscanus, assembly GCA_037976565.1. Taxonomy (NCBI): domain Eukaryota; kingdom Metazoa; phylum Echinodermata; class Echinoidea; order Camarodonta; family Strongylocentrotidae; genus Mesocentrotus; species Mesocentrotus franciscanus. Next base: position 11,058,656 of record CP137678.1, read on the forward strand.
GGAGAAAGGAGATAGCTGGGGTAAAAGAAAGCACACACAAGTCATGGGAAAAATGACAAACATTGCATTTTTTTAATCAGTGCTATGAATCCTGCAGTTATTCCAATTGCAATTTCGTCTCTTCACAATATCAAACGTTAACAAAAATACAAATGGCCTATATCAAAACGAATGGAAAGGTAAACTTACATCATTTTTCAATCCGGCGTTGGTGCTCAATAAGCCGCCCATAACAAACTCGTATTTATAATAGAAACGCGGGATTGAATACAGAATACATAACGTACACAAAAGAAAATCACACGATCTTGCCAGAAAATCGAGTAAATAGGAAGCGATAACACGCACCTCTGTAATACTCGATCGCAAGCCCACAATGGCGCCATGCCATGTTGCCATGTAAGCAATGACTAATGAAGAATCTCTCTCTCTCTTTCGCGAAAAGAAAGAACGACAGAGAAGCTGCACGATGAATCATAGCCTTTTCCCTTTCCATCACCGCATCCAGCCGGCTAATGCGAGCACAACAAAGAACCGAAATGTCAACATATGTTCGTTCCAGCTTTCCGTCTCTCGATGCAATAGAAAAGCAATAGAATCAGTCGAATGATCCCGGTCGTGGTCTCGAGAAATGCCCATTAAGAAACGGAGCAATAGGAGAGGAAAAAGGCATAACCCTCGCATGATTTCTCGCTCCGATATGACCAGCGTATTAACCCAGAGAGCAGGCGTTTATGACGCAATTTTGACACTCATTTATTTATGGTACAGTCATGAATTCATGATAAAGCATATGGCGAGGTTTTTGTGCGGAGACGTACGAAACAAGAGAGCAAGAGAGGAAGGGGGGCGAAGACGGAGACGGAGAGAAGGAATGAGAAAAAGAGACGGGGCGAGAGAGAGAGAGAGAGTTAGAAAGGAAAAGAGGAAGAGATCGTACACTTATTATATTCACGACACTACTGCTAATACTGACCTTGGTGTATAATGTGGACTCGGAGCGTCGCCATGGAACACTTGGCGCCGTGCATACAAAATGTGCATCCTGTATTGAAGCGAAGGTGTCGTCTGCGAAGCAGGCATCTACGTTAGATGTGGAACTCCGCATTTTCGCTTATTTTTCTCCCGCGCTTTCGCTCTAACTACCAGCCAACTATTCTCCGTCGATTTCCAACGTGTCTCTCCTAAGAGGATTGTCATGCATATGGGGTTTTGTATGATGTAGCGGTGTTATTTTAATGGCAACCTCGTCTTCCTTCTACTCCCTCTCTGTCTCGATGTTCCTCTCCTGAAACGGGCAGCTGAGATTCACCGTTATACACACTTAGAAGCTTCCATTACTGTCAGGCGGAGTCTTACGTCAGCGAATGACGTGGATATCTTCCCATTCAGGTCAAGACTGCACGAACTCCCCGGCAAGACATGCATGCAAGATGCAGATTTTTTTTTTACTAAGTGCGTCTCCGTGCGACATCGACCGAGCGTATGGGGGGAGAGAACCAGAAGCCTCATCTGCATTCGTAGTCGGTACGGTCAGAAAAACAGAGCCAAACTAAGAGAAGAGACAAACACACCCACTCTCCAAATTGAATGTCATCCTTTATGCAAAAAAAGAAAGCTGTTTCCCCTTTTCTCCTCCGCTAGTGCCTCGCTCTCGCTCCGCTCTTCGTCGCTTGAAAATCGACGAACGTAAATTTCGCCCCTTAGGCGAGCAGGTGCATACTTGATTAAAATTCACGACGTCTGAGAGACGAAAAAAAAGAGAGAAGAAAGGTGAATAGGATAAGAGGGAGGAGAGAGAGAGTGGAGGTTGAGGGAGATGGGAGAGAGCAGAAAATATACTGCTTGAGTTAGTGAGGCATGGTGATTGGTTGATGCAAGCGTCTGTGTGTAATACTAGATGGACTCGTAAGCGTGGAGAGGGGCCCATGGAGCGTTTCTGCGTTGTCCCTTCGAAGCAGGCAGCAGCAATATGGCTGTATGGCGTGACTGTACGGAGACGACAGTGGGCGCGCCGGAGAAGAAACGGCGAAGGAGCCAGTAGGAAGGCACGCTCCACGACACACCACCTCATGCGCGAACAGTGACCGGCGACAAAATGATGCACGCCGCGGAGCGTGTGGCGTATTTTAAGGCAATCTGCTTCTCAACCACTCTCCCCTACTCTCTCTCTCTCCTCTCTCTCTCTCATTCCCTCCCTCTCCCTCCCTCATCTTTATTTTCCAACCTGCTCAGCGAGCAAATGCATCGCCAGCGTGCATAATGCCGTCTGCTTAATGAACGCCTCCCGGCCGAGGCGGGCTTGAATCCCGCACACTACTTTGCCAATAATCAAATGCCGGTTGCGGTCTACTCTGAGATAATCTATCTTAAATCATCCCCCTTTCTTTCCCGCCATGTCTTCCCTTAAACGAATAAATTGGAGAAGCGAGGGTTGGAAATACACTCCCTAGGTCAATCTCCCTACAACAAAGACATTTAAGTTTTGATCTCGTCAATTTTAAATACACATTCATTTCAAAACCGCAGCGGCCAACTTCCGATTTAATCAAACCCCTTTTAAAGAGTAACGTCTTATAGTATTTAGAGTGAACCTGCTATGACTCTTCGAATAGACTCAATGACTTACTTAAATATTCGCTGTGCAGCTCCGGGATACACATTTATAATTATCCATCCGTTTTATACAGATTGTTTATATATCTCTTATATACAGTGAATCCGTACATAGACAGTACATAAAAGTATCTATTAACCACACGTGCATGCGAATTTTGATTTCACTTTATTCTCGAATAGGTGCAGGGATTCTTTCATAAAAATATTACATACACACGAGCAATCCAACGTTTTCGCAAGAAATACGTATATGACTGAATCAAAAGGTTTCTCAATAAAAGAAGCCCCTTTTCTTACGTACGACAAACTACGTTTATAAATGTAAACCTGTACACACACAAAAATGACTATGGAATAACCACTAAATTCACGTACGATATGAGTCAGTATTCTATAGTATCATTCGTATTATTTTACATGATATTACACTACAGTATATTATAATGATAATGATATTATAAATATATTCATATTTATGCAGAGAGAGAGACGGAGACAGAGACAGAGACAGAGACAGAGAGAGAGAGAGACGTACCTTGCACAAAACACATATGGTTATTCACAGTGGAAAATAGGTTACATAATTTCTTTCAATAGATAAACAGACATATAATCGTGCGTGTAAAACTGATCAACACAATCTGTTTATGCTTAAACTAACTGCAAATCGCATTTGTATAATCAAGTAGAAAATTAAAGGCAATGTGGGAGGAAAGCGGAGGTGAAATCAGGGAGGACAAAGAGAGAGAGAGAAAGAGAGAGAGGGGGAGAGGGAGAGAGAGAGAGAAAGAGAGAGAGAAAAAGAGAGAGTGGGAGAGAAAGGGAGAGAGATATCCAAGTTAATCCGGTTACGGAAACCAAGTTTGACACGATTATAATTACAAATCGTGCCCTTTTTCTCTTGCCAATTTATTCGAGGCTACTTATAATGCTCTTTTTGATGAGGGTCAATCAGTGAACTATTTATAGAAATTGAAATTTGAGAGTAGTTGTTCGCAAGAGCTTTTTTCCTTTAATAACTACACAATGTATAGAATATAAAATGTAAATATTTCGAACGTCCTATCTCTCTCTCTCTCTCTATCTCTCTTTCCCTCTCTCAGTCCTTCTCTTTTTCTCTCCCCTTTTTATGCACATTCCACTTTCTCTTCTTTGTACTTCTCCTTGTTTTCCCGTCTCTCTCAGTCGCTCCTCGATTCTAGTTATCCGATTTTGAGTCCCCATTACTATGTGCATACCCATTCTGACTCATTGTCTCTGCCTCTTTCTACCTACATCTGTTTCCATCTATACCAGTGCTTCTCTCTCTCTCTCTCTCTCTCTCTCTCTTTCTTTCTCTACCCCGTCTTGATCTGCATATCCAGTAATGACATTATCAGCAAGGCCGAGCGAATACTGTCTTGAAGACCCTGACTTAAGAAAGAGTTTACCTGCGTAACTCGACGCTATCTTTTTATCGGCATTCAGGATAGAATGTCTCCCTGCGCTTCCCGATAGTGCGACATCCTTATCCGGTGAGAGAATATAATACGATGGGAATGGAAGCTTATACAAGGGAGAAAGAGAGGGAGTGCTAGAGAGAGAGACAGAGAGAGAGAGAGAGAGAGAGAGATGGAGAAGATATGATAAACAGATATATATCAATATCGAGTAAAAAAAAAAAGGGACAGAGAGGGCGAAAGAGAGAGGAGATACAGAGTGTAAGAGAGTAGGAGAGGGATATATGGAAAGAGAGTGTGTGTTTAAGAGAGAGAGAGAGAGAGAGAGAGAGGGAGAGACAATGACAGAGATACAAAGAGATATGGAGATACGAAGAGAAGAGGAAGATCCAAAGACGGACGGAGATTGAAAAGGGAATAATATCGAAGAAAGAGAGGAGGAAGGATTCAGATAAGGAGAATGGGGCAAGAGGGAGAGAGAAAAGATTGCAGAGATTGATCTCGTATACCCTTCCTCTCAGGTTTCCTCTCTGAAGCAATCTTCCATCTCATCTTTCCATTCACCTATGTTCCACCATGCCTTGACAAGGAGACCCTATGTTAAACCTTTAAGGCTGCTACTCTACCCGAACAACGCCGAAATGTCATTGCGTCAAAAACGTTATACAATGTAATGTATACGCCCGCAGTGGAAGTTGTTCGTTCCTCCTCTTTTTTCCATTTTTTAAAGCCATTTTCTATGCGTCCCACGCGAAGTACCAACAAAAAAATGATTTTGAAATATGATCAAATTAAAATGTCTGATTTAATCAGTCGGAGGCAGATTCCCAGCCAACGTTAACTCGATATGCATCACTTAATTAAGATGAATGTCAAAGCGTATTACATGTCTCCTGCAACGCATGGTTTAGATGGCAGGCACAAACCCTTGTCATTCCTGCCTTACAGTGTCTGAAGTTGAAGACTATGCTGGCTACACGGTCCACTGAACACTTATAGGCCCGGCACTTAAGCTGCTCTTATTTGACGGAGCTAGGCTCTGCTGGAGGCTTTAGGAATTATGGTAGAGTCAAATTAGAGTCTGTGCTTGCAAATTACGAAGGAGGATTTTTTTTTTCTACCGTGTCCAGCACTGTTATCATCACTGGAGAGAGAGAAATGGCGAATATGTGACATTTTCTTGATATTATTTTTGTAAGTTTTTTCAGACAGATTAATGGAAAACGAAGGTGAAGTATTTTTAAAGTTTACAGAGATATTTTGATTACCTTTCTCCTACATTAAAACCTTCCTCATTTTATTTATTAACGGACGATTAAAACATTTGTCAAGAAAATTTTCGATTAGAGAATACCCTTTAAAAAAAATGTTGAATAGAATGCATTTTGGGTACCCGTGGAATGAATAAATAAATAAGATATTACCCTGGAAAGTGAGAAGTATCTTTTTTAATGATATCGACAGGTTTTTCAAACTGAAAAAATAATACTCTGAAGACTATAGAAAGCTCCCTTGTTTGAAGTAATTCTGTGTCATTATGTTAAGATATTTCAGGATAGAAATACAAATTTAATCCCAAATGTACGATTTTGCGTTAAAATTTAAGAGCTAAGTGGAATATAGGATATTGACACACCTAAGATTCTGCAGATGAAACTCTGGGGTCGTCTTCAAACTCGTAAAAACTGAAAGCGTAAAGAAATGGGTATATAATGGCAAACCTGGAAAGCCCGTCAGCTTGTAAAATATTAATGTCACCTGCTCTCTCTTAACCGTTTCGTCGGAAGATGACAATCTTTAATAATGAGTCTATTATCATGCACGGTAATAGATAACGGATTGATGACACTGCCATATGGATACACCTTTGATTAAAAAACTACGAAGGCCATTTTCATCGGAAACATCCATCGGGAATCAATTCCAAATAGACACACGCAAACTTTACCTCTATTTTCCTCCAGGAGGAGAAATAATTTATCCAGGAGATAATGTTTATCGTTTATGGTTTCTGTAATGAATGTGAATGTCAATGTGAAATATGAAATAAAACTAAATAAAACTAAACTGTAAACTAAAACTGAAAACTAAACTGACGATAGTTTAACACTTTCATATTTGCCTTCTGTATAAAAGGGTATCATGAATGTATAGCTACTTTTAAATTTGAATTTCTAATCTCTTAATCGTTACCAGCTCATTAAAATTGTGTGAATTCTACGTTGAATTAAAATACGATACACATCTTTCGAATGAGGATGCAGGGACATACCATCAACCAAACGCAATGAATAACAGATTTGATAAGTGCTCTTTGAAAAGCTCATTTGGTGATTGTTGCATTATAACCTTCCCACTTTCTAATTACCGTGTAGTTTATGAGAAGGTGAAAATAAATTCGCGGCTGGCATAATCACATTTCTCTCCTGCACTTTTTGTTTTAGGTCAGAAAGAAGGTCAAATATTCGCCCAATATCTCCCATGAGTGCACATCCCATTTTTAACGAGCCATGCGGATGGTAATAAGTGAAAGAACGTTGCCAGCGCTTTAATTATCTCTCAATGGTCACTAATCTCGTATGCACATTCAAATTGCATAATTTGTCCCGAAATAACCCGTTTCATTTCTCCCCTCTATATATCATTCCCCCGTTTTAGTAGAGCGAGGCAACCAATTCCGAGCATAACGCTGAATAAATTTCGGGGAAATAAGCATCGGGAGGGGAATTGTTCATTTTTTTTTTTACTTTGCTTGTATGAAAAATGTGACCCCTCACCGTAATTCGTCATGTTTATATTGGCACAGGAATTGTATTGATCGGAGCTTCCAATGGGAGTTTAGAAATGACAATTAGCTATTGAACATCTTGATGAGTATCATAGAAGTTACAGAGGAGTATACGCGAAGTAGTTCTCATTCGCTTTAAGTGCAATGCTAAGCTAATAAATATGGAGAAGCACAACTGTGGCCTATCTTAAAGTGTGAACGTGCGTGAGTGTGTCGCGCCTATCACTAATTGAACTCCGGTATGCATTCCGAAGTATCCCTGACCCATTTACTTTGTTTTAAGAATCAAACGTGAAATTCTATTTTCGAGGTCGAAATAAATATTTTCCCATTGATTATGTAAAGTAAATCATTTTTTAAGGGAATATTAAAAAAAATATGCAATCGCCTTTTGAGAATTTTAGAGGCTTAAATTTGTTTCTATTTATTAATTTAGAATTCAATGACCCGTTGAACGCCTACTTCGTCAGCAAACGGCTGATCAGTGCGTCTACGGCTGGGTCGTTGACGTTTCATTCTATATTCGCGCTCAAGGGATGGATTTTTTTTCTTCTTCGTCTTAGACCTGTTTGCCCTTCTGCTCAAAAAGCTGCACAAAGCACTAATTGCCTTTCAGGAATGAAAATGGATTCAGGCGCCTCGGGGGGAAGAATCGAAAGACTGAGGAAAGAAAGCGGAAAACAAAATGGCGAACAAACATGTGTCGGACGATTCAATTTCCCATTCTCCGGTGGTCTTTTTAAGAGGTTAAGTAGGGAACTGGTCCGCGAGTGTTTTATTTTCGTCTATTGTCGCAAGCCCTTTTTAGCTAGGAAAAGGAGGAGACATTCGCATCAGTTCCGGGTATGCATATGCCCACAATTTGCCATGTTTTGGATTCGACTCGGGATGTTTTCAGTTTATGGTAAAGGTCGTCTAGGATGATGTTTTAGTGGGGTTAACTCTGAGGCGACACTGTTCATCCCGGTGCGGTGGCTACGATTATGGGTCTGACACCAGGACGGCTTCCCGCTTTTAAAGCTTATAGGGAAGAGAGGATTGGAAGGACAAGTCTTTGACACTCTTCTGGGGACAAATATTTTCCCATTAGACACTATCACGGGGCAAGAATACAGATAAATAGGGGAACCCTTTACAAATAGAAGGGGAATGGAAGACAGAAAAAGTATTTAAAAAAATGAAAGAAAGTGAGGAAGAGTGAACTAGACAGATCGTACGGAGCGCCACTTGAGGATAACTTAGATGACGCATGGATTTGTCTCGCCGCTGTCGCTAGGAGGCGCTGTGTGGAATACAATCATGCCACAGGATGAGGAGTTTTGAATTCAAACAGGGAAAACAAATCTCGACATTCAGCCGAGGAAAAAATAGACAAAAAACCCCAAACAAACAAACAAATACCAACATGAGCCTTTTTGACAGAGTGAATCTTTAAGATTATGCTTAAACGTTCTCGTTGGTGTTTTGACATCACTCCCGTACCTACTTCTTCAACCCACACAGTACCCTTCACAGCACGCTTCGGGAAAACCCCTAGCCCCTCACAATCTGACTGTATGCATTTTGAATTCGTTTACTGCCAGATATGTAATTTTTTCTAGCACCCACTCAACCAAAAACACATGGCGCGATTGCAGCATTAAGCATGAAGCAGAAGGAAGGGAGGAGGGGGTGATCAGGGATGGAGGGGGGAGGAGTCGAGCACCCTCGTTTTTTTTCTAATCAGATTATCGCTCATGCATATACGACGCTGTGTACTTCGCTCTTGCGCACCGTGACTCCTTGAGTTATTCCGCGGTATGTGCCTTTTTGTACATCCAAATCACCTTCGGAAAGTATGTCACAGCTCTCGCATTTACATCAAATGCAAAATAGAAACTGCGGTGTGTAAACTAATAATAGCGATGGATATAAGAGCAACTTCGAAATGACGCTAATACTTTGCAGGGGATTTGCATAAATGAGGATGTGTATTAGCATTCGTATTCAACACATCCAGGTTAAGATAAATGTTGACACGAACCCTTTTCTTGGAAAGCAATTCCTGTCAGGGATTTTGGTTTACCATGAATGTTCTGCCTGATAAGAGGCACCATTAATGGCAATATACCGAAGAGTGTCAAGGGAGTCACTCTCTAGTATGTATTTACATATACTTATCTAGTAGAAGTAAACACATTTCCCTCGAAAGTCTGAGTTTAAATACTTTTTTAAATAGTAACTTGCAACAGTGAATTCTTCAAACTTTTGCCGTGGATATGGAAAACAACGACCATGTAGACACACAAGTAGCTTACAAATATATATTAGTGCATGTACCATTAATATTAATATATTATAATGATATTTGATATTATGCGATAACATGTTACAATTATTGATATGCCGAATAGAACTAAAGTGGAATGAAGCATGGACCTTTTTTAAAATAACTTTTCGCAGTAATTATTACGTAACACTGGCAACATGATATTTGATTTATTGTGTTTTATGTCAATGGATTTTAAGTTTATGTCATATCGACGGTCAAACCTTCCCACTGAATCAATTATGTCCTCTCCACAAGCTTGATATAATCAAGGATAAGCCTTTGATTATAATCTATTTGGGAGCTATCCGAATTGTAAGCGTGTTGAGTACATGGTTGTGCGTGGAATAAAAACGGGCTTGCCGACCAAACTCATCAATCAAAATGGCCGCGCATGACAGTCGACTAATTTCCTAATCTTCGTCATTCGCCATGTGTGAGTAATGTCGACGTTGATCTAGTTCGGATAGAAATCCCAAAATGAGCAAATGGAGACAGCGGGAGAGGGAGAGAGAGAGGGGGAGGTGAAGAGGGGGGCAGTATATTCATCAGATTTGTATGACTCATCCGTCTGATTTGCACAGACTATATGCACCCTATCAAGCATGCATCAGCGTAATGAACATATACAATAGGCTCAATGGAATTGGCAATAATACGAAAACAGGTAAAATGAGTGTCTTAAATTGGCAACAACCTGTATCGAAGTAGGACGGGGATGCGTTTCCATAATGAAAATATCGAAAATAAATCTATGCGTTCATTGTGTCGCCAAAAACACACCAAAATCACGATTATCGGGGCTGTTATTCATAATAATAATCTATCCAATTTCCAATTTCATCTCTCTCTCTCTCTCTCTCTCTCTCTCTTTTACCATCCATACTCTTACTCTCTTTATATATGTCCATCCCTCCCCGACTCACTCGCAATCTCGTTCCCTCTTTCGCCAGAATCAACATAATCACGCAATCGTGCCTGGACGCAGAAACGAGACAATAATTTGCTCAAGGATTTCCAGTTTGCGTGATTACATCCAAATAATACCATCTCACTCCAAACACCGTCGCTAATAATTATCATCCTGTCAATTTTTTCCCTCGTTTTTTCCCCTCTTATATTCTTGTCTTCCTCCATCATTCCAGTTCTTTTTTTTTCTTTCTTTTTTTCGTTCAGAGAATATCTAATCACGGGCAACGCGTTGGAGCATGCCATCATACTGATGGAGAACAATTATAGCGAATATGAAGTGCTTATTCCTTTTGTCTTTGGTTGCAAAATAAGTGGTGGAGAATGCGATCTGGTGGAGTGACAATCAATTATGGCTCAGCCTCAAAATGTATTTACCATCAACTTAAAGCCCAGCTACTCGAGAATTTGTAAGAAAACAGCACAAAACACGTTCGTCAAAATGCCAAAATACACTGTGTCTCATTGAAGCCAAGCTGTATATTAAAATAGCAGCAACTGTTTTAATTTGACGTCATATAATGTTTTCTCTTACTTTTGTTTTGACAAAATATTACTCATATACTCATACATTCGCCATACAAAATAATATAAAATGAATCACGGTAAAGGGTTTACGTGAGAGAAAAAATATACTCCAGCAGTAGTTGTTTTGAATTAAACTTCAGTTAATGCATATCCGTTAAACCATGAATTCAAATTAAGTCAATACGAGTAGCAGAACAATATAGTTAAAGGGTTATTATTGTATGGTGAATAGATATATTCCAACGTTGGGCGTATGCCACACTCAAAAGCGGTTAAGATATACCTTTTCTCGCATTCGTCAAGTACCTCACGCCTGTTCCCGGGAAAAAACCTGCTACGGACAGAGTTGACAGCCATGTCATCTATGCAAATTAGATTCAGGAGGAGATTGCCTGTCTCCCATCTCATGAGAGGCATGTAAAAAAGCAACAAAATAGCAGCATGCTCGCCGTGGAAAGGATGAAACATAAACGACAGGGAAAAGGGAAGAGAAAAGACGTAGTAAATGTAATGAATACAGATATAGAAATAGAGTTGGAAATAGAGAAAAGTAGAGATAGAGGATGAGAGACAAAGAGAGAAAGAGAGAGAGAGAGAGAGACATGACATCGGGTGCTTATCAGAAGGTTTCTGTAATTTCAGACCTGTTTACTGATCTAAACATCCTTGGACCTGATAAAAAAGGGACACTTGGCCCGGATGATATGAGGCAGAAGAGGCTGTGTGTGTGTGAGAGAGAACGAATGAGAGATTCCAGTGACAGAAAGAGGAAATAATCTTTTAGAGAGAGGATAGTGACGAACACAGTACCAACGTGTGGGATCAAAGAGAGCATTAGATATAGCTTAAAAGGCAGACAAACCAAGACGATATGATAAATAAAAAGAAACCAAAAACGATAAATATTTTAAAGAAAAAGATATAAGTGGGGTCTGTGTTTTGAGATATTTATACAATGAGTTCGAGTTTTGATTTTAAATGTATGCGCTCTATCCATATACGTAGAGAATGAAAATAAAAATAAGCGAGGACCAAAGGGGTAAAATCAAAAGCCTAAGTGTGCGGTGTTTAACCAATAACCATTAAATACTAATGGGTAGAGAAAGGCATGGATACGAAGAAGTCTGATTTGAATGCAAATGAGATTCGATTAGGGCTGAAATTCAGGCCGTCTTCTTTCTGCCCCTCAAAATTTATTTGAAGAGGTCCGCATCATTTCTCGGTTTCGAGCTAATTTTTTGGTCAAGTGTCCTCGACTCGAAAGCGACATCATATCATCGTCCTCATCGCTGTATTCGAACGACCGTGGAGTTCCGTCCAGATAGGATTACATTTTCGTTATATGCATGATCTAAATAGCATTTTTTCTTACCGCCTTTTTCCTCCTTCTTCTCTCTATAATGTCCCCGTTCATGTACTTGATTCGAATGCTTAACATCCCATATCTATTATTCATAACCCCCTCCATCATTCAATATGTTTCCATTTTACCTTTGCTTATAATACCTTGCATGATTTTTGTTTTACTTTGCCCTTCTTTCCATTTTTTGATGTGATTTGAGCCAAGCATCTTCAGGCGGTACGTATTTCATTACAGATTATGCCATATTTTAAGCAGAATTATCACAAAATACATCCGGTGCGGGATGCTTTACATACGAGTGCCTCTTGCATCTACAGAGGCCAACGAAGGTTAGGGAAATAATACTGCCAACGTCGTGGAAATATATATGAGAAAAATCATTTTCAGAGAGAGAGAGAGAGAGAGAGAAATAAAGGGAGATAGAGAAAGAGAAAGGGAGAGCCGTAGAGAGAAAGAGACAGGGAGACATTGAGAAAAGGGGAGACAGGGAGAGAGAGAGAGAGAGAGAGTGTGTGTGTGTGTGTAGATTGAGGAATTAGGGAGATGGGAGTATTGAAAGAAAAAGAGAGAGGCATGTGGGTTTTCACGAATTTAACGAGGAACCAGAGGATAATTTCTGAGGTAAGATTAAAATAAGGAATCGATGCCTTTGAACATGCTCTACTCGTGAAGATCCCATTTGGAAAAGCACGTGACTTTCTAGTACAACTCACAACATTTGAGCAGTAAAAGAAGCTCTTGGCAAATACCATAATCTTACATTTTTCTATATTAATCTCTCTACCTCCGTCCCGGCTCATACTTGAATTACAAAATGGCCATCCTAGACAAAGAAAATATAGCGTGCTCTGGAATTTCACATTATTCCGTGTGTAGATTGCCTTCTCATATGTCTGCAGGTTTTTATTTTATAGTGTAATAAGTTGGTGGGCGATTTTGCTACAGTTTGCGTTCCATACACAATTTTCATCTATAGTAGATGTTGACTTAGCGCTTTACCGATGAATATCGATTATGCGACCGTAATCAAATCACATCGCCTGCCTGCCCATGGCCTTGCATTTCCTATTGCTTAACGATGTGCTGCACTAAGCCGCAGCACGTAGTTCTTTTATTAAAACGTGCTAACCATTGCCAAGGTTTTCCAGTCGCCCTCCATTATTATCCTCCACGTGACTGTATACAACGCTGGACTTGAATGGCGGACGCGACAGTGTACGAGTCCATAGCGAGTCAATATCACTTTGATGATTGTGTGTAGATTACATAGCTATGAATAGCGTGTGGTATGACGGATGCAATACAATGGCATGACGTATTGCATAGTGGTTTATGCATGTGATGTTAGGGAACTGTTGTCTTTTGCCGTATGTTACTATCAAAATAACTAGGTACAATGATAACTGTGAATAATACATGTTCAAAATGATTCACTGCCTTTTATTCCTTCGCGTGGAACTATATTTCGAGAGTAAACATGATGACGTATTAAAATGGTATCAATAAACTATGATGACAAGTCTTGAAACTGGAATAAGCGGATGATTTAAAGAATAAGGTGTTTCGAGCTGACATTGAAAAAATATGAATATATAATTTTTCAAATGGGAATGCTTCTGAACGTATTCTTGGAGCTCGCATTTTCAAACATTAGCCATCCTCAGTCAGAGTTTTAACCTTGCGGAAGGTGTAAAAACTTCCTTAGCAGGCAGGAAACCAATAACTGCTATCTGCACTTTTAATATTAATGAGAGTAGGCCCTATAACGTGTGAAGAGGCCCTTGGAAAGGTGATTTGCAAATTTAAAATACGTTCATTCCGAAAGCGATCAAGATTTTATAAATCATTGGATAGTTTTCTTATCAAGACTGAGGAAAATATCAAACCACAACCGTGTTACGAAAAGAAAACAAGGTGATAGGGGATTGATCAATTATTAAAATTAATTTTACCCTCGCAGAGAATGTTGGTCATTTCCTCATCATTATGAAACACACCATTCTTCGTCATCCATTCTATTTACGATTTTTCAAAAGCACTAGTTTTAACGTTGAACATCATCAATATAATTATGAGTCGCCAAGAGAATTGAATAATTTAAAAGGTGTTTCCTTCTATCACAATTATGTGAATTTACAAGTGTCTAAGCGAATAAGATGAGTGTTGACTCACGCGAGGCATTTTATTCTAGATGAAAGCCTAATGAAATCATAGCTCTTGTGAAAATTCCCCGGGGAAAATTCCCCATTGTATTTTACACCACGATTTATTATTCTTTTCATAGTATTATCTGGAGTTCATGGAGGTGAGAACGCCGAATCATTTTCGCTGAGTTAACCCCATTCTTGGACGGTTATGTAAAACGTTAAACCAGAAAAGAAAAGGAAAAAGGGGAGCGAGAGATGTGTACGCAACTGACTCTCGAAGGACGGTTCGCGGTCAATTTACAAAAAGCTTTTAACCTGTTATGTACGGGTTCCGGTCGCTTCTATATTAAAAGGAAGTCCATGCTAACAACTGAATTTTACGTCCAAGTTTCGTCAGCATCGGTGTCGCATTGCCGAGTTAGGGAATTAATTTTGTTTTTCTTCTGTGTTTTGTTTAATAGCGATGCTAGAATTAATATTCATAACACAGTGACGTGTGCATCTTTGTGAGAGACCCGGCAATATTAAAAATCTGGTACAATTTCCTTTTCTGGTCAGAAACTAGATACTTTCATCTCCTCAAGAATACCCACGCAATAGTTTCCTTGATTGTTCAAAGAGGGAATGTTTGTAAGCATGATCAGCTGACGTTAGACTTGTGGTGCCATTACAGAGGGATGTTAAAGGAAAGAAAAAAACCTTGCCGTAGATCAATTTTCGTTTTCCATTTTGGCTCGGTCTTCTGGGAGAAAATGTAGCACTGCATTTATAAAAGTGATACGATATTCTCGGATAGATTTTTCCCCTGTAATTTCCGCCTCTTGATAGCGATACCTTGCAAGCCAAGATGACAGAATCCATTTTGACAACTTGGTCTGAATTTATCTCATCTACGAACGCTCCTCATGTTACGCCTAAACTATTGAGGTAGGTCATCTGCGTAAGCAACGCCCTTTGTGCCGGTGGAAATATTTTAAAGGCGCCATCTTTTCTCTGCTTAAAACGGGAAGGAAATCGGGAAGGAAAACGGGGTGGTACTAGGATAGATTGACAGAGATTTTTTGTAGACTTTCCCTTAACGATTGTTTTAATGAACTAAGAAATTTTAGACAGGTTTCGTCGAAATAAAACTGATGTTTGCCAGACAGGCTACGCTTGAAAGAGACAAAACGTAAACGCTGTAGAGTTGTGCTTGGCCATGTTTAACTAAAGACGAAAATTACTGTTGTAATTTATGTGGGGCTTGCCCGAAATAACGAAAGCAACCTTCAGACGAAATTATGCATGATTGTGACCGCACTTTTCATTTCATTCTAACGCCTTTTAATCCATTTTGTTTAAAAAAGGGAGGCTGTGAAATACAGGGGCAGGTGTTCATGTAATCAGTAAGCGTTGCAAATTGGCACCGACACCAGTCGGATGAGTGAGCGCGCGCCGATCCGACCGGGGACTAGGAGACCGTGTGAAAAGTAATTGAATATTTATTGCTGTTTTTTGAGCGCGACTCGAGCCCTGCTGCTGTTATATTCATGGCCTTGTCAAGATAGAGGTTAAAAGATGGGAGAGAAGTAGAAAAAACGAGAGAAATAGAAAGAGAGAGAGAGAGAGAGAGAGAAAGTTAGACAGAAAGATGGAGAGAGAGAAAGAGAAAGGGAATACAAAAAATAAACAGAGAGAGAGAGAGAGAGAGAAAGAGAGAGGGAGATGCAAATGGATATAGCGGGCGGTGAGGAACATAAATTCCATATTAAAGGTAGATACATTTATAATATATTGTGCGTTGAAAAAAAGGGACATGCTCTTTTAGGCCACCTTTGTATATCATCTGCAAGTTACTTGGTATCCTTCCTTTTTGTTCAATGAACACAAAACGCCATCAGGTCTAACCTTGTGAGTTTCTCAAATAAAAAAACGGAAATCTGACAATATCGAGAAACAAACTAGATCCCTCTTGAAACAAATAATGTCAGATTTCCCCGCTGGCTCTCTAAGATCCATTTAAAATCAAATATATGAGGCAATTTTGTAATTCTTAGATTTTGCAGTTAATAACAATTGTACACAATTTGATGAAAGAGATTCGAGAAAGACTTTCGATTTCTTGACAAAACGAAACGGGAAAAACGTAAGTCCACGATTTCGAAAGCGTTCTAATTATCGGCTTAATACATTTCGGTTTGCAGGTTGTTCTATTTATGATAGACTATTACCCTTTGATATTAAACATGTTAACTTGTTAAGGTTAAATGAGCTTCTGACCACTTTCATTTTGAATTTTGTATATACCTCTACATATCTCCAAAACGTCGCCAAACGCTTGTAATACGAGACTCTGTTTCACGCCATCGCGTTTGTAGCCCCATCACATCTGCCATATTAATTTATTCATCCGCGAGAGCTCCTTCTCATGAGTTAGAACTATGGACCATTTGGCCTAATTATCATACTATTTTGAGTGAGTTGCTTACGTTGGGCTGGGGTAAGTGCATATATATATAGGATGATTCAGTGAATCAATGCTCTATGTTTCGATAACTATAGAGAAAGATCTCGAGGTATTTTTTCTTGAAAATACCACGAAACAATAGGTTTATAGAACCGACCCGTTGTTATGCTCCACATTTTTGTTTGAAAATCTACCAAGAACGTGATCTCAAAGGTAATGTCAATATCTCTGCGGGTCCTTTTCAGAAATGTGCAAAAATGACAAAGACATTACATTACCCAATAATAATTTTAAGGTAAAACAGTCGGGTTTGAAATCGCAGTAAAATCGTTGCAATCGTGTTAATGATCAAAAAGGACATAAATTGTAATAGCTTCAAAGTCTAATTGATGCTATTTGAGATGTTCAAGGTTAATGACTATTGTCAAACTCTGCAACATCTTGGCAGTTTGTGTTTAATGTACAAGTTACTGCAATCGAATGACAGTTGTTCTCGCCAGCAGAAAATAAAAGCCTTTCACATCTTGATGGGATTGCGATAGAAAAAAAATGCTGACGGGAAAATGTGACATTTTAAAGTAGCGCACATGCAGAGTTGAGGACAAAACTATATTAACAAAAATCTCTGTGTTCAATTAATCATATAAATGGATTTTGTTGGCATGCCGGTAAAGAGAAATCGGGGGCTCTCAAGAACAAGGTGGTCGAGCAGAGTGGTGTTCCTTGAAAGAAGAGTGTCTTCTACTCAAGAAGGAAGTCATTCAGCGATGTAACTTCATGTCGACAGTGGGAGAGGATCTCTCCTTTATATTCTTCTCCTCACTTGTCTCCCACTCGCTCTTCTTTTCAAGACTCTTTTCGGGTTCTTTTAATGGCAAGTCTGAACTTACCGATGCAGTGCACCTCCTCAATTCGGACTTTTTCCACTGTTCATTCAATTATTATCGTCTCTTTTTAAAAGGCCTCATGTGACAAGCTGTCCGCGTGCTGCATTTTGATTACCTCGCGGCGCATCCGCCATGGGAATATCTTAAGTTATGCAAATCAGTCTCGCGGTCGCAGCGCGCGCGCTGGGAGGATGGCTTGAAATTCGCCTGCTTCGGGTTTCCTTTCTTGCCTCTCCGACCCTTCGTGCTTTCCCTTTTCTCTCTTTAAAGGAGAGGAAAGGAGAGAGCTGAGATGAGATTCGTCCTTCTCATCCGCCTGCAAAGGTGAACAAACAAGTCCTGCGTAAAGCGAGCGCCCAAATCCGCACAGAATAAACAACATTAACGTTGTAGTGTGCGGCCAATTCCGCCACGCTACCAGAAAGCAAGATGGATGCAGATTAGTCAACACAAAAGGGGGGGGGGGGCCGGAGGAGAAAAAGAGGGAGAAAGAGAAAGAAATTAAGAGAGAGGAGAGAGAGAGAGAGAGACAGGGACTGCAAATTAGCTTTGAATACATGGTCCAGGCTCGTTCACAGACATTAATTTGTCGCGTTCCTTATTTTGTCAGCCACCATCCCCCGGACAAGCTCTTCAAAATTCCTTTTTTTATGATCACGCCATAATTTGATTTAGGGCTCCCTTTTTCGCATTGTCACGGGAATTGAATATCAAACTCATTGCCATAATCCTTTCTCTCATTGCCAATCATAATGAACGAGGTCGTGATTACACAGGTTGTATGAAGCGCCATGCTGACTCGGACATGCAGACGGAAAATAAAAATATTGAGGGCGTGAAATAGCTGTCGTAGAGAGTGCATTTACAGAGATTAAGCCATGGCTATCTCCATGGAAACGAATCATTACTATAATGCCCCCTTTTTAGATTGGTAGACGTTGATTAGAAAAATCACGACAGTGGCAGAGTCAGTTGCAACCTTTCATCTATGAAAAAAAAAATCATATCTTTCCCTAATTATTGGAGGATGTCATTTTTGGTATTCAATTTCTGTTGTTGCTGTTATTATTATTACTATTATTGTTATCATGATTATCATTATTATTATCATTATTGTTATCATTATTGATATTATCCATAGCATCATCTTCATCTTTATCATTCTTCTACTTCTACTCCTTCTTCTTCTTCTACTTCTTCTTCTTCTTCTTCTTCTTCTTCTTCTTCTTCTTCTTCTTCTTCTTATCATTGACATTGCTACTCTTATCGATAGCATTATTGTTATTAGCCTCATCATTATTATTCATTATTATTCGTGTTATCATTTTCATCAGCACCAATCATTCATTCATTCATTCGACAAAAAAAACATGAAAATAGTGAGAACAAGGCAACTAAAGCATATCTAGAGAGAGCTATTAACAAGCGGGTGATAAAGCCTCGACATGAGTTGTGTCGTGATACTAGTGATAATGAATTCCACATGCAAGGTCGTCACTTCAAGGAGTTTGCGTGATGATTATGTTATTTGTGTAACAAGGCCAATATTGGATTTGTGCATTAGTCTCCACAGACGCGTGACAGTAGGTCGCTTGTTTCAATCTGCATAAACAATAGGATGACCATTAGGCGAGCGCCTGAAATTAGCAACTGGCATTATGATGAAAGCGCATGGCTGGCGCTAGCAGAGGAAATGCAGGCAGACAATAAACCATGCAGTTGCAATTACTGTGCCCAAGGAGTTACTTTGTATGCATTAAAATGTCCCAGATAGAGCACAGAAGTGGCAGGTTATTCAACAATCATGCTTATCAAAATATGAACCCTTTTCTCCTTCATGAAGGGGGGGGGGGAGGGGTGGAAAGTGTTCGGAGAAAAACACAAATTCTGAGGGCTTTCGAACGTAACTAATATACGCTTTAAATGTCAATTTATTCCTGCCACAGGGCGATATCGGTGCATTGGAAATCAGTCCACCGTATCTACACAATAATGGCAGTGGTTATATATGCATAATACTTAGTGTTTTAATACAAGTGCGCATTTATACGTATGGGAAACATAACAATGTAGTAACTGCAGGATAAGAAGGAAGAGAAATGTCTGGGGATGTCTATAGAACTAATTGAAATAATATACTTTCAATAGATACCTTAATTTCTTAAATGGATGAATATTCCTGTTTAGATTTGGCAGACGAGGTATATATATAGTGTCCTACTTATTACAGGGATAATGGAGAGAGGCATAAACGCAAGTGAGAATAGAAAATACATTCAGTTGTATGAAAGGCTGGAAACGATCGAATTGACGTAGAATTTAACGCATTATATTATCGTACTTATTATAAAAGCCATTGGATGTTAAGAAGAAATAAATAAAATGTCTAATATGCTTTCTTCAGTTGAGAGAGATATTTTTTCAAGACATTATAATTATTCATATTTTAAAAATCATAACCTTAGACTGTAGGTCACAAATCTTTGTTTTAATCTTGAAAGTCATACCTTAACGTACACTTCCCCTTCCCGGATAACTACGCAACCTTCAAGTACTTGAAATACAGTTTCCAGTATTAAAACTAAATGCGTCACGTGTTATCTACTACCATCAATTCTAAAGAAGAATTACACATCTATAATTAGAAATCTTCAGGCAAATAACTATTATTAAATTTACATCTTGAATTACAGATCACACGAAAACCAGGGCATTGTTTCTGGACAAGTGCTAACAAACAAGCATCTCGATTTATTATTACACAGCCTTTGGGGGAAATGGGACTCGTCTTCATTTTAAAGATTAGATAACAGACCTTATGAAATGATCATGGAAATGCTTTGTAGGTCAGAAAATGGGAGATATTCTTGACCGTCTTCCATAACTTTAAGTTAAACAGGTATCAATTAGTAATAATGTATTCATAAGGCGAATTCGTGTTCAAAGAACACTTTACAATTATCTGGTAAAGAGAACATGTGACTTTTTAGATATTTTAAAGTTTTTGAGGGATTGCTTCCAATACTACGTATACTATACTATATGTGAAGGAAGGTCCATAGGAACCCTAGAAAACATGGCCTAGTTTTCAAATAAACAATCCAACTGTAATCAAATTTCCTTTCCTCAACGAACCAAGAAAGAGAGGTAAATGGATCGGAATGATAGTTAACCATTGGCCTTAAGCCTTTGTTTTATCTGTTACATCAAGGAGTTACCTGGTAACTCCTTGGTTACATCATGGAGACAAACTGTCAAACATTTGTCAATTATATCTACAATAAAATAATGATTCATGTGGTTGATGTCAGTGTCGCAGTGGAATTGGTTACAGGAGAGGATGTAGAGAGAAAGAGAGAGATAGAGAGAGAGAGAAAACATTTGCCCTATTTAGTACTAGCTGTTTAGATGATATTTATTTGTAAACAATGAACGAAAAGTGATGTAGAAAGAGTTTTGACTTTCGGAGAAAACAAAAATCTACCGAACAGGTTGACGAAGTGGACAACAACGACAAATGTACACCACGATATCAATGTATACTTACGGACATAATACTTACTACTTTTTAATTTTCATAGGAATGATATTGGTATGCAGAAAACTCGCCCTTGTCTTGCTTGTAACCGAGGCATCTATGAAAGTCGACCTCCATTCGTCCTTTCCTCATCCGGAGCTGCCATGCTGGTTGTTTTGGTGTTGTAGTGGATGGGGTCGTTTCAAACTTCTGTAATGAGAATAAAGAGAAAGTAAAATTATTATTTGTTTCTGTAAAAAAAGGCGAACATATGGTTTTATATAAATATAACTTTTAAAGCTAGAGGCAATGTAATTCATCATATCAAAAGCTCGCTTTTACGGAGACGACTGTTAGCATGCTTAGATGCGGATTGTTGTGCATCGGAGACAGAACTGCCATGCTCTGACAAATAAAACATGTTTCAAATAATCTTAACCTTTTTTCCTATGTTCGCAATGTGTCAGTTCGGGATGATTGCTTTATCACAGAGCCCTATGTATGCCTTAACCTGTCCTGTCAAATTCAAACCGATATCACAATTGTTCTATAACTACGATCCTAAGAGAGATGCTATATTTTGTAACCCCTTTGTCCGTTAACAACTTGGGATAGATTGGAAATAATGCCCCTCCTGTCTCAATTTGTTCTTGTATGTCCCCTCAGGGAAAAACCTTTTGTCAGGTTTATCGCGCCGAAGAGGGGAGAATTGGTGATTTAAAGAGGATGGGGAATAGGCAATCGCAAAAAAAGCGTCAATGGCAGAATGGTTGCTGAAAGAATGATAGGCAAATAAAATGAGAATAAGTGAGAAGAGATGACAGAGAAAAACATTACGAGAAAGAGAGAAAGAGAGACAGAGGGAGAGGAGTCTACGTCCATATTACGATGTACATAGATAAAAATAGGTAATAACAAGTGCTTTGCCGCATGCGACAGTTTTGAAAAGAAAGTAGTGGTAGGGTTAGTACGGCCCATATCAAATTGATTTGATTGCCTGAAATTGCAACAATACAAAGACACATTAAACTGTTAATTGGACACTTTGCTCACTTTGGTCGACTAATAGAACGAACAGTGGTCTGCCACAGTCGATATTTATCACACGTACAACGTACATGGAACATGCACTCGAGCATGCACTCATTTCGGCAGTCTACATGTACATGTAGTGGTTTATCCGCAACGGATAAAGGCAGAAAGAGCTAAGGGGCTCAGTATTCACCCCCAATTTATTTTCCAACTACCTGGTCTAACTACAATATTCCTCTACGACATTTCTCAATTTGTATCTACCAGGAAGAAAAAAAGATTAGTGAAGGGCAAGGTTTGCTGGTGCAAAGAGGATCGCTTGCCCCCTGATTGATCGATGGCGAATTAAACCAATACCGCGATTCAGTCGAAATCAGAAATCTTCTTTACCAAATCAAAAACGGGGAAAGGATTGTATCATATATTCAGCTTCAATCTCCGAAGAGCGGACGAGATAAAGGGGCCGTTCTAAATCGCTCGAATCCGTCTTCATTTGTGGTTGTCTAGAACTACTGAGACGCACAAAGCACACTCAATCCAGCCTTGGCATTGCCCTTCTGAATTGATCAAGTTATCCAATACGGCGTATTGGAGCACAAATTTGAGAGATTTATTTTTTTGGAGAGCACAAAGCAACGCTCTAGATGTTTAATTTGCAGAGGTGGTTACGTCACAAAATTGTATACAGTCCTGCCTATCTGTCGAATTGTTTGAATTATAAGTCTAATAATATCCAAGTCCATCACTTGGATGGGATCTCTCAAAATTAGATCACAAGATTCAAAAGTCCATCATTCAGTTCGTATTAATCTTATTAATCTAGGGAGTCTTCCCTATATACGTGCCTCACGATTTATGACGTCACAGGCCGTCTTAATCATTTAGTCAATCACAACCTCGAGAGCCATTCCCACGGGCGCGATGATCGCGGTTCGCAATCCGAGTGCACGATACAACCGCTCTAGATGTATAGAATCACTGCTCTTAGTTTACAAGAACCTGGTTGAGTGATAGGTTGGAGGGCAAAGGGAACGTGCGTTAGATTGACGTCCTCTAATGAGCACCAAGTTTCGTCGTCTCCTTCAAATTACTGAAGGCTTGACTCGCTTGAAGGATGGTAAGTAATTTTCTATCAAGTGACGGGACGAGACCTTTAACTGGACATGCTGGAGTGTCTGGATGGGAAGAGGTTGAAGGTGTTGGGGGTTAGGAGGGACAGAAGAACAAGAACAAGAACAAGAAGCGAATGAGGTAGAAAAGAGGGCGAGGAGTAGGGGAAGGAGGAGTTGGAGCTGAGAAGGAGATGTAGGACGAGGAGGATAAATAGGAAGATGAGGAGGTGTTTGAAGATTTACGAGATGAAACAAGGGCTCATTTCATTGATAAAGGGGGTGGGCTAGGTCAAAACCAAAGTTCACATGGATCTACTTGTCCATCTTCACGGTCGCGGAAGTCCACTGCTGTGACGCAGTTGCTTTGTGAGATTATCACCATGCGGAGTGATCTGTCTGTTCGATCCGCGCGTGTGCTTGTTTTTACAGCTCAGCTAGTACAGCGCTCATTACAGTAATGAAATCACTACCTATCGAATAAAGGCCTCTGCGAAAACAAAAACATATCAGGTTGAAATGATGGTAAAATCCAGACCAGAAAAAAGGTGCGTAAAGGGAGAAATGGAGTCTTGCGCGCTGATGTTTCTCTCGCTAACCATTTCTTTATCCCGCCTGCACTGATTAAGTTGTCACAGAAGAGGTTAAAGCGGGGAAAAAGACTTGGACAAAGGAAGATTGGGAGCGGATTGGGTTTAGACTTCGTCTAATCTTGCATCTCAAAGCCCATGAGATCGTGCGATAAATCGTGCCCACAAGCCGCTATCCCAGCAAAGCCCCCATCCGGGACATTGCGAGCTCGCGACCGGCTTGTTATGTCGGATCTGATTTCCTGAGATATCGGATCCGGTTTCTATCGGGCCATGAAATGGCGGATATCTCCTTTCTTTTATCTCTCATCTTCAGTAAAGAAAAGGATAAATATACGGAGAAAACAGTCAGGAAGTGTTTATCGCTCTTGACTGCGATTTCGCAAGCAATTTGTCTAATTGCACCCGTGCGGGTAAATAGCTCGTTTGTGCGAGCTATGCTCTGAGTCCAGGGCTGAAATTAGCACCTTTTCTTTAAATTCCAGCTAAATCCACCAGGTTCTGTCATTTATGCCTTGTTTACATCTTCCATCACGGAGCAGAAGCACCGAAGACAGGTACAAATTACTAGGATATAAAGCCCATTTTCTTAATTATAGGCTACGGCCAATCGAAATGATAATGCCGCTAATACATGGCTACCTTTCGCGTTCCATACATTTATGTTAGAGTGTGCGCGCAATTTGAAGCACTGCAAAAAAAACATTGAGAGAGACAGGGAGATGGACTCACAGATAGAAAGAAATAGATGAAAGGGATGGAGAAGGAGGAAGAGGAATATATATATATACATATATATATATATATATATATTTATATTTATCTTGATAGACAGAGAGAGAGAGAGAGAGAGATGAGGGGGGACGGCATCGAAGTTGACATAAAAAAGAGCAAACTAATTTCTTTCTTGACATAATTATATCCTGCTAGGCCTGTCGTGACTAATGGCTGTAATTGGTTACTCACTGCGGCCTTGAATATATATATGGCTGTCTTCATGCATGGTCTTGATATATAATTCCATACCATAGCTAATAACTAAATGGATCAGATCTGCTCCAATAATTATTATTATGCTTTAATATCCGGCAAACATTGCGCAGCGAACCGTTAATAAAAATGCAAATTAAGCGTTAAATAATATGAGATTGTGATATGAACCTGATATGATCTTTTTTTGCAGCAAATCCACGTTGTGTTTAGCCAGTTGTGGATTTAAGGATTCGTGCTTTCATAAAGTTATACGAAAATAAATAAAGATTTATATTTGTATTTGTATTGTATTCTGAAGTATCCATCGCCCTAATTATGGACAGCCATGGAGCCCAAATATTGACATGTTTATTGTTTAATAATGATAATATAGATTACGGTGGTGAAGCATGTAATTTCTTTTTTGGAGGAAAGAACATGGTGTAGCATATTTTGTAAGTTCTTGTTGATATCCGCTCTTTGTTGGCATTCTTGGCAAACTGTGCTTCATAACAATGAAACAAAGAGGCTTTACGCAACATGGTTATGCACATGGTATCATACGTTCAGATCACTGTCTGCTCTTAGCTTCATAAACCTATGGCGACTCGGTGCAATTTGCACACCCCGGTACGTGCATGTTTTTAATGTCACGTTCAGTCATCTGTGAAGCAGCGAAACCAACAAAAAATGCATGAATTCTCCCTGCCGCATCGGAAAGGTTTACATCTTTTGTTCATAAGCTAATTGGCTTCCAGTCCAGAAATAGAAGACAAATTGAGAAACGTATTGAATTATACATTTCATTCATTTTGTTCTGCAATGGTGGAAACACCAAACCATAACATTTTCATTTGTGATACAGACTCAATCATGTACATTTCGGTTGCTCAATAGTGCGTATCTGTGATGCTTCGGTTTTGGAATCATGCGCATTTTTTGGCAAATAATAAGACAGATTAGGGAAGAATGGGAGTATTGGTGTTTTGTGGTGGATGCGGGGCTTGATATGCTTATCAATGAATTTAAACAGCCAACCGTTGTAATTTAGGTGCATTGATGACTTACAAAAAAGCTTCTATATTTGATGAATAATATATATTTCGGAGAAACTGTATCTACTTATCGGGGGTGCAGTGAAATTTGGAAGACGTCTTTGAAATTGCTGGTTTTCTGCTAGGTTGTCCAATTAATAATTGCAATTCATGGCTGACAAACTAGACACAAATTCCACAACAAAGATCAATTGAAGATAAATCTACACGTCAATGTGTGTTATTTTATGCGATTGTAATTTTGCTTTAAACTAATTTAAAGGTAGCATATCAGCTATTTAAAAAAATTGACCGCATAAAAAGTAATAAATCAATGTAGCTTACTCATATCCTATATTTCCTCTTCTTTCATATTGTTTTCAAGGTATTTTAAAAACTGCCCAAATTTCATCTATTTCTTTTGGTATAATTACTTTGGTATAATTAATAATATATTTAGAATGAGGATTTTTTCTCCATTTTGCCCCTACCTTTTATTTGCAGCTAAACTAATAGTTCTCTCACATTAAGGACATTCATCGCTCAAACCATCGAAGAAACAGTATCATGACATCACACCGTAATGACGATACAAGCTAGAATCCCTAAATGTTATTACCGTCTCATTTAAATGGCACTGTTATTTCATTACACGATTATGTTACCTGCGGTTGAAGTCTAGAAACCACGTATAACAATATCCATGAAACCAACGTCATCAAAAATATCAAGTGCATGTTATACAGAGATTTCACAGGGAAAGGTTTCGTCAAATTTTATCGGTCTAATAATCCTTTCTGAAAGTCTGCAGATTATTAACCGACCTACATTTTGGTCCAAAAGGGGACAAAATTAATGATAGGTTTTGTGATAATAATGGAGCCGCACAAAGGGTAGTTGACTGCGCATGCGTACACCGCACATGCCGTATGTCATCGCTTCACTCTCTGCCCTTATCCCGTTTCATCCGTGTTTCTCCCCCTCTCTCTGTTTCTCCCTGCTTCTCTCACCTCGAGCAACTTAACTCTTTCTGTACCTCACTATACCCCCTCTCTCTCTCCGTATGTTGGTGTGTGTGTGTGTGTGCGTGTGTGAGTATGTGAGTGATTCTCCTTCTCTCTCTATATATATCTCTACATAGGTATTTTCTTTCTTCTCTCTATTTCTCCATCACTCTGTCTCCATCTCCCTTATCCTCTCTCCCACCTTCTCTCTCTCCACTCGCATCTTCCCTCTCATGACCCCTGCATTGCACTTGTTCGGATTTTCACTGAAATAAGCCGGTAAAATTGGGCCAAAATCCCCCGATTCATTATGATTGGCAATAACAACGAGCAAGTGCCGCAATCGCTGTTTGATCTGCGACAGCATTATTAATATGGTGGATATGAAAGAAAGAAAATTAGAAAGAAAAAAAAGAAGAAAATACTCCCTCGGTCTTTTAATATTGCTCCTGGATGTTCTTATTCATTTTCATTTATTTTCTTCTCTTACCATTGTCATAGCATCTTATTCCGTCATTCAAAGGAGGCTCGTTATTATAATTATTGGACATGCATATATACATGGGATTATGAATATAATGCCATACGTATTATTTATATTTAATAAAAAAATCAGATTTATCCTTACGTCATAAAGAATCAACTAAAGTTTTTATTGGCTAAGATAAGTTTAAGGATATACAAAAACAAAACATATAATTAGACAGTATTAATTATCAAAATACTAAACAAGAGTTGCATTTCATGTATATGTCATTTATTTATGACGTACATTTATTTATTTATTTATTTATACATATATATTTATACAGGTACACAAGATCATAAATAAATCTGTTTTGCATCTTGGACCTGGTAGTACATCAAGTACTACCTATTTCCTTTGTCGTTGTGTCAAGTTCTTTCAAATAGTTCTACTATATTTTAACCATTATTGTATTTTAGTCTTGATTACATATTGTTATGAAATATCTAGATATTGGTATTAAGATTTAGGTACATGGGACTGCGCATACATGTGGCATCATTATTTCGTCGAAAGTTTAAAATTGCATTGCGAGTCATATTTATTTGAAGTATTTAAGAGCGCTCGAGAATCCCTTTGCATGGGACTTACTACTGCACATAATGATGTTTTTTCACATGGTATCAAGCGAATTTGAAAGCTAACAATGGTATTATCACCTTAACCTTCTTGACCAGAACATAACCTTCCCTTCTCTTTAAAAAGTTGCACATGATTTTGAACCGGTGGTGCTGTGTGAATTACATTCATCATTGTTTTCCCTGACAGCTGGGCCCCTCCGCTCCTGGCCATGCCTCGTTAAACACGTGTCAGAAGTTCATACTCGAGTCGTACGTTAGCACATTCACGTTAAAATTTAGTGGCATAAGGTACTAACATAATAATTTCTTTACAAATGGAATTGACAGTGCAATGATATAAACGTGAATTTCTTTGTTAGGCACTGTCCAAAAGTGGAACAGCGAGAAAGAGAGCGAGATGGGCATTATGGAAAGGGCAGTAGTGTATTGTGTGGATTCACTTTTTCCCCTTTAAAGTCATTTCCCCCTGCAATTTCGCTTTCTTATCTCGGCGCGTGTGCGCTCTCTAACCCGAAGTCAAAAGATTAACCAAATAACTTTCAGAAAATGGGCCTTTATCTATCTCCCGATTTCACAGTAAATTTGTACCTCGAAGGAAGCCCGAATCCTTTTGTTACCGAAAATCCGGTGGAAAAGTGGGGGAAATGGGTGTAATACGATCCCTGCCATTTGCAAAACTAATTGAAAGCATGCGAAATAGCAGAAATTGGTTTTCCGTAATCGTCCATTTGTCCAACTCTCCCTTCTCTTTCTTCTCTCTCTCTCTCTCTCTCCCATCTCATTTTAAAGTATAACCTCTCTCAGTCTCTGTAATCTGTAAATGCATCTTTCTAACTCTCTTTATATCCCCCTTCTCTTTTTCAATGGCTCTTTGTGGCAACTCTCTCTCTCTCTCTCTTTCTCAAGATCGTCTTACAAATTGGTCTTTGTTCCTGCTGTCAAGTCCGCTTCCAAATACATGCCACATACTGACCCACTGCGTCTCATTGGCATTGCCAGCCATTTAGCTAATGTGTTACCCTCTCCTCCCCTGTGCTATAGTCTCTGCTGTTACCCGCTGACGTCCATACAATAGTACATACTATGTCATGGAAATTATATCTAGACTATTATGGACCGGGAATGGTCCTTCGATACAGAAATTGAGAAGACCATATGGCGATATCGTTTACAGGTCTAATGGTGGACGGGGAAAGTTTGGAGCGTTGTGATATTTTATATTAAAATAAGAAAGAAGTGGAGGTGGTTGGGAAAATCAGAGAGAAACAAAGAGTGCCAGAAACAAAGAAGGCGAGTGAGAAAGCTGTGTGAGCATGTGTGTGAGAGATGGAAAGTGGGAGAGAGAGAGAGAGAGAGATGTAGAGGTCAATAGGAACTAGATTGAGACAGAGAGATAGGAAGAAAAGGTCATAGATGGAAAGAAAGAAAAGGTCATAGAAAAACGGAAAGGAAGGACGAAAAAGGCGAACGCGGGACAAAGCGCTTGACAGTTCAACGAGTGCAATATTGACCCCGTTCGAGTCCGATCTGGGACTTTGCGACCTGCACAGTGGGGCGTGTCATGGGCCAGTGGGTGCGGCACGCGACCGCGCCACACGTATAGAACTCGCGCGCCGCCGTCACCATAGCCAAATGCGACCGCAAGAAAAATATCAAGAGACCTTTTTTTTCCTTGTGAACGCACCATTTCTCACTTGGTGGATAAACATTTACGCCTGCCATTTTAGACCTTCTTTATTCTTGCCAATACCTTTGCCATTCTTAAGTTAGAGCAAAGGGTTCAACTCGGGAACAAAGGGTGGTATCTAAAGCCTTGTTTTGCTTCGGTAGACTTTGGCTTTGTCTTGCTATGACTTTTTGATGACCTTTGTTCAGTGGACGAAAAAGGGTGTGAAATACACGATTTGGTGTTTCACATCGAATTATCATGATCGGCTTATGGAGGAGATCCCATTTGCTAGACAAGGGATGATGTATGCATCTAATCCATGACTCCCTTGTTAAAGTCTTTTCTTTCATATTACTCTCCATGATGGTTCTATCCCCCCCCCCTTCTCTCTTTTGTCAATCATCGTGTATGCAATACAATGAATGCATATATTCGGTAACTCTTTTTGATACGAAAATATCTGACATTTTACTCTCCATGCTGGCTGTAAATACATTATGTCCCTCAGTTTTATCGTGTATGCAATGCATGAATGCATATATTTCTTTTTATATAGGCCCTAAC
Source organism: Mesocentrotus franciscanus (assembly GCA_037976565.1). NCBI lineage: Eukaryota > Metazoa > Echinodermata > Echinoidea > Camarodonta > Strongylocentrotidae > Mesocentrotus > Mesocentrotus franciscanus. Next base: position 11,088,748 of record CP137678.1, read on the forward strand.
TTTAAATAATTTTTTTTCTTCATTTTACTCTCAACGACTCTCCATCCATTCTCTTTGTTCTTTCTCCTTCCCTTGCCAACCATTGTGTATGCAATACATGAATCCATGTATTCTGTAGCTCTTTTGATAACAGTTTTCTTTCATTATTTTACTCTATATAACTCTTTCTTTCTTTCTTTCTTTCTTTATTAATATATCATTGTACATGCCTATTCTTCTCTCATCTTTGGACCGCGTAGTCAAAATACATTTCCCCCGACTTTTCTAGAATGATTTCCAGGAAAGTGGACTCAATTTATTAATATAGTACATCATCTATTAGAGCTAAATACACCTGAGGCTTTTTATGCATAATTCATGGTTGTCATCCATGTTCTTAATACAACTATGTTGTTTTGTAGGCCTGTATACTTACGCGCTTTGAGACATGAATGTTTTCTGAAAGGTCACTGCATGCATTATGCACGCCTGGAATAAAAGCGTTGCATTAGTCATGAGCAAAGGCAGAAATGGGTGACATTTGAAAGGTTGAGGAGATGACAGAAAGTGAGAATGTGTGGGTGTGTGTGTGTGTGTGTGTGTGTGTGAAAGAGAGAGAGAGAGAGAGAGAGAGAGGGTTGTGTGAGAGAGAGAGAGAAAGATATATAAATAAAGAGGGAGAGAGAGAGGGAGAGAGAGAGAAGGGAATAAAACGAGAGACAGAAACGATGCATGATCGCCATGTCAGACAGAAGACAAAACTAAGGAAAAGGTGTACAGGCCTGCATTAAATTGAACAGCAAATATAACGAGACAGGTGCATTAGGTAATGAGAAAACTTGAGGACGAAAGATGATTATATGCACTTGTATATCGGGAGAGAGACAGAGAGAGAGAGAGAGAAAGGAGAAGTGAGATAAGTAAAAAAGCTAATACAAAATTGCATGGTGCACGCGTAGATGATATAACTTGTTTACACTTTAGATTTTTTTGTACAGCTATTATATGTATATGCCGACTGACGCCAAGAAAGAGAACAAAAGATTCGCTCAGTTTATTTCGGAAACTCTCACAAGCGCTAATGTGGTCCTTTACAGAAAGAGAGAGAAAGAGAGAGAGAGAGAGAGAGAGAGAGAGCTGCTATTTCCCCATCATGTATTTATCATGCAAACAATGGTAACTGATGAAGAAATGATAACTAATTACCCGTTGACTATACTGAATACTGTCATTCCAATATAGGCTTAGCTCAGTCACCAACCGGCTCCCGTAAAGCTTATGGAAGGGGTTAATAAAGAAAAAGCTAACACAATTAGTTTTATAATTATTTGCAATTGGGATGACAAGCCTTCATCGAAAGAAAAAAAAATCCCTTCATTAGATGCAGTGTTAGCCTGTCTTTGTCTCTGTTTCAGCATGGACCTATACTACAAAGGTCCATGGTTTCAGCCACATACGTTGCGCCGAGATCATGTTGGGTTTGGTAACTTTGGAGACAAAAGAAAAATGGCGCCCTAATTAATCTATTTGCCCGTTCACTTATTCACATCGCGTACTTTGGCCCCGAAATCTATCGCATATAATATTTCAGTGGGTGTATAAGTTCATTAATTTTCTCCCCAGTCATAATCTTGTATTCTTAAATCCCAATATTGCTTTGACAAATTATTATCTAATTATGCATTCCATTCCGTACAATCCAGAGGGTTCCATTCATCTAATCAGTTAGTTAGGTACTGATAGGTTAAATATTCAAAATGAATTTATTGTTCTGTCTCTCTCCCTTTCTCTATCTCTCTGTCTTTCTCTCCGTTTTTCCCTTTCATTTTGATGTGTTTTTATTTGCTTACTTATTCATTCAGTTGACCTTTTCAGAGCTTCAGACCTATACAGAACTATGCGAAATACATGAACAGGGAATGGGAAATGAGAATATAGGGGGAATTAGAGATAAAGAGAGAGAGAGAGAGAGAGAGAGAGAGATAGATGAGGAAGGAGAGTATAATGGGGGACACGGAGAGTCAGATGGTTTAATAGATGAATAGATAATAAAAAGAGACATATCGCATTGCGGTCTTCTTTATCCAATCGTATCACTATGGAAACGCGAGTGTTTCGGTTTTATAAATTAGAGCTCTACTCAAAGTCACGAATATTCTTTGTTCGCCATACCCGGCAGGTGATGTCAGCTTTATTCGAACTGAACAATAAAAAAGGGGCTTTTCCGCTAGCTCTTTTCATACCGCCTCATTCCATATTCACGCTTTTATCTCGCTCCTGATCACCACATAGTGCACATGTGTTTGTGCGAAGTGAAAGGTTACGGAGCGCAGACGTGCGCGCACGCGAGGGGTAACAGAATTTGCGGAAGTGTGTCAGAAAGCCAAAGGGCAGAAACGCGCGCGTCGTGTGTGTGCGTTAGGTACATGAGAGAAAGGGAGCAAAATTGTCCACATGGCTTAAATGGTGAGCCAATTTAGGAACATATAAACTTTAGAAAATTAGAAAAATGAATTACTATCTTCAATGTTTCGTAACGCCGAGCAAAGACGACAAGAGGTATGCATTCTCAATGTGATATACACTTTTCGTCTTTCCTTTGTTTTGACATCAAATTTCTTTAAGTCAAACCTGAACGCACATTCAATTTTGTGTAGTTCAAAAATATTATTCTATGATTATTTTCCTTCGATTGAATTAAACCCTATTTTAGTTCTTGGTTGATTGACGACCTTTAGATTTTTAGAATTCAGCGCAACATTTTCCCGATAAAATTCTGAGAGGAAAGCAGCCTAATCGAATACCCAAGAATAACAGTCTTCCTCGCAAATCAATTCCCTCTCTGCACTAGTATGCTTTTGCATCCCTAAGATAAATAAAGTCAGTTCCTTTATGGCATATCACCCGCTTCCATCCAAATAATAATCAATATTCAAACACGAATTTATTCTTTCTACCAACAAGCAAGCCAACACGCGGGTCTAGAGCATTATTTTAATTAAGATGCGCTGCAGTCCATGATGGAGTCATTGTATCATTTCCCTTTCTAAATCTCTTTCTGTCTCTCTCTGTCTCTCTCTCTCTGTCTCTTTCTGCTTCTCAGCTTTTGGTCAGAGCGAGGTGGACTTCAAGCCTTCCGCTCATTTTCTTCTCGCCATCGCGTTTTTAATAATTACACGTTCTCGCAATGTTTGGCAAACGCAAATTTTAATTCAAAAATTCAATACTTACTCATTGCTTGTGCAACTTGTTAGAAATGCACAAATGAATGGCGTCGACTCATATCCGTGACGCAAATAGGCGCAAATAATACAAGAAGTAGTGACACAGAATCTACATTGGCGAGATACATGGAAGCGGATGCGATTATGTGATATCTAAAAGGATCCAGCAATCACAATTTGATTACATTATATTCCAATTATTACGACGGGTTTGATTGGTTAGGTATTGCTCCGTTCTGTCAAAAGTGCGGACGGTACAGGAAAGCGTCCGCTTCCACATTAGGTTTGGACCTTTAATTCGTGTAGTTTGGCTTTTCTTTCCCGTAATAAAATATCACTCTGAAATCTTTTCTGTCTTTGTAAGGTTGCTTTGCAGTGAACTATTTAGGTTATTTCTCCTTTTTTATCTTCATGGAAATGCATTCTATCCAATTAACTAGAAAATAATTCTTAAAGCCTTGTTGGGCGGGTTATGGTTCCTCACGGTGATTGGCCAATTTGAGTGATCGCCATCCCGCCCAAAAATCCGCATTCAAAGCCAAACCACGCCCATTAATCACCACACTCATTCGAACGAAAAGTTAGAATAAATGTTGACGGTTCCACGACGATTCGTATGTTCCATTTGGTAAGAACGTTTATTTGACTAAAGCTCATAAGAATACTTTTCATATAGAATACGAAACAGATCTTTAAATTACGTAGACCATTTAAAACCATTTAAAAACAAAATTGTATGGGTTTTAGGGAAGGAAAAACACATCTTTTACCGTGTTCATGATACTTTGACAAGACCAAATCGCCACAAATTATCCGATTACTACGACATAGTCAAACTGATTTAAATCGAACCCGGTTATTAGAAGAAGAAATTATGTTGTAAAAGCAGAATATAAAGAAACTTAAGAAGATTTTTAAAGTCTTTGATGTTAAAATCATGGCTTGTGGTTGCCATCATTACACTAGTATAAAACTTGCTTTTGGTAACAGCATTACTCTTTCATCAAAAGAATTATAGTCTATCAGTCTTATAAAATCAAAATTTGGAATTTTGTTGAAGAGGAGGATGATCAAGGTACTGAAGGATGAAGAAATTGGTCGGATTTTCCTTTTGCGTCATAATACGAAATGATTATCGCCGCAAAAATAATATTAGAGGTCATTGTATGAATATTTCATATGTTTCTCGGTCGACGTTATCCGGCTAAATGCATCCATTTTTAATATGGGTATTCTTTCAAAACAAGCTGGGCACAATCGTTATAATACTTGCCGCATGAACATTAGGACGCAAGTGTTTCTAGGGAGAGATTTACGCGTTGCCAACCAACGTGGACATTTCCGGAATTAATGTAATAATTGTTCCCTCTTCGTAACCATTGCTATACAATGTCGGTCGAAGGAAACAACCATCATGCCATGGTGAACAATTCTAGCGTACACGATAGGATGAAAATTACAAGAGGTAATATACGATTGTGAACTGAGTATTCTTGTCGGAAGGTGTGAGTGCTGAAGAAATCTTCGTAATATTTGCCAAATTTGCATCATAATTTATGCAATACCGTATAGTTAAAGTAATAGAGAGCAAGAGAGAGAGAGAGAGAGAGAGGGGGGGGGGAGAGAGAGAAAGGGCGGGGAGAAGAGAGAAGGTAGAAGAGGAGGCAGATATATACATGATTATATTTTACGCATATTATGGTATGACTTTGGTTTATCTTAAGAAAGACAAAACTGGATCTTACCTTTCGTACTCCGCCTCGTCTTTTTCGTCTTTAGGAGATCTCCACACTGAAACCCTACGTAGACACCTGTCAGTCCATCCATCCATCCTTAAAAATGCATCTTTAGAAGAATGACGAAATCGCTGATTTTTCGGCTGGCTTCGTCAGAAAGAATGTCTTTCATTCTGGAGAAATGCACAAAATATTTGACTCTTTTTCCGCTCCTTGAAGAAACGCAAGGTGGTTGTTTCGCTCGTTCAAAAGAATAAGCATCTCGGGTGTTCTGGATGAGGATAAGGATGAGGATGATGGTGATGAAGATGATGCTGGTTGTGATGGTGGAAGAGGAGATGAGGGGGAAGAATTACCTCGACTGAGAGCGCGGAGAAGAAGGAATAGAAATAGGGGAAGCTTGGTAGAGTCACTTGCTCGCTGAGAAAATGCTGGGGTGATGATGATGACGGGGTTACAGCGAAGCCCCTAAAACACACCCGATTGATGCAACTGTCCAAATGGCTCGCGAATATGGTGACACGAAGCTTTATATACGGGGCCACAGTGTAACATGGGAGATATGGGGTAAGAAAAGCGGCGACGTCGTGCAGAAGGTAAGATAGTAATGTATGTATACAGTAGCTTCGAAAGGGGTGCGGGTTAACCGGGAGATGGAGAGTAAGAGTGGAAGGGGGGAGCAATCATCTCAACAGGCCCTGCCCATTTTTCTTCCCCTCTCCCTCTACTTCTCTCTCTTTATATATCCCTCGTATTGTTCATCGCTGCATGCACCAGGGCCTTGAATTCGCAGAACAACGCGACATTGGGCGCAGTGCGCATGCGTGGCACACGCCCATAAAAACAAATTGAGTGAGTGCGTGAGCGAGCGAGAGATTCGGGAGCGGGCTCCCAGCAGGCGAGGGGCTTTTCTCATCACCCATCCGCCCGTACCAGGGCAAGCGAAGCTGTTTTCATTACGTACAGGCTGAGTAGCAGGGGAATGGAAGCGTGCGCCACGGAGCATTTTTAATCCCTCTCACACTTCTGTGAATAAGCAGGCACGCGCACAAATTCACAGAGTGTGAGATTAAAAGAGAGAGAGAGAGGGGGGACGGAAAGAGAGAACGAGAGAAAGAGAAAGAGAGAAGGGGTAGGGGATGAAATATTTCTATGGAATGCCGTAGTTTACATTTCTCGTTATTGATGTTCGATCAGGGAGATGATAGAAGTGTAAAAGCGTTAAACCAGGGTCCAGGGAGATGATAGACCATCTCCCTGGTTAAACCAAACACTGTTTTTAATTACTGTACAATATTTTGGTCCGATATCTTTCTTTATCATGCCGCCAAAGTTGGTTATTTGGTTATTTTCTGTGCTTATGAATTCATCGAATATCCATATTTGATCACATTTAAAGAAAGGAAATCATATAATCTAAAATGAGATAGGCATCGTACGTTTGATATATCCTACAATGAATCTTAAGATGAACCCTAACACTAAGACAAATATTATTGATTGCAGTATTGTTTAATTTCTATGATATATATATATATATATAATTGTAAGAAATTAAAATGAGAGAATAATGGTACGTAGATCTATCAAAGTTCTTCACTGCTTCCTTCCTTTCTTAATTTTTGAAAAGGTTTAAGAAATATCCACAAAATTTTAATATTTCATCCTTTTGCACACGTTCAGGTTAAATTAAAGAGCGGTTGAATTTGAAAGGAGCAAACGAAAAAAATATGTTGTATGACTTTTTTCTCTCCAAATGTGCTCCTGCGTGATAAAAAGGGTCTATTGCGTAATAGATAATATGAAAAGGTAATATATCTGCTCATTTCATTATTTTGATAAGTTGAAATCCTAATCCCATGCATGTATAGCTGTGTTTGTTGTCCTCAATATTCGTGATTTCCAGAATTTATTTCGTAATTTTTATGATTGTGCTCCTATCAAATTCGTAAGACACATGAGGATTTAATTCATGTGAAGCAACAGTTTTGCCCCATAATATATTGTTTACATATTTTATTATATTTTCTTTCAAATATTCAAATTAATTATAAAAAAGGCTTATTTATTGTAAGAAACAAGAGGAAAAAGGGAAAAGAAAGAAAATGTAAAAAAAAGGTAGTACAGGTGCAGTATGATGACAAATATGCCCGATGCTTTGACCGGCGTCTGACCCACAAAGCAAATGCATTACACAACTGGGAGCTTGTAGGCACGGAGTAGATTAATTGTCTTACAGATTGGTCTTGTAATATATGCGAAAAGGCTATAGAGACAGCTCTTTTAAAGGGTGGAATCGAACAAAGGATTCTAGGTAGATGGATGTACTTCATAGCGATTCAAGAGCAAATGATATTGGATGATGATATATTTTATTGAGTACGTGGGAAAGGCCCTGATAACTTTGTTAAAACTTTGTTCAAAGTAAATCGGGAACTAAAAACATAACAAAACAAGAGTGTTAGTTTAGAGAAGAAATAAACAGACTTACGAAATGGGGAAAGGTGCTGCGAGACAGAAGAAATATACAGACATGTGTCATGTTTAATGAAAGTTAAAATGGCTAAGAACATTTTTGAAAAGAAGAAGAGGAGGGAGAAGAAAATTATCATGAGATTGAAGAACAATGAGGGAGAATGAGAAAGAGAGAGAGAGGGAGAGAGAGATAGATAAAGAGAGAGAGAGAGAGAGAGAGAGAGAGAGAGAGAGAGAGAGAGAGCGAAAGAAAGAGAGAGAGAGAGAGAAAGAGATGTGGGAGGGAGTGTACTTTATTAAAGACCACACAAAAAGTTCCAGAAATTGAGAAAAACAGGCATTTCGAAGATGTTCCCCAGTAGAGCTTACAACAACACCATTACCTCTACCACCACCACCACCATCAACAACAACAACAACAACTACAACAAAAGGGTAAGGAAGAAAACCATCGAAATAATATCATGTATACATAGACTGTATAACAGAAAAAATTGCAAATATGACAAGACTGGAAATAAAAGTAGAACAAAGACAATTCCTCCATTTAAATGCCTATTTCTTCGTTCATTAGAATGTCTTCTACTCTCAAATCGCTATTTATTCGTATCGTATATATTTACAAGTCATGGAATTTGAAACGAATATTGACTACAGCTTGAAGTTAACATTTTTGATCGAAATTTGGACTCATATGCCAAGATTTTAAAATGTTACAAAATAGCATGAATGGAATGACACCGATACAGGTTATACATACAAAAATAGGACAAGTCAGGAAATAGCCAGCGGAAAAAGAACAAGTGGAATTTCAAGATGGATACGTTTGCAAAGCAATGTATCCCCACCATAGCGCATGAGACAATTTCAGATTACAACCCTTCGGGTGTCAATGATTTCGAAAAAGGTTTTGATATCAAAATAGCACTTTCCTGCAACCACTTGCAGTCTGGTATCCAGCGCAAAGAGGGTATATTTTGCGCTTTTTATTTTCGCCTAACGAAGTGAAGGACCTACTTAACCCCGTTTAAGGCGGGTATGAATTTCACATCGACAGAAACAAGTGAGTTTAGATTTTTTTGTTGCTGTAATCCTACTGTTTCCGATCAGGGAGGTCGGTACCTTGATGTCCCAATGATATCCCCTGCCATTTAGAGTGTGAGATGAAGGATGACTGAAACACGTTATTTCTAAAGGAATGATGGCGTTCTTCCGGTGTTTCAGGGAAATCGGTACCTTGATTTGTCAGTAACCCCCCTCCCCTTCAAAAAAGGAGTAAAATTGACAGAGGAGAATATAGAAATGTATTACTGAGACTTCTAGACCCCCGAGCCTCCTCTTGTTTTCAGTTACTTGCAATTTAAAGATTAAATCTCTGACACTTGGACCAGGGGCCCGTTTCATAAAACTTGTTATCTATAACAACTGCTAAATTTCTATGACAAATTTGCTCTCGGCCAATCAGATGCCATGATTTCAGGAGCTTATAACAGTAGCTTGTAACTTTTCATTGATATCAATTTTTAAGAAACAGAGCCCAGGAGTAAAAAAAGGTATACCAAAGACCGTTTTCTAAGATTTTGCTTTATCCTGTACCTTACCGAATTCATTAATAAACACAAATAAAGGTTAACAAAAATAAGGACTGGACATCACATGGGATTTCAAGCTTGGAACTGTCTGAGAAGGGTCGATTGTAGTAGCATTGCCTATTGTCCACGCGCTATACACGTCAACTCACTCGTCACATTACGTGCTTTAATAGCTGTTCGAAACGATCTCAACCTGCACTAAAGGGAAAGCCGAGTGTCGTAAGACGTACATTCGGAATTTTATATCTTTACGTATTCATCAATGAAAGAAAAGCATTTCCAACTGAAACGTAATGTGCCTGTGACAACATACTTTGACAATGAAGTTAACTACAGTTTGATTAGTATTGACGTCACATCATACTAGTCAAGCGTAATGAACTCAATTTGCATTTATGTCAAATAGATTATCACAAGGAGTTTGAATGAGAAACTGCTGACGAAGAAAGCTGTAGAAACATGTCTCTGTTTGACAATGTTGAAACTCATTTGGATCGTGGTTGTCATAAACATGATTGTCACAATCGACATGTTCGGTAGAATAAGAATATGTCGAATGATTCTGTGTTCCATCATGAATAACGTCATACATAATTGAAAGAGTAAGAGATGAGGAGGGGATGTTATAAATGGAAATAAAGTCAACCTGTACGAAAGACACTGCATCTAGTTAAAAGAAAAAGTTTGTTTCTCCGAAGGAAATAGATTTGAGTCACTAAAGTGCTGTTTCTGATGTAGGCCTTAGTACACAAAACTGCTTCTTTTTTTAGTATGCCGGTGCCTCAAAGTTTGAATAAAACTTTTGTAAAGAGATGCCCCCAACGAATGGCGACCACCTGCATGACAGTCTGCCCCTGTTATAACAAATATCCGTTGGGGTAGCCCCTTCCCCGTCCGTATACTGATTAGGTGTCTTTCATTGTGTGGGTGTTTGTGCGTGTGTGTGTTTTTTTTTTCTCTCTCTCTGTCTGACTTTCACTTTCTCTCTGAGTGTCTATCTCACTATATCACCCTGAATATCTCTCTTATTTCTCTGAGGCATTATCTCTCTCTCTATCTCACCCTCACCCACCCCTCTCTCATTCTCTCTCTCCAACCCTCACTTTCAATAAATTATAACGCACAGTGTGGGACCTGGATGTGTGCCCCTATGTTTGGACAACTGCCCTCTTTATGCATTCAGTGTATAGACCCCCAGAAGCATCGATGAGACGCTTGAAAAAAAAGAGCGTCATGACTGGACACATTTTGCCGATGTTCTTGTATGCTCAGAGTATGTGGTGTGGTGGTATTGCAAGTCAGAAAAACAGATAATAATGTGCATTTTTGTATTATGTAGATATTTACAAATAGCGTCAACACTCGACACATTTTGCCGATGTTCATGTATGCTTTGAGTATGCGGTGAGATATGTATTGCAAACCAGAAAGGCAGATAATAATGTGCATTTGGTAGCATGTAGAATTTCACAAAGCACTGTCTTGGACCGTTTGATTCTGCGAGAAACTTGATCCAGTAGCACACCATACAGTGTGATACACTGTCTGGCACCTTGTGACAAACTGCGACCACAGAAAGGGTCTCAGAATTGTAAGCAGGCCATTGTGGCTACAAGTGTATTTGGAGCATTTCTATTATGGCTATGTTTAAAATGATAAATAAAATGAAAATACTGTGGTATTAAACACGATATGATACACTGTGTACACAGAAAAAAGTCACACGGTGCATTTACAACAGTTTGACCACAGAGTATATTTAGAATACTCTAACGTTGGCAGTGTGGTCTCATTTTTTAAACACTGTGTAACACAATGTAATGCCCACATGCCCTCAAAATCATAGAGTGTACGTACCACAGTTTGGACGATTGGAGGATTTTTTTTTAGCACTTTCACAATTATGTTGACTGTTTTAGCACTGTGTGACGAGTACAATGTTGCCACAAAGAAAAAAATCACATATTGAAAGCACCAAAGACCACAGAGTGTATTCGAATGCAGTTTTAGTGTTTACTGTGTGAAAACCATCATCTTCTCACTGTCCAGTGTACACGGTGTTCAATGTGGGACATACATGTACCGTGTCACTTACAGAGAATCATAGCTAATGTCTCACAGATTGAGCATTTATAAATTCCGAAGTGTGGGACACTCTGTGTTTTCAAATGGAAGTATTTCATCACGTTCCTGTTAGTCTACTTGAAGATTCTGTAGATCCTGTAGATTGTACATGTATGTTGTAGCTGCAAGGCCACATATTGAGCATTTCTAATATTCCGAAGTGTGGGACACTCTATGTTTTCAAATGGAAGTATTTCACCATGTTTCTGTAGTCTACTTGAAGATTCTGTAGATCCTGTACAAGGCCACATAGCAATCTGCAAGTTACCAAGTGGAAAATGCTAGTACCTCTTGGACTTTAAGGGCGTATGTTCGAATTCAGCATGGCTCTTTCAAAGATTAATAAAATACATGGAGATTTTAATTTTACTGCAACGTTGTAGATATATAGAACAATGAGTGAATATACTACTATTAAGAAAGACACACCCCAATCATGATGAGTATTTGTCCTGATGAAAGCGCTCTGACTCTCTCAAACCTGTATGGATACTTAATACCAAGGAATTCCTTGAATGCTTGAATGTCTGCTTATAGCAACTTAGCGGGGGATCCGAACAAAAACACGTCCAAATTACTACTGAGACGCTCTTATTCGCCAAAGATAAACTGATTCATGAAGTGAAATTCAATATGCAAAACTAGCTTATTAAACTTTTACAACCACAACAGCAGCAACGATAGCAACAACAAAAGCACAGTCAAGTGAATATATATTATGTAGAAAGAAACATTGTACAGGTACATATGAACTAAACATTAAGGAGTATAATAAGTGATTGACAAGTCAGTACTTCGACCTTCCGTAACGTGGTAAAGGTTAAAAGGCGCCACTTCACAAACTGACTGTCGTGTGGAAATCTGGGAGATTAATTCTTCACCTGAAATGAAACGCCAAGTCACGATCTCCTTACCCTTGTGCGAATGCAATCACTGTTATTTATTACCCACCTCAGAAGAAAAAATAGAATAAAAACACCCAAGCTCTCTTTTAGAATCTCACCACGGAACTGTTTTGAAACCCCCAGGATACATAGACCCTATTGATTCAAGTCACAGTAAAACGTACGTGAGAAGTAATTATTTCAGCCGCTTAATTTTTTGTGAGCTGAAGTAGCGGGAGTACGCTATACTACGGTGGCTTCGAAAAATACAATAAAAAAAGAAAAGGAAAGACAGACGGGTTTCGCTCGAAACGGAAAGGGCAGGCCCAGAGGTGATTATGCATTTTCACGCTATAAGAGGTAGATGAAATTGATTTAACTCAAGCGATCTGTTGACGATAACAACTCATTCACGAAATGAAGATATAAATGCTGTCGTCTTTGCTCTATGCCAAGTATAGGAGGAGGAAGGGGGGGGAAGTCGGATATCATGTCTGACATTAGACGATGTCTATCGTACAATGTTTAAGTGAATATTGTATAGCAATGGTATGGACGTGAGTTAACTTTGTTTCGTTGGGATATCTCATCATATAACGTTCTTATTTCTTTTTCGAGTGTAAACTCGGGACAATAGTTAGTTTTCTATGAATTTTGTGATCAATCTATTGATGATGATGATTATTATTATTATTATTATTTTTTTTTTTTTTTTTTGGGGGGGGGTGTTAAATAACATCAGGATTTTATTTCAAAAAAATTAAATGTATAAATAAAATAAATCGTTGTCAATTGGGTCAAGATGGGTGTTGGTGTGTGTGTGTGTGGAGGGGGGTTATTGCCGTTTGGTCTACAACCAGTTCTATAAACCCAATTGGTTTATTCCCATATGGTCTACACCCGTCCCGTCTGCTATCCACATGGTCTAATAATCATTTCGTCTACTTATCATTTGGTCTATTGCTCATTTAGTTTAATTTCCAGTTGATCTAGTTCACTTTTTTTTTTCAAATGCCCATTTTTGTCTACTATCCATAATTATGGTCTAATAGTAATTTAATCATAAATGATAATTGTAATCATACAATGATTATCAGACATTATGGATATTAGACGAACTGGTTGTAGACCGAACGGCAGTTCACCGAGTGGGGTGGGGGCAAGGGGGACAAGTGGCCCATGTTCATCTTCGCTTGGTATTCAGTTAAATGTTCGAAATGTTCATATCAACTACACTGCAAAAACCAGAGTGTTAAATTTAACACCAAGGGTGTTAAATTTAACACTTTCTTGGTATCTATATCGTGCAACTCCTCTGGTGTTACTTAACACCATTTTCTGGAATTAGATAATTTCAATTCCACTTTTGGTGTTAATATTTGACAACTCCTACTGGTGTAGATTAACACCAATATCTGGAATCATAACAAATTCAATTCCACTTTTGGTGTTTATATTCTTGTTGATCCATTAGAGATTTTTCTATGTATGTCTAATGGTCCCACATTCCATATTCCCCATTATCGACCATTATCGACCAGGGTAGAGGAACCAGTGGTAAACTGATAATTCATAATCGATGTTGGCAACTGTCCACCAATAGGTATATTCTAATCTCCATTGCATTAACTCCATCACATAGATCATTTGAAGTAAATTCAAGATTAACATGTATGTGGTACGTGTGTATTGGGTTTTTACAGACGTGTATCAATCAGATATGATTATTTACGTCTGGGGACCGACCTTTAACGTCACCATCCGAAAGACGTGATTCAGTTTCGAACCTGCGTCCTCGGCTGAATCAGTTTGTAACTTCCACTGTTAGCTGGATTACAGGCGCACGCCACAACGCCTAGTTGTACAGGCTGGTACACATATATATATATAATAAACATGCATGTTGTTTCTTGGTTAGTAATCATATAATCAATATATCTATTCCTAAAACGTTAATATAATTGTCACAAGATCGGACATATAATCTATTGGTCAATAATTGCCAAAGGAAAATACAAATCACAAAATTGATGTGCATTGTCATAATTTGCTTAACAAATCATGATAAATGTATTTTTCTGTGAACACGTGTAAAGTAATCATTAAGCGCGCGTACACTTTGTGAAAACTTATTCGACCAATCAACCGCCTTAAACGAAATCACGTGATGATACTTTCAACACCAAGCATAAAACAACACCATGTTACTTAACACCCAGTAATTATTAATGCATGCTTAAATCTGACCGGTGTTAAAAATAACACCAATGGTGTCAAAAAAATTCAATACCATACTGGTGTTAGAAATTTAACACCCTGGTTTTTGCAGTGTAATTATTCATGTTCTTGTTCATTTCTCTGAATTCATTATTTTGCAAAGTTAACTATGATGACATTTTCCTTTAGCATCCTGCATATTTCTACATTTATGTTCTTCTCAAATCCACAAGAAGTCCCTGGGTCTCCCCTCCCAAGGGGCTACATTGTCAATCTCAGAACTCAGTAATATTAGATTACCTGATATCTTCATAAAATGTAGGAATATCTACTAAAATCTTATCTGTCGTCTATAGTCAAAAAGATGATATATTATCCCTCATTTTTTTCGTCGCCATAAAGCCGAATGATCCAAAATTGTCCGCCTAAAAATGCTCCAAACAGGGGCCAGATTAGTTTTCATCGGCAGTGGACAACATCCGACGAATTATGAGAATGAATACAGCGATATAGATACTGTCAACCGACACTCGATAAGCCAACCGCTTGTGAATTATGATCGCTGATTTGCCCTTAGGTATAAACTGTCAAATTCGTCTGATATATTATATTGGATGAGATAGACTGAAAGATTAACGAATTTCAAAATAAATAAAGTAATCATACGTCGACCTATCATTATCATCATCAGCACCTCTATTCCCGATTCTCCTCATAATGCAACGCTGTGTGAGTTTATTAGATTTTGTTTTTAGCCCGTCTTCTTCTTTTTTTCTGTTTTGGAGTACCGGGAGTTTTGTATTTTGATATTCGATCACCATTTTGAATCGCCCGGGGGTGCTCGGGTCAAGTGTCGCACATGAGTGGGGTTTTCCTGAAATATAGTCTTTTTTGGAGTGTTTTTGAGCTCGCTGGCTGGCTAGGCGTATTGCCCCCGGAAGTGGAAAGCCGAGAAGGGGAAGGAGAGCGACTGCGAGGCGATATAGTGGCCCATCGAGCGCCAAGATTTATAACATGATCTGAAGAATTGCGATAAACATATTTGGATGATCTCATGTATACGTGGGTTCATTATTTCCAAGGGAGACAGGTTCTGTATAACGATATGTTCACCCCATGTTAAATCTTAGTAAGATATGAAAGCAGTATAATTCATCAAGACATAAACAAAACTAAGTTCGGATTCGTAATCTGAAAAAGATATGAAAATTGAATAAAAATTATGCAAAAATAACAAAAAGATTTGACAATAGAATAAAATGAGGAGCGCATAGAAAGTCATAAAGGAGCTTTTTTTAACCCTAATATCTAATCCGATGAAGATATTTGATTTGATTTAAAGTGAATAATTTTCTTCTACATTCCATATTATAAAATTTAAAAAATATTGAAATGTACTTTCTGACAATGAATCATAAACAAGCAAATATACATAACAGTTTTTATAACTAAACAAAAGGATAAATTGTCAAATTATCATATTTCATCAAACTTTATAAAAGTTTTTGCTTAAAAATGTGACAGCCCTAAACAAATCTCTTGAAATAGATGAACAAATTTGTTGAGTAGAATGGACGAATGATTGAAAGCATATGAAAATATCAGGAAAATGATGATGACGATGATGATGATGATGATGATGATGATGATAATGATGATGAGGATAATGATGATGACGATGATGATGATGATGATGACGATGATGATGATGTTGATGACGATGATGATAATGATGATGACGATGATGATGACGATCATGATGATGATAATGATGATGGTGATGATAATAATGATGATAATTATGGTAATGATGATGATAATGATGATAATGGAAGTAGACTTCTTTGAAAGCTTTACGATGACAGATTTCACAACGGCAAACCCAAGCAAGATCGGGAAAGTAAGGAGGTAGAATCACAACAACAAAACTATCTTAATATTTACTTAAAAGTAGGAGAGGAGCTGCAATTAGAAGTAACGTAAATGGCGGTTTCTCGTAATACTCGGAGACTATTATGTTCAGCAATATTCGCCTCCCCTTTAAAATACAGCGTTCTGTAATAATGGGACCTTAAAAACGTAATTAATACATCTCTGTTTCTCTATTAACCGAGCTTCATGTACTCTAGATTAATCCATTCCTTTGACGCACACAAATGTGGTTTACGATATCTTAATGCAGTTTCACGCGACTCATCTTTCTAACTGAAGTTAGCGGCTTTTATTAATCCCGTTTTTAAGGATCACCGCATGTAACTCTATCGCTGCGTAGGGATTTTACGATGTTGCACAACATGAGTGTTTGATTTCTAAATCGATACTAAATCTGACATTCTATCGGTTGAGCTATCGCGATCGGCCAAGGTTGAGTTTAGATTTTCGGTTGATAATCAGACTCGTAATTCGACTCTTTAAACAAAATAAAAGGCCGAGGTTGAAGACTTTGTGAATATCTTGATTAATCAAGCACTTCAAGAGTTCCTTTGTAAGGAAACCCTTCACCATGGATTTCAAAGATAATTCTTTCTCATATCGGTTACACAATCAATGTTATCACGACTTTACTCTTTCAATACAATAACAATAGCGAATTAAAACTTGAAGAAAATGTACAAGAGAATTACAGAATAAAGTTAATAATCTAGATTTTCCTTGAAGCCCTTTGTTCAATAAATCAGAAAAATCCATCTTTCTATCACAATGGTGAATGAGACACGTGACACATGATGAAACTCGCGATAACAGAATATATTCAAAGGTAAAATTTCGCACTGATCGTTCGATTGTATTGTGGAAGAAACTACCTAGAAGACACTGTAAATGGTTAATGATGTAGCACACAACAACACTGATCATAACTTGTGAGTTTTGGAGAAAATCGATATGATACCAAATTGACCCAATTCTGCTGAAAATCACAAACCAAAAGAAATGCACACTGGTTTGGGGTGTGCCATAAAAAACAGTTCCTTACTTTACAATTATTTCTTGTCATATTTTGCAAATGAGGCCTTTCAAGAAGTTAAAATGTTTTTTGTTAAATACTTTTCTTCACATACACACCTGTATGCATTCAATAAATAGGAAAGCTCCCAAATCTTTTTTCTTCTCACTTTTATCAGATCCCGATCGACCTGCACCATTAAAAATACGTGATATACAGATATAATAAGCTCGTTGTCGAAGGCAGACTGTCTTCCACCCAACCGTTATGATTATGGGAAAATAATTATTTTGTATTATTATTATTATTATTATTATCATTATTTTCGTTAGTAGTAGTATTAGTAGTAGAAGTTGCAGTAGAAGTAGTAGCAGTGGTAGTATTAGCAGCAGTAGAAGTAGTAGTAGTAGTAGTAGTAGTAGTAGTAGTAGTAGTAATAGTAGTACAATGTAGTAGTAATAATAGTAGTAGTACTAGTAGTATCAGTAGTAGTAGTAGTAGTAGTAGTAGTAGTAGTAGTAGTAGTAGTAGTAGTAGTAGTAGTGGTAGCAGCAGCAGGAATAAAGAATAATCAAGACTCAAGAGTTAAAATTAATCATGAATCATGACAATATGACGTTTATATGAATTCAAAAAGATGAAAGAAATCGCAGTAAAATGAGAATAGAGGTTAACAAAGCAAAGTACCGACATTACCTGATCTCACCATCATTATCATTTGATCATATCCTTTAAAAATAATGATCGGATAGATATTAGCATATACAGTGTACATGACGAATGCTCTTTTGGACATTTGAAAGCGTAGAACAGGAAAGTATGTGTTTCTCAGTTTAATTACAAATCACGTCTAATTACCGTTTAGCCTAGCATCCAAGCAAATTCCGTCGGACACTATAGTTATTGTCCGGTGCTAGAAGAATAGCAAGCGATTACATAGTTGAGCTTCTTTTCCTTCTTCTTCTTCTTCTTCTTCTTCTTCTTCTTCTTCTTCTTCTTCTGCTTAATCTTCCCTGGGGGGGGAGTATATAAACACTGGACACTAGTGGGATATGTTTTATTAAATAATCAACATTGGCGAGGAATACAAGTAAGAATAAAAGAGAATAAACCAATGTAGGTTTATTGAAGGTACTAATGTCACGTGACCTGACATTTCACTAGCTGGTTTAAGGCCGTGTTGTAGTATTTGGTAAGTTCAATTTTTTTAATCCAATAATATCACATACACAAAGAAATCAGAAATACAACACAGATGAAAATCATTATACATGGAATCGATGGTACCATAAGTAATCCACTTTAAAATGGATGGTAAGAATTTCTATATCTCAGTACTCGGTGAAATCATATTTGTCAATTTTTTCTTCTCGTTATAATCATCCACGTCATTTTTTTCCCTTTCCATAAAAAATATCATGTTCGATCGTGGCTGGGATATGACCCAGATCTAAACTGATTTCCGAGGCGCTGGTAATGTTTCTCGCGTTTATTAAAAACCAACATCATTATTCAATTTATCTTTTCCCCGGCGCCTATACCCCGAATTTTGAGTTAATTCCATCAGCGCGTTATTATTCGCTGAGCTTCGGAACATTAATTTTCTGACGTACGCAGCGAGCTAGCGCGCTATGGGACCATGTTTTTTGTATTCATATGATGAAACAGATATATATATAGAGAGAGAGAGAGAGAGAGAGAGAGAGAGTGTGTGTATGTGCTTTTTTCTTTTACTTATGATATGCAGAGAGAGAGAGAGAGAGAGAGGCACAAACAGACAGACAGACAGACATAGAAAGATAGAAAGAGAGAGAGAGAGAGAGTGTGTGTGTGTGTGTGTGTGTGTGCATACTTTTTCTCTTAGATATGATAAACAGAGACACAGAGAGAGAGAGAGGGGTAGAGAAAGTATGTGCATGAATAATGCTTTCTTTTAGAAATTATTTAAAAAGAGATAGGAGAGAGAGAGAGAGAGAGAAAGAGAGAGGGAGAGAGAAGTAGATGAGTATGTCTGTTTGGTGGGGGTGTACACATTTCCTTTGGCAATTCTAATTTGGCGATGAAAAATGAAGCAGTATGGGAAATATTGCTGTCAGCTTTCGGGAAAGCAGATAGATAAAGAAGACATATTCGCAATGCAGAAGTGAGTGGCATCTTCTAATACTTTATGCAAAAGAGAGAGAGAGAGAGAGAGAGAAAGAGAGAGAAGGGGAAACAGAGGGGGAGAAGGACAAGTGAATAGAAGAAAGAAGAGATGGGCAAAACGGTTAGAAAGGGAATGAGGAGAAACAAAATGCAAGATAAATATATAGGAAACAGTAGTGGGCTAGAAATATAAAGAGAGGGATAAGGGCACAAAAAAGAAAATGTATGTTGTGTGTGCGTATAATATGTGCATGTTAAAAACTGACTTCGTGTATAACTTATGCAACTAAAGCAGTTATGACTGTATTATACCATTACTGTAATTGTCTATGATTATGATTATTTCTCTTGGTAAATTGATATGTAATATTTTTCCATTACAAATCTATTAATTTCCGAATGGATAATAATGCTTAAAGGTATAAAGACCAGTTTTGGAAACGCTCCTCTCTCAAAAAATGAAATGGAAGCTCTCATTACCAATCATGTGAAAGAATATGTTTTGACTAATACGTGATGATACAAATTTTGCCGGGAAACCGCCTACTATTGATATATTTGGTGAATTATTATATCTATTGGGACCAAATAGATATCGCGCACGTGGTCGCGTAGTCCCATATACATCTTTCTGTGTACAGTGCTTGTAACTTTACCAAGACTGGGCCAAATTTCTTATCATTTTGATGATTCCAGATCCTTGCAGTACACATCAATACTTATATGCTAGATGATCAACCTTTTCTGATCGATTCCACAACGTTTCTTTCACAATGCAATCGCATGACCAGAACTGGTCTTTATCTTTAATTCCAATATTTTCAATATCAATAAAGGCCTACTTCTTTATTCAGAAGCCCACAAAGACTATACATGTTCTACTACGTTTCAATGTGTGCTGTTAAAACATCGACTTCATGATGTTGCATTTGAGCATGTTACAACACTTAAAGTCTCCGTAATTAATTACGCACATTCACTATGCCTGATTAAGTAATTAATGAAAACGTCATCGTGTTGATTTCAATTAAGAAAACAGAGCAAGGAAGTTAATTCACCCGACATTAATTCGCGTATGCAAGGGAGATGATTACAAAATTACAAAACGAAAAGGGCATGGGAGATATTAATTTAAACCAAAACGAGAAAAGGAAAGAGGAAATGGGAGAAAACAAGAAACACAGTTAAAATGAACGAAACAGAAAGGAGTAGAATGAGAACAAAGTTTGCCAACTACGTTTTTTGTTCAGGTTTTGCGTTCTTCACGAATGAAACTAAAGAAACATTATTGTTGGCACTTTTCTTGTTTTATGTTGTAATAATGAGTTGATAATTCGACGTGCTTAGAAGGACAAGAGTAATTAAGACACAATGCACAAAATAGGAGTGTGTTTGGTTTCCAACTCCAATCACTGAAAATATATGTTTTTATAATTTTACTTTTTCTTTCGCGATCGGTTATTTCATATAGACCAAGGACATAACTTTACTTGTTCAAAACAACAACGAAAACAAAACAAAACAAAACATAAGTCAAATTAAAAAAACTAAACTAACTAATCTAAACGAGACATATAACAAAAAAAAGCCTTTTTCATTTGCATATGCAGCCCCCTCGATTGTCCATTATCTATTATGTATAACTTAATATTTGGCTGTAATTCCTTCTCTTTCTATTTTTCTTAAGCGCTTAGAGACATATTTTGTGATAAGCGCTATACAAATGTTGTTAATTATTATTATTATTATTAAAACAAAACAAAACGAAATAGAACGTAGGACCTAAATATTCTGAACGCCTGAAGGATAAGAATCAAAGTTGGATATTTTACCAATGATTACTAATAATTATATTTCATCAAAAGATTCTACTTGATAAAGTTAAAGACATGGTAATTATTCCATATAGGAAGAGAATAATAGGAGTGTCATACCACTATAACATTCGCAATATCATATTATACCCTATTTCTTTCCTTTCTTTCTAACACTTGCAATAGTACCATTTGGAAAGGGAAATTTCAAATATAACATGCAAACTCCCCGAACAAACCATAAACGCAATCAAAAATTCATCTATACCAGTATTACGTGGTAATCTCATTCATCTCCCAATATCATAATGTGTACATTTCGAGTGCGGGCAAACAATAGAGCGTTTTGACGGCGCAATGTAATATACGATGAGGGCGAAAATGCAAGATGGCGGTGCAAAATGGCGTCAGACTCTCGACTCGTGTTTGCTATGGCTGTTCTATTTGCTTCAGCATATTTGATCTGGCCACGATTATGATGCCTTTTTGAAGTTGGTAGTGATCGGTTTTCTTATTTGCTGAGTGATGTGCACCGCGGGGTAATATTTACGAAACAAACGACATTTATCCGCCGATTGTCAACACATTTAAACCCAGCTATCCTCTCTATTGAGTTGTCGATATTTTGCTTTCTTTTTAAAGGTAATCTCGTTTTTTGGTACGATTAAACTGCACCTTAAAAAAATTATATATATATATATTTGTATGAATCATGTTACAGTTGATCTTGCGATGTGTTATTTTACAACTATAAATAGGACAAACAATTATGTTTAAAAAAAATCCATTGATAATCAACATTCAATACTGAAAAGCGCCAAAATTGAGCTATATGACTAACTGTTCGATATATCCAACTTCGTTACCTTTTCCTGCTTTTCATTTTAACACTAAATCCTACCAAATACGTTGTGGTAATCAAATCTAGAGTATCTCTTCTTTTTTTTTTATCCATCACCGTTATTCAGTATTAAGCATGCATTTAAAAATTAATCCTGTATTTGGATATCACGTTGCCATTTCGGACGCTAGACTTTGTTTTAAAATCAGCATGCGGCATGTGCGTTCTGATTGAGAATGCTAAAGTTTCATATACATAATTATACATATAGAAGATCTAATGTTATTTGAAAGTACAGTGTATTTCCTCACTCAATTACAACACTAGCAGGAAATAAACAAACATGAAAATGAAAAGAGGATTAGATTCTCACTATCCTATATGTCAACAGATTGTTGCCAATTGCAAAAGGAAATCACGAATAATACTGGAAACTCTTTGAAATGTATTCTCAATCGTTGATTGTAAGTAAAAGGAAGTAATTGTATGAAGAGGTTTTGAAACCTGAAAGCAGGCATGAGCAAGATTTGATGCACGCTGACGATGGTCTATACTTAATTTATACTGGGAATCTCGCTCAACAAGCCTAGCTTTTCTGAGATTCCCTTGTCTTCCCTTTTCAGTTAAATCAAGCAATATCAAATATTTTGTCTTATTCTCAAACTTAAATGTACTCTGTAAACTTATTTTGTTTCGCAGATACTTGTCAGTATACATTACTCGTATAATTCATTTGTTCTAAACAGTTCTATTATATATTGTAATACGGTAGGATTATATGTCATTTAAATTTTGGATATTTGAGTGGAAAAAATAAATGAAATCAAATCAAATTAAATGTTAATCAACACTTGATGAAAAACCACAATCAGTAAAAAAAAAAAAAAAAATACTGACCACAAATATATTTTTACATTGGGACTACATAACCATTTGGATTCGGGGACTTAATTCTAAATTATTTGTAGTTATTTTTAAAATATGGGAGCATTTTAGAAACGAATCATTTCCCGTAATAAGGCCAAAAAAAAAAAGTTGTTTGGTTGTCCTCGATTGCTTTTCTGGAGTAGGGGCGGGCGGGCGGATTTTTTTTTTTTTTTTTCTCCATTTGTTTTCTTCTTCATATGGACTCATTTCTTCCTATTTATTTTCATTTTTTGTTCAAATCATAAAGCCAATATTATTATTATGTAAACACAAAAAGTATCCCGACCAAAAATCATGAATTGCCATGTCAATATTCATTTTCATTTTCGCTGTTTCGGAGGTAGTTTTCGGCTATAGCAAGGCAGTTTTCGTCTGTATGTAAAACGTACGTACGTCTATAGGGAGCGCGCACGCGCGTCGTTCGTTCGCCCGCGCGTCGTTTGTTCGTGCGGCCGGAGCAGGTATCCCACGCCAGAGCTCGGGGCGCCAAAAACTATCCCTGTGGTGATCCGACTGCAATGATTTAATACGTGCGGGGAGACACTATTGATCTTGCGATACACGAAAAATAGTGATCTAAATCTGAAAAATACTTGAAATACAGCTCAGGTTTTGGTACCCATCTTCCTTACTGACACGCGTAAGATATTCGATTTTTCAGATTCAGGTAGCGGGACTGCCGATTACATCGCTAAACTGTGATATTTAAGGATACATTTCTTATTGCAAATCTGGTTCTCCTGTGACTCTGATATGTTTTGTATGTGTGTGATATGTGTATTATGCTATGTATTTTAAAGTGATTTTACCACGCATACAACGGACCCACCGAAAACTGCCACCCGCCCGAAAACTCCCTCCTCTTCTCTATTAAAGACATAATTGCGTACTAAAAGGACCAAATTGGCGACGGGACACATTTTGATCCTTGCAACATGCATAAAATGGTATGTTTGGCGTTTAAAATTGCTCCAAAATAAATGTATAATCTTTAAAAAAAAAAAAAAAAAAATCTAAAAAAAAAAAAAAAATACGAGCGGGCCGAAAATGAGGAGCGGGCGGTCGAGGACAACCAAATGATTTTTTTTTTTTGGCCTAATGCTGGCAGAATCTTCCTCCATATAATTATGAATAATCATGATAATATCAAGAATTATAAAGCTCCATTGTATTTCATTTCCACCATTAGCAGAAGTCCGCCTTCTCTTTAAGATAGAAATTATTCTGAAAGAGAGATAAAGTGTGGCTTGAGAATAATGCAATGTATTCATGAGGTTTTTCCCCCTGGTGTCTGTCTTATTGACCTATGCTAACCGCCTACTTTTGTCGCCCTTATGTAAAGCACTTCTCCCCATACTCTCGACATCCCAACTCAATATCGGATTGCCCTTTCTCCACAGAGGCAATCGACTTGTGTTAAAAGCTCCAGCATGCAAACCAGTGAAGAGCGAGACAGAGACAGGGAGAGGGTGACAAAAAGAGAGAAAGCGAGAGAGAGAGAGCGGGCTGAGGGTGAAGATTAACGAAAGAAAAGGTAGAGACAAGACTACATAATGCATCGGGTGGTCTATTTGATTAAATCTATGCAAATACCGTATCCCTATCCCCAATTCCTCCTCCTGCCCTTGCTTTAATTCTCTAGTTAAGCCTGGTTAATTCCCCCTCCTTACTTACCGGTATTCTCCCGCAATCAAAGGCCAGAGACAAAGAGCTTTTGGTTTCTCCTTGCAAAGATGGGAGCGCGACGAGTAAGACGGAAATGCATTACAATATTGAAGCAATGTTAAGCCGATCGCGTACTTAAAGATAAAGTTGAGTAATGGTCATGCCATGACATTGTGACAGGAAGTGTCTGGAAGCTACTGGGAAAAGGTTGATTATGTCGAATATAAGGATTGATGTATAGGCATCACTGTGGAGTTTTTTAAAGATCACAATAAAAAATACATTGACTTGATCTTGCTGAAGACCAAATTCAGTGCACATATTAACAGGTGTACGGGACTACAGACAAATGTTAACCCAAGCTTTTCAGATATTTCTCGTCATAATTACATTTCGAATATGAGGAAATTTGAAGAGCATTGATTTTTAGTTTACAGGTTTGCTGTGATGTTCTTCAAACCTGCCATTTAAAGAATGAAAAATATCCCATTAAAAAAAAAAAACTTAATCAGAACTCAATCTGCTCTTTAAATGTTCTTGGGTGTATAGATTATGCTCGTGTTGTACTTGTTTTGGCGGGCGCATGGTAAAATAATTCATTAACGAGGGTGTCGCGTGCGGACTAATTAAGGGATTTCAATTATAAAGCAAACAATCAACAGTCCCTGATTGCCAGATTAATTAATAAACATCAGACAAAGAGAAGAAGGGGGACGGGAGACAAAGAGATCATCTGGGAAAGGATTGAGAGAGTAATAAATGGTAAATCAGTGATTACACGGTGCGGAGTTTGACTTAAGATTCGGTCATTCAGGAAACGGTGTTGGACGAAAGCGGTGTCTTCTGAAGCATGTGATTAACATAATGCCCTGTCCAGCTCTAGTCCGACAAAGTGAATAATGTTCTGGTAAAATAATTGAAGAGGAGATATAACACGCGTTTTACAATTTAAAATCAATGATGTAGAACGTTTAGATTAACGAAAGCAACATAGCTCAGATGTGTTTCGCTTTTAATTACCTTGTAGTTAATGTCATAGCTATAGACTACTCAGACTAAGAGCAGTGATATAAAGACCAAGAGCGACAACGAGAAAGAACAGAAAGAAGATATTAACTAAAAGCGGAATAAAGTAGGGATTAGAATAATAACAGCAAAACCAACATGTGAAAAGACAGAATAAGGCGAGGAAAGACAGAAGAAGGCGAGGAAAAAGAAGAAGAAGATAAAGAAGACAAAGAAGAAGAAGGAAAGCGAGAAGAAGAAAGAAAGTGAGAAGAAGAAAGAGAAGAATAAAATATATTAATATTGAATTAAATCGAATTCAGCAACGATGATGCTACGTTTTACACAGACAGTGCAGAAGTATATACTTGAACAATAAAATATTGTGGGTTTACTTGTGTCTCGGGCGTGGGCGGCAGCCATCTTTATACGAGAATGAAAACGGAACATCGAGTTAGAGGAGGGGGGGAGACAGAGCCGGTATATCATTTTCTTTTCATGCTGCTTTTCTTTCTGTATCACTTTCTCTTTTCAATATTTGTACAGGGAGGGGTAGTTGTCCCCATGCCCCCATGTCCCATGCCCCATGCCCCCGTAGCTTAAAGATAAAGTTGAGTTCTGGTCATGTGAGTGCATTGTGAAAGAAACAGTGTGGAACCGATCAGAAAAAGTTGATCATCTAGTATATATTATTGGTGTGTACTGCAAGGTTCTATAATCATCAAAATGATAAGAAATTTGGCCCAGTCTTTGTAAAGTTACAAGCACTGTACACAGAAATATGTATATGGGACTACACGAACATGTGGCATAAAAATCCGTCCCGATTGTTATGCTGTCACATGCCATATTTAGAATATTAAGGCATTTGAAGAGCCATGCTTTTCAAGGAACATTTTTTCTCTGACGTTCTTCCACACTTGCATAATAACAATGATAACGCTTACAAATTCTTTTTCACCTCTTCCCAGAACTCAACCTTCTCTTTAAGCAATGTACTTTAACATGCAAGTCAGTAGAAAATACGCATCTCAATTATTGTCTCATAAAAATGATACATTAGGAAACTGACATGGCTTCAAAAATATTCAGCGATGCATTTATATGGGTAATAAGTAGGGCAATCGAATTCCATATTCAGCACAAGGTCGCGCTGTTCGAGTTTTGAAAGCTATCTGTCGAGTAAACTAGTAGAATAGCTTTAAGGGGGCAAGTACTCGGTATTCATCGAACTGAGTAAAACAATAAAATAGAGAAGGAAAAAAGGGAGGGGAAAGGATCATGAAATAAAATGATAGGACCCCTTCCATGCCCTCCTACCCTTATTCGGCGTTTTTTTTTAAATTTCATCCCTAGCCTTCCCATAATGTCACAGCCCTTTAACAGCTGGTTTCTTTCTATGCCATTGAAGTAATTACATCCATAGTCCATGTCGGTTTGTCGTCTTGTTTTGGAATGTTATTTTCCGTATATTTTTAGATATTTAATTAGATAAAAGAATCTATAGAAACTTTTCCTCTTTCTGTCGCTGCACATTTTATATTTTTTACAGTTCGCCATTGCTTTATTTCTTCTCTTTCCTCTTTTTCATTGATATCTTCTTATCATTATTGTTGTTGTTCTTCTTCTTTTTCTGCTTATACTTCTTCTTCTCCATCCGCTCCCTCTTCTTGTTCTTCATCTCTCTTCCTCTTCCTCTTCCTCTTCCTCTTCCTCTTCTTCTTCCTCTTCTTCCTCTTCTTCTTCTTCCTGGAGGTACGAATAGAAAAAACATACAGTACATATGCGATTTACATTATGTTGGTTAACAAATTCAAAATCAACTTTATACATGGCTAACAACAACTGTATAGAATCATTTTGATTGATTTCATGATAACATAGGAAGATCCCCCAAAAAGACAGCTTTGTGATGAGAACTGCTAGGGTTGGAGACATGGGAGACGAGGAAGGCAGAAAACAACAGGAAGAAACGGGATGGCGTTCTCATCGAAATCCA
Organism: Mesocentrotus franciscanus; assembly: GCA_037976565.1. Taxonomy (NCBI): domain Eukaryota; kingdom Metazoa; phylum Echinodermata; class Echinoidea; order Camarodonta; family Strongylocentrotidae; genus Mesocentrotus; species Mesocentrotus franciscanus. The sequence goes on from CP137678.1 coordinate 11,116,319, forward strand.
GCAGTAAACCTGAACAAAGATGCTACCTTGAAAATCAAATTGAGGGATATCCCGAGAGAGAGGGAAAGAGGGAGGGAGACAGGGAGAGAGAGAGAGAGAGAGAGAGAGAGAGAGAGGGAGGGGAGAGAGAGAGAGAGAGTGGGAGAGAGAAGGAAAGGGGGACAGAGAAAGAGAAAGAGGTGGAAGAAGTACAAAAGAATAGAGTTTGAAATAAAGAGGGGGAATATAAAGAGAGGGAGTTTAGGAGAAGAATGAACAGAAATTGAAGAATGGAAACATAAAGCGAAGAAAGAAACAAAAGAAAAGATTACGGAGAGGATGAAGGGGAAGATAAATTAAGGAATGAATTAGAAGGATTGTGGAAGGATAAGAATAAGGAGGACAATGAAGAAGAGGAATAGGGAAGAATTAGAAAGAAAGATTCCCAATATTATTCCACTCTTTATTCAGTCACTTAATTGCAGAATTGTCTTTTCTTCATTGATATGTTTTACTGATTAAAACAAGTATAAGATATAAAAACAGGTATAAAACAATAATGAAATATAATAATTATATAAAGGAGAATCATGAACAAAACAATAAAACAAAACAAAAACCAAACAAACCAGGGGAGTGTTTCACAAAGACTAAGATCGACTTTAAGTTTGACTGAACTATGGCTGGCAATTTATGCCACTGGCTGCTCTCACCATTATGATTTTGAGATAATATTTTTTCCTTCAATAATGAATTATCAAAAATTTAAATTCTGTTGATTTGTGACCATGGTTTTTACGTCCCTTGAGAGACCAATGCCAGTAAATGGTGAGAGCAAACAGTGGCATGAACGGCCTGCCATAGTTAAGTCCAACTTAAAGTCACTCTTATTTTTTATGAAACACCCCCCCCCCCAGATATGAAAGAAAATACAAGATGAAGATTCCAAATTAGATGCCAAACTTCCACTTTCTCCAACAAAAAAAAAATCATTTCGATTTTACTTTTCTTTCTGGCAATGTAATATTCTGGGATTGTTTTAGTCTTGATAAATTGTTTAAAACCAACTTAACAACTTTACTTTTAAAACTTGTACACAAAAATGTAATTATCTTTCTTGAAGTCCAACCAAAATGTCGACATCATATTACATTTTTGGTCATGTCTTGTGACAAGAAAACGATGCTAATCAACTGTATAGTCCTTATTTATGCGAAATTCAACTTGTAAGATGAAACTCATCAAACATGACTTTTGTGCTTTTTTTTCTCAAAATTAACATTTTCTGAGTAATAGTACAATGCGACAAAACATAATTATTGATATTATTCTGCTTCAAATGTTCACCAAAAAGATCAAATTACTCAATTTTGTGCTATGGGGCGTTCCCACTGTCGTGCGATCCGTTACGAACCCCACGATTGGCCATTCGTAGCTGATCGTGGAAATTCTCTGAATTGCTAGGTTTGGATACGAGGTGATGCGAGTCGATACGTTATGGTACGATTTGGTGCGCTTGGTTGCGATATGGTCACGATTGGTCAATTTCAGGTGACACGATCTGGTCTCCCGTTCAGATACGATCATATACGTTCCGATATGATTGTCCCGATTGAGTCCACGATTGGGTCTCGATGTGACACGATCATCACGATCAGGGTCCCCGATTTGGGACGATCGGGTACGTGTAGATACGTTCGAATACCTTCCGATACGTTCATCACGAACCGATGCGCTCTGTTGCGACAGTATACGGTTGTGGTTGCGATGTCTTTCACGATAAGGGTCGAGAGTGATCAGGATTTGAGCTACGATTGGACCCCGACGGATATATATACAGGCCGACTGACCATGGACTTCATTGTTTCTTGAACTTCTACAAAGTGATCACTACAACCCACAACCATTGATGATGACAGGAGTTGAGGATGATGACAACGTGACATTTGCAGTATTACTGTATGCTTATATTATTATCGCCAGAGAGGAAGAAGACGAGCAGCAGCCAGACGGTACAGACCAGCCACAGCCCCAATCACGTAAGTACAGGAGAGCTGCAGTCAGGCAGTTCTGGGTGCAACCATGGCTCACAGAGGAGACGAGACAACAGTTGGCCAGTTCTCCAGCCTCCTAGACACCAAATTGAGGCTGGAAGATCCAATAGTGTTCCAAAACTACACAAGATTAACACTACAGCTCTTCGATGAAGTCTTGCAGGGGGTGCCCCCAGCAATCGAGAGGGGACGCACCAGTTTCAGGCAACCCCTCTCAACTGGACTGAAACTGCCAGTGACACTGAGGCACCTTGCCACTGGACAACTATCGGTTCCTTGCGTATGCATTTAGGTGTGGAGTGTCCAGCATCTCAGAGATGGTTCCAGAAGTGTGCCAGGCAATTGTGCAAGCGTACAAAATGAGGTTTTAGCCTACCTGTCACCCCTGAAGCCTGGACAGCCGTAGCTAACCAGTTTGAGCAGAGATGGAACATACCCCATGCCATTGGGGCCCTGGATGGCAAACACATTGCTATCAAGAAGCCACCCCACACTTGAAGCCTGTACTACAATTACAAGGGCTTCTTTTCGATACCACTCCTAGCTCTGGTGGATGCAGATTACAACTTTGTGTGGATCGAGCTTGGTGGAAAAGGACACATGTCAGATGATCAGATATTTGGCGACTCTGAGCTGTTCAATGGCCTGGAAGAGGAAGCCCTAGGACTCACCCCACCCTGCCCTTTGACTGCAAGCCCTGATGACCTCCAAGACATGCCCTTCTTCATCCTGGGGATGACGCCTTCGCACTCAGGAACTACCCCATGAAGCCATACGGAAGAAGAGTGATGGCCAGGGAGGAGAGGATTTTCAACTACAGACTCTCAAGGGGGAGAAGAGTGGTGAAAAATGCCTTCGGTATCCTGGCCAATAGATTCAGGTGTCTAATGTGAATGATATGGTTGAGGCGGAAAACCAGAATGTCATCCCAGGAGCATGGAGGGACCATGTGGACTGGCTAGATGTGAATCAACCTTCTGTACCTCGCAACTCAGCTACAGCAGATGCAAATCATCACAAGGAACTCCTAAAGGCCTTCTTCAACTCACCACAAGGTGCGGTCGCATGGCAGGAAAGGATGGCCAGGCTGCATGACGCGGAAGGTGGAGAGGATGATATTTGATATTTTTATTTTTATTTTTGAAAAATTCAGGAAATTGATATTGAAGATGCATGATTTTCTTTCTATTTTTACTGACTATTCTAAGTCAATGTTTTAGAGCAGTGGAAACTCATTTTAGGTTAATTACAGCAAAGTTGTTAAATATAGGTGACATATATTTATGGATAAAGAAAAGGGAGAGAATTTTAACTCTTTCATTGTCCATGTCTGTGCAAGAACAACAAAAAACTTCCATGTGAAAGATCAACTATAATGTAATACATTTTAAAAGATGTTTAAATAGCAGTTACCTGAACAAAAGCTATTTTTGACCTTATACTTAATAGTATGGCACTATAGTTTACACACTGCAAAATTGTCACACCTGTATGTATATATCTGTCTATAATGTTATCGAAATATATAAAGTTGGTATCTATCATCTTCTGATTGTATGGACACAACTTTCTATTTCAAGTCTGCAAATTAATGGTATACATGTTTACATTACCTTCCATGATTGATAAGAAGAGAGAGAGAGAGAGAGAGAGAGAGAGAGAGAGAGAGGGAGAAGGAATATTAACAACAAGAGGGAGAGAGTGTGAGGTTGAAGAAGCTGATGGAGTGAAGGAAAATGAGTTATTATGATTAAGGACTATAAAGAGAATGATAGTGAATGAGAAACAAATGGTTGAGAGAGAGAGAGAGAGAGAGAGAGATATATGATTAAAAAGAGAGAGAGAGAGAGAGAGGAAGGAGAGAAAGTGTAAATATACTGGGCGCGAGAACTCGTAACAGATCGTAAACGTCCGTGTAAAGCGTGACTTCTCGTATCTACTCGCATTTACTCGCATCTACTCGTATCATCTTGTATCTGCTCTTGAGTCGTTCGTGTCAGGTCGTGAGCAATGGTACCCGACAGAGCGTCACAGGTCGTGGCAGATCGCAACACATCTCAACAGAGCGTGGTGTTTGTCTTTTTCTAAGGTTGATCCCGATCACCACGATTAGGAAGCACGATTAGATGCGATATGTTGCGTTTTATTACGATCCAATACGATCTGATGCGATGATCACGATTGACAATTAATCGTGTTGATCGTAGAAATTTTTGAACCGTCCAAAATTTCCTACGATCAACACGATTGCCACGACTGACCTCAAGATCTGATAATATCTGATAGGATCACCACGATTACATCACGATTAAGACCACAATTTCAATCGTGGCGCCAATCGTGATAGTGGGAACGCCCCATTACTTTATAGGGCAAATTAAAAAAAAAAGGATATATGAATTGAAATCATTACCCTCTCCTCATGCCGTTGCTTGATTGCAACATGCACACTCTTCTCAGGTTTGTGTTTATGTTTCTGGAATTTCAACCGAAATGTCGACATAGTTTTTTCTTTCTTTCTGGCCTTTGCTTGTGACAAGGAAACAGAACAAATCGATGTCGTTGACGGCATTAATCGATGTCAGGCTCGAATCCCGGCACGTCAAACTGTCAAAATGAACCACAATCTGATCGGCGATGCCAACGTGAGGTCGGCGTTATATTACAAAATGATGCCACATTTATTACAAGCGAAGCACAATCAAAGATTATTTTTCGTTGACATCTCAATGTAACACTACGTGAAAGCGTTCGTCAACCCTATTTTGGCTGGAAAATCTGTCAAATGACCAAAAATCAATAGAATTTCGCATTTCATAAAAAAATATGATGATAGAACCAAGACAGATATATAATATAATAATAAAATAACAGCTGCGGTATTGATTACAATTTCTTTTTTCTTTTTTTTAATGGCGAAATCAGACAAATGTGCTGAACAAATCCTATAAACAGGCATAGCGCCGAATATTATTAATACAAAAGCACACACATTCTAAATGAAAGGAATATTTCATTCCTAAAGACATGTAGACATTTATCAAAATAAATATAGATTGCGTATGAATAATTTTAAATAATCTGTAGCTAGAATATTCAATATTCATGTTTCTTCTTCACATTCTGTCATATTTAAGCGCTATGGTACTTTTTGTATTAATGCTCCTTACAGATCGATATTATTATCATCATTTATCAATAACCTTGAATATTGCTATGTTGTATTAAACAATATTTAATGTTTCTTTCGTATTATAAAAACATAAAAGAAATATAAAACAAACAAAAAAACAAAAACAAATTGGATGTATGAAGGTCAAACACGGAGATAATCGCTACTGTTTAAAAACCAAAGCATGGGGATGGTGCACCTGATAGCATGTTATAAGTACATGGTACATGTTTAATTCAACATGCTCAAGGAACTTACTGATCTTAACAGAAATACGGCAGTACAACCAAAAGAAAAGACGATTAAACTGTAACAATCAAGCTAACATGCGAAGAAGGAAGTGTGAATGAGTCCAAATTGCGTATCATAGATTTATGATGAAAATATCATAAATTGCCTATGAGCAAACAATGATTATATTAACCCGTTGAAAACTGAATTCCTTCAATTATACAGGATAAAATACAAGAACCACCATCTTTGAGTAGACAATGGGTTATTAAAGAACAGTTACAAAAAAGACAGACTTAACTCTTCGGGTGCTTTCTGCGCCTCTCTGGACGGTCGCTCATTTGCGACACGTGCAATTTTGCACAAAACAAAGGTGCCAATTGACAACAGGGTTGCCTTTTGCAACGTAGCATTTTGCAAAATTACTCATTTCCGGTCTCGATTTGTTCCATCATAATCATTTCAACACCGGTATAGATTAATCTTGCCCCGGAAACTGTTAAATATTCATGAAGCCTTTGTATCCTATGATAAATACAATGTGGCACAAGGGTATTATTTTGTGGTATATAAATGGTTATCATTACATTAAGTAAGACATTTCATTTAATATCATTACTGAGTGCCACAATCGTTCATGTATAAGCGAGCATTCTCTATGACTTATCTTTCGTAACGTGTTTTAGAAGTATAACTTAAAAGGAAGAGGGGGAAATGAGGAGGAAAAGAAGATGGAATAAGTGGGAGGAAAACAACCCCGGGGGGATGTGTGACTTTAAAGCAAATACGATCTGGAAATAGAGACACGTTGGGTATACACACTTGCGGCTTTTAAGCACGAAATCATGCCTTGCCATTAACCCTAAAACAAGCACGAAACGCCTTTTAACCATCCCCTTTCAGCTGGCAATTTGACGCTAAGATGCACGCACAAGAGGGTTGCCCATTTGCTTTTAAGCTCTTGTCGTCACCCCCTCCCCCTCCATTCCTCCTTTACGATCTTCTCTTAAATTTACTGATTTGTGAGACTTTTCTAGCAGCAATCCCTCTTCCCATTTCGTTAAGGAATCATCTCATTTTATTCAATTATTTTTACTGCCTACATAACTACAGCCACGTTACCATTTTAGCTATATCTCTCTCGTAAGCTCCCTTTTGGTTGTCCATCTTTTCATCTGCTTGGTGATATTTCAATTATATGTAAAGCTTGCAAGTCCGTGTATTATTCTGTTCGTGTCGTTCTTTTGTTTACGACTGTTTTCATGCAATCATTGAATTCCTTAGAATTGCACCAAAATCAACACTTTCGAATTTCGACCGTCCTGTGCCCCTTCTCCCTATGTCTGTATCTCTCTTTCTTTCTTTTTCACGGGAATCTTTGTTCACATCAAGTTAACTTTAAAATATATTCATAGGTAAAGACAGCTGCATGGTATCAGGAAAATACGTAAAACCCATATACTGAGTATTTCGGATACAACTTCGTGTTTTTTGTTTGTTTAATCGTAGGTTTTTTTTCGCATTCTTGGCAAAAACATCATTTGCAATTCTAAACATGTAATGTAAATGCAGGTTGTAACTTACAAAAAAGGCATTCAAGTATTAAAATAGCCAATTTATTTTTTTTATAATTCCTGCAATATGTAGTCGATCATAATAAAAAGGATGACTATCAATTTGAAGATAAATGATCAAAGTAATTAAATTTATTCCTCCGATATTTTTTTTGCAACGGTCGTTGCACTTTCTTATCCAAATTGTTTTTATCCCAAACAGTATAATCCGCAAAATATTATAAAGGTTCGTGTGTTTGATCGAATGTGCCTCAAATATAGAGCATCGGACAGTTGAAAATATAAAGCAGACGAAGCCTATTTTTATTACGATTTTCATATTTCTCATGTTGCCAATTTAGATTGCTTCTTATTTCGTTCGCTTTTAGTTACCGGTCGAAGTAATGTGTCTTCTAACATTTAATTTAACCACGTTTTATTTGTTTGTTTGTCCATCAATTCGATTGGATTCTTTTCGTCTCCGTCTGATTTGCTTTTAACCCCCCTACTTCATCTATGTCTCTTATATCGCTCTTCATTTCTTTATCTTTCTTTCTCTGTCTCTCTGTCTCTCTCTCTTCCATTTTTGTCTTTTTGTCTCTCTCCCTCTCTCTGCTCTTCTCCGCACGATTTATTGTTTTAATATGAGTGTACATGTACTTTCCACCTTCTGACTATATCGTAAACTGTCCTCCATATATTCCGCTCTCTCCGAATAATCCTTCATTCTCTATCTATATCTTTCTCCAAATGTCTCTTTCTGTCTCTCTCGCTATCCTTCTTTTATTCTTCCTCCTTATAAGTCCCCTCTTTCTCCCTCTCCTCTTTCTCTCTCTCTCTCATCACATCATCCGTGGTAATAGGTGCTGGATTGCTCATGGTAACCGAGAAGCACCACAGCGAGAAGACGAACGCAGAATCAGTGCGCTCTCGGAAAACAAAATAAATATTTGATGATGAAAATTACTGGCGCGCATCTTTGAGCATCTCCCAACCAACTATAGGAGGATGGGGTCGCTGTATCTAGGAGAAAAGTGCAGTGATCTGGTGACTGTAGATGGTTCATGAGGCGATGAGGCGTATTAAAATGAGAACACCCCTGGGGAATGTTTGTACCTACTGTTATTCAATCACTAAACATATGGCTGAGAGTGTTTTGTTGACACAGTGCTGAACGATGCTCTTCGTCTTGGCCCGTTCTTCACATAGTCCTCTTGATCGGTGATGCTTCTTTTATGCTCTTTTTATACTCCCATTTTTTACTATGTCATTGTTGTCATTCTTTTCATCATAATCTTTCTTCTCTCCTTCCCTACATCCCAGCATCTGTTTGAATACTTTCAATGTTATCCAGTCCGTCTTATTCTTTAACATATTGCCGAGTAAATTCCTTCTATTTGGAATATGATAAATATAATCCGTAACATCTTACTTGACCTGTCCTTTCTTACACTCCCTCCCTATTCATATGACAATATCTCGAGGATCGTATTGCTGTATCTCTCTTTCTCTATCTCTCTCCCCCCCCCTCTCTCTCTCCCTCTGCGTATATTTCTGTCATTTACTTCATATGCCATACGATGGATGATTTCATTATTACCGTTGGTATCATATGTATTATTATCATTATAATTATCATTATCATTATTTTTATTATTACTATTGTTATTGTCGTTTTTATTATTATTATTGTCATTAATATTATTTGTATTATTATTATTATTATTGTAATTTTTAGTATTATTACTAATTATCAATTCTTTAATTACTATCGTTATTGTCATTATTATTATTATTGTTATTATTATTAACATAAATTTTGTATTATTATTATTATTATTATTATTATTGTTATCCTAAGATAATTCTTAATCGCTGAACTTTTCTACCTCATGTACTTCAACGCATTACACAGTATGAACGCACGTCAAAGTATGTCCACATCAAAGGAAGATAGCACCTACCCACCGAATACGCGCCAACTGCCAATTCGCTGAACGGCGTCAACAGTGACGACAACAAACAGGACTATAAAATCTAGTTTCCTTGAATAGATGAACTGACGTCTTAATAAATAATGACAATTACAATTGTAAGAATAATGTTAATTAATAATGATAATAATTATACCATTATTATTACATTTCCACTTATAAAGTGCATTCAATGAAGACTTTAATGTGCTATATTATTTGAGGTCACTGGGTGTCAAGCCTGCATGCAACTGTCCACCAGCTCCAAACCCTGTGAATTTTCATTACGGTAACGCAATGGCAGGCAATATAAACGTTTTTAAACGGGTACGGCTACAAAATTAATGTAGTCCTGGGGAAAAAAAAGTCGCAACGTTTATGTCTTGCAGAGAGACACCGTGTCAAGTAGATGTACATGAATCATGGAGCATGTGATGGTGTTAGGTCCATGATGTGATTCACAGCCCGATGGTTTCTCCACTAGACCATGATACCTGTATGTAAAAGAGGGGAGAATGTTTTGAATAGTTGAAAGTAGGTATAATTAATTATGATTATTCGTCTGTATTGTTGATGGGTTTCTTTTCTTTCGAGACTGCTAAGAAAGCATGCACGCTTGCAAGTAAGCAACCAGGGGACCAACGGCTTTAAGTCCTCTCCAAGGGAATTGATAATAAGGATTAATGCCTTACCAAAAGGCACTAGCGCGTCGACTTGGTTTCGAACCCGGGACCTCCCAGTTACGAGACTACTGCTCCACAACTGAGCCATCGCGCTTCACAAAATAAAGTCGATGTACGAAATGATTAGCAAAAACATGTTGCATGTTGATAAAATATGTGCGCTTTTGAACGATTTCTAAAACCAAATTATTGCCGTGAAAACTTATTTTTTGCGATTTCTAAATCATTATACAAAAGAAGGACGCAGTGAAGTTTCTTCTTTTTATGTACAGACATATTCTCCAAGGAAACAAGAAACGAATATGCATAAAGGGGACTGCAATGCGTTTCGCATGTCCTTCCACTGTTTTCTATACAGTACTCAGAAGAGTAGCTGCATGTGGCCAGGGGACCTTGAGTGCCCAATCGAATGACGAAAAAAGTGAAAAGTGAAATGTGAAGAGAGAGAGAGAGAGAGAGGGGAAGAGAGAGAGAGAGAGAGAGAGAGAGAAAGCGGGGAAGAGAGGGAGGGGGAGAAGAAAAGAAAAGAAAGAAAAAATCAATGACGTTATTAATTCGCATTTCATCCACCGAAGAAGACCGACACCCCCCCCCTTCCCCCGTGTTGCTAGCGCTCCCTCAATGTCTTGACCCTTGCTACGCCACTGACAATTCTTGCGCGTATAGAATTTCCCCCTGAACAAGCCCCCCAATCATCTTATTATTTACCCTTTCAACGATCACACTCTTGTCTCTATCAATGCTTCGGGTCATGCACGGTCGTTTGTATCACGAGTGTTTGGAGGCGAGTTGGGGGCAACCCCTCACAGCAATATCCCGTCAATCATTTTCAGTTCTAAGACTTGAATTAGCTGCTGATCCGGATGTAAGGGAGCATCGGGGCTCGAGGCCCCCCTTCTGGCCAAATTTGAGAATTTACCTATACATCAAACTGTTATTCTTCTTTATGCCTTTCATGACTTTTTGAGACATGATCATCCTTCTGACAAAAAAAAGTATGGGGACCCATTTTTTGTTTTGCTTATCAGTCTCATTTAACATCTATGGCCCCCGCCCCCATCTAAACCTCAAACCGGTGTTCGAATACCCCCCTACTGATAAGTTGGGCCTCACATTATATTCCATCCCCGTCGATGCCGAGTTTTGGACGAATCCGAATCCGAATCAGTCTACTGCGTCAATGTCGATGAGGCAACTTTACGTCAGGCAAAATAAAGATGGCTCGTGTGCAACGGTCGCTATGCCTTTTGCATACGAGACGTCATTCCAGACGTCATTGACTGGTGCGGTCTTTTATGTGAGTAGATAAGCGTGGTATTGGTCAAACAGTAACTGCAAGTAAACAGTTCAAACAATGCTTTGAATAACGGGTGTGACGCATGATTTTCTTCCCAGGTTGGATTAATTTAGGTAATATCGCAACCGAAACGACGCCTCGTGTGCCATGAACATCAGAATGTGATAGTGCAGACGTTTAAAATGATGAATGGCCTACTTGGGTGTATTATCCCGAGCAGGGAATTATTACGTAATCCGAACATGATTTCTATTGGCAATACAATAGGATGTTGAGGTTGCCCAGGAGTTGATTTTTTCGAAAATTGTTGCTGTCGTGTTATTCTCAAATTTGCATCATCACAAAGATGTAAAAGTAATACGCGCTCAGCGTTTTCCCCTTCCTCTTAGTAATACTGTAAGGAATATGAAGTTAGTTCTGTCCAATTTCGCCTTTACCTGGCGGGGATATTATTCTCGGCATTATTCCCGCCAATATTCATGCGATCACCGCGCTCTGTGTTCCACATTATCCCCAAATCACGCTCGGTGTCGTCAACATATCGACCTATCGGCTTCTCTCAAATTCTGATATCCCTCTTCGGTTTTTGTCTCCCCTTTCGTTCCTTTATTAATAAAGTGTACGCGAGATAGAGCACCGTGTCCGATGGGAGCGTCATGACATGAAAGTCGACGTGTGGGACCAGTCGAGCCTTCTTGATGAACTTGCGTTGTCGGTTCGCGTTGCGGTACTTGCCGACTGTAGTGATACGTGCACCTCGCTTTGATTAATCAATTGTCTAATGCACGAATTGAGCTCGGCCCGAATAAATGCGCCACAATTGGGTTAATGTATTCGCCTAAATCTGTGCGACAAGTGGGTCGGCACGAAGTTCTGTTCTGTTTCGAAACGGCCATAATTGACATGTTGTGTGGGTAGTTTCGTTTCTTTGATTTTGAACAGATGGGAAGGAGAAAAGAAAAGTATGCGAGTAACTTCCTCGAGTGACATATTCGGAGGGGGTGGTATATGTGGGTCTACATACATCACCGCATGCATTTAGAAGAAAGAAAGAGAGAGATATAGGGAATGAGAGAGTGATGCAGAAAGAGAGAGAGGAAGATAGAATACATAGTGAGTGCATGAGTGAGAGAAAGAGAGAGCGAGAGAAAGAGATAGAGAGGGAGAAAAAGAGATAGAGAGAGATAGAGAGGGGAGAAAAAGAGATAGAGAGAGAGAGAAAGAGAAAGGAAGATAAAATAAATAGTGAGTGCATGAGTGAGAGAAAGAGAGAGCGAGAGAAAGAGATAGAGAGGGGAGAGAAAGAGAGAGAGAGAGAAAGAGAAAGGAAGATAAAATAAATAGTGAGTGCATGAGTGAGAGAAAGAGAGAGCGAGAGAAAGAGATAGAGAGGGGAGAGAAAGAGAGAGAGAGAGAGAGAGAAAGAGAAAGGAAGATAGAATAAATAGTGAGTGCATGAGTGAGAGAAAGAGAGAGCGAGAGAAAGAGATAGAGAGGGGAGAGAGAGAGAGAGAGAGAAAAGAAAGGAGGATAAAATAAATAGTGAGTGCATGAGTGAGAGAGAGAAAGAGAGAGCGAGAGAAAGAGATAGAGAGGGGAGAGAAAGAGAGAGAGAAAAAGAAAGGAGGATAAAATAAATAGTGAGTGCATGAGTGAGAGAGAGAAAGAGAGAGCGAGAGAGAGAGAGAGACAGAGTGAGACAGAAACAGAGAGGTAGATAAAATAAATAGTGAGTGAGTGAGAGGGAGAAAGGGAGAGCGAGAGAAATAGATAGATAGATAGAGAGAGAGAGAGAGGGGGGAGGTGGGTATATTTTGACGAAAGTCGAAAGTAATACCTGAGAGAGACACGACCAAAGGAAGCAGTACAATGACCACAAACCCTCCTCACCTTCATTTTGATCTGTTGCCCGATGGCAAAATGTCAGGGGCTAAAAGGAGGAGAGAGTGTAACTGCACGATCATGAAAGAACATTCTTTTCTTTCATCTACAGTGTGGTACCTGTTTTACAATTCCAATCTCAAATTGATATGCTTCTCTCCTCTTCTAAAACACCGTCATAATGGTTATTCATGAACATGATGAAATGGACAATTAGCCGAGGACTCAATGAGAGACCCTGTCCTATTCATGTATACAATACAAAATGGCTGCACGCGCGATTACCTTTCACTTTTATCTTGCATGGTGGCGGAGCGAGCAGTTTTGAAGTTGTTGCTCCAGATTTCCTTGTTTTTTGAAGACTGAACGGTAAGTCGTCAACGTATTTCGCAAATTAAGAAGTGGAGCAGGATCGAGTTCACAGGGAGCGCGAGTAGTGGGGGGGGGGTGGTGGTTTCAGTTTTATTTCCACGATGAAGGGTCTTTAGCGCAGCCTTACTCCTCTGATCTTACTCTATTTCCAAGATAAACATGATGAGTAGGACCGAGCGAGTGATTTTCGTCTTATACCTCCTCTCCTCTCACCCAATTTCACAAGTGGCAAAACGAAGTGGCCCAGATCTCTCCCGGAGCCATTTAGGCGGGAAGGTTGTTGAAAAGGCAGCGGAGATCGCAATCCATTGATAAATAATCCCTGCTAACAACAGAAAGGGGGAAAAAATAAAGACAAAATAATGAAATTGAAGAGATAAATCGGGCCCGATCAAGTGCCTCCATATCAATGGCTATCGTATTACCGCGATAATCCAATTCAACTTCGATTTCATAGGAGAGATATAAGGGCGTATCGATCATCAGCGAGATTACATGGGACGCTTTGGAGGGCGATTGGAGAGGGTTAAAGAAGTTTGGTTTAATTCGAGGACAAGAGAGGGGATGAATTTTGGGATAGGGTGATGATGGCTTGTGAGGCGGTAAACCTGTCGTTGCGAATCGCTGATTTGGTGCGAGATTGGCCCCATTCATTACTTCTTATTGATAAGTCATTGATGAAACACGAGAGGAAGAAAGATGGTGGGAGAGAGAGAGAGAGAGAGAGCGAACGTGAAAGAAGGAGATTGAGGGATAAGAAGGAGGGGCGCAGTTGAAGGAACAAGCACAGGAGATATCAGAAGGGTACGAAACATGTACGACATGTATTTCAAGATCGAGAGATGGAGAGATAAAGACAAAGAGAAGATGAACATCGGTAATGGGTTTCGGAGATATAAGACAAGAGAGGGGAATGGTGGGCGGATCAGTTATAGAATGACATGATTGAAAGATTATCAACAAAAGCAAGATATTTAGTCCCGAAATTGCCGTAGAGAAACAGATAGTAACTTCATGATGATGGGCGGGCAAGATGCAGTGTGAGAGAAAGAGAGAGAGAGAGAGAGAGGGGGGGAGAGAGACAGAGAGGGGGAGGTAGATCTGGTGACAGGGCGAAAGTTAATGAAGATTATACACATATGGTTGGGGAAAGTCGGGGAACGAATTGCAAAAGAATCAGATTCACTATAACGTGAGAAAGAAGCAGGCATCTTCGGGTCAAAAGTTGAGTTGGTGATCGTTTTAAAATCGCAAATATAATAGCCTACCTGAAATTTAGGACAAAAGTACAGGAACACTCAAACTGGCAACCACTTGGTTCTTGTTCGTAGGTCATGACATGTGATGGTCAAAGTTTATCAATTCAGTCAAATTCTACATATTTTCTCCCTTTGAATAATCAGATCACCAAATGAACAAACAAACAAAATCATCAATTGAACGAAATCGAATGAGGAAATAGGCAATGGAAATGTCATTAAGAAGGGGTGAAAAGGGGATGGGGAAAGAGAAAGAGATAAGAGAGATAGGGAGAAAGAAAGAAAGAGAGAGAGATAGAGAGGAAGGACGAGAGGAAATGAGAGGAGTCTTAGAAGAGAGGGGGATTACACTGAATAACAGCGAAAGTAATCTGCGGAAGGGAGGAACATGTAGAAAGGATGATGAAAATGTAGAAAGGATGATAAAAATGGGAAGGAGAAGAAGACGTAAACCAATGAATCTTGAAAAGTTGACTGAACTGAAAAAAATAATCACATTTAATCTAATCACCATCTTCCTACGAAAGAGGATCGAATAAAATATCAAATTCCTGTAACCAAATTAGTTATTTTTCTGATCGGAATGTAGGCGTGTAGATGGATTCAAAATAAATTATACGTGATCAATTTTGTTTGGCCTAAATGCATAAAAATATTGAATCGATTTGTTATTGTACATGATTGTATACTCAGAAAATACACACACGCACACACCCGTCACGCACCCAGATGACACCCATATCCATATGCGTGAGCTCGCACATACGCACACACATGGTCGCACACACTCACCGGAACACACGTTGGTCTGTCGACTGCAGCCCAATATTATACGTGTCATGTATTACCCCCAACATTCTGATATTTTTACAAATATACTACTTATTATGCAAATAATAGTTATTCTTTTGAATCGCTTTTCTGCATTTTCGACTATGTTCTTTCGTTAGTCTCCTTTAGCTTGTCTAAAACTAACATTTTCCAAACAATATACCCTTCTTGACAGCTAAAAATATGTCAGCTTTTACTGTTTCAACTTGAAATAAATATTATTTATTTAAATGTGTAGTTTAAAGATACTATGTCCCTTTTGCAGCCAACATCAAATTCTGTAGAACTTTGCAGGAATTATGAATATGTCATGTATGTCCTATCTGTAAAATTTAAACGTTAGCAGTGTCATAATATTCAAATTATGCAAGGAAACCTGTTTACTTGCTAGACTTCACTGTGAGACACTATTGAGTGACTGACTGGCTTTTTTCATCTTTTGTAATAACATACATAAAATGAGCTGTAAAGGGTACATGAGCATTTGTCTACATCAATAACCCACTTCTTGTAATGGCCAAAATTAAACTGATTGAATCTTTGCGCAGCATATAACGTGCGACCATTCGGTACAATGGTCTGAAAATCAGACTATTACTTACTGGCTCTATAGCTCCTAAGTCGATTCGACAACTAATAGTCGTTATTTTCCTACTTAAAGACATTTTCAAGCCCCCCTTTTTTTAGTGAAGTTCTAAATTAGTATAGTCTTTCAAATACCGTTGAAATTTAACCTGTTCATTTTTCGGGCCTGCAAATGGGACATGGTACCTTTAACGGTGGGAGTTCTGTAATTGTTGTGCTCTAAATAAGCCCACCTATATAATTTGTTCTTGTCTATATCTTATCCTAGATATCAACAGTTAGAATACATGAATATTACTTCCCTATTTGTTATATAAAACGTTATTCTTATTCAGTTTTAAGTTTAAAATCCTTAGGGATATGTTATTAAAGCTCCCTGACACAGTTAACTAATGCGTTGGTTTCTATTTTCTCTAAAAACACTTGCCACTCCCTGCTTAGCTTGCGAGTCGGTTTATTCGTTGTAGGGTACTTAAAGTAGACTTGTCGCGAATAATGTGCATTTCTGCGACATTTGAGACATTAAGGCAGGGTTTAGTTAGATCTCTTGGTGGCGTAAATGCATTTCTTTAAAGGGTAAATGAGACAAACAAATAAATGAAAATTTGAGCATTATCCTATTGAAAATTTGAAAGTTATGAATGTTCGTAGTTATCATCATTGAAACACAAATCGGCAATCGAACAGAAAATTTCATGAACTTTTAAGTTCTAAGTTATTGATGACGGAATAGATTTGTTTTATACAAG
Source organism: Mesocentrotus franciscanus (assembly GCA_037976565.1). Lineage (NCBI taxonomy): Eukaryota > Metazoa > Echinodermata > Echinoidea > Camarodonta > Strongylocentrotidae > Mesocentrotus > Mesocentrotus franciscanus. The sequence continues at coordinate 11,132,938 of CP137678.1, forward strand.
GGTCGTATAAAATTATATTTGCAATAATCACATTTAGGGTGATTGTATGATTAAAGTTTTACTTAAAGGGAACCTAACACCAAAGAATAAGTGTAGGTATTCTGAAAAATTAGATATGTATTCCTGCTCTTTGATGTATAATATTCCTTATGAAAATGTACAAGAGATATATAAATGAAGATATTCCTGGCATGATGTGATGCCTTTTAGCATGACATGGGCGCAGCCATTTTCTTGAAAATGTGACGTACCAGTTGACGTTGTACATGTATCATGCACCAAGCTTTAGTTGGAAAGAATGTTTAAATCAATAACGAAACCTTTACTTTTTAATGAGGAATAATCATAACTGAGAAGATAGAAATTATATTTGGTGAAAAATAAATAACAGGGAACAATTGTAACTAAATTCATTTATAAATACTACACTATAGCAGTTGACAAATCTATTTCATTTATAGGAAACCTTCACCCTAGAAGAGCACCAACTTATGTATGCAATTTGCGTTCTGGCAATTGTAGTACAAAGGATAATAGCAGGTGAATGGAACGCTTCATCACCACACACACCTAGGAAGGAAGCATCCATAAATTTGAATACATTAACTTGATAAATGACTTCGCATACTACGTCACGTTATCAAGAAAATGGCGATGCCCATGTCGTGCTGAGCAACTGTACATTATTCTTGGTTTATACCTCTCTCATACACTTTGGTGGGGAATCTTGTAGATTAATGGGCAATAATATCATAAATCTCTCATAATAAGTAAAGTTATTTCTTGGGGTTCGGTTTCCTTTACGGGAAACTAAAATTGTCTAAGTTTAGCAGTACAGGGCAAATGGGAGAGAACCTCGCAAGATACGTCACAGAGTTGCCGATTTGTATTTGATTGATTGATCGCACCTCCACATATTCATAACTCTCATATTTCATTCGTTTTTTTTCTCGAACTTTTACTGACCAGTTTCTATCAAATCTCTGCCTTTATTAAAACAAACTTAATATCAGGTTGGACTTTCCCTTTAAATAAGATAGACAGTGCAGAGTGTTCAAAGTTCAATAAAAATGATTTTTTAATATAATATTGGAGAAAAAAATATATCACCTAAGTAAAATCAATAACAAAAATATATATATTAAGAGGCCAATGAAGTAAAATACATTATCCCTGATCTGCCTATTATGTGCAATAATTTTTTGTCTGTTTTAAGACGTAATTACAGCCCGGAACATTTAACTTTTTTGTTACTATGTTGACAATTATGCAAAATCCAAGTAAATACAAATTATACAAAATAATATGAACCTCCTTGTTTTTCTTGCTTTTTTTTGCCCCGTAGAGTGAAAATGTTTTGCAGGATGCATTGCACCTTCGAGATGAAATAATAGTCTAATGCGTAAAAGCTTTTCTTCATTCGGTAAATCTCGCTGTCTATTCTGTCTCTTCATAAATTTGGTATTTAATTTCACTTCTTGAAAAAAAATGCTGCAAACATCAAAATCCTACTCGCCCCGAAGTAACACTTCGTCAGATGGATGGATTAAGAGAGGAGATAATCAATGATACAAGAGATCCAGACAGACAGACAGATATAGAAAGAAAGATGCATAAACAGGGACAGAGAGACAGAGAGAAAAAATAGATAATGAGAGAGACATACAGGAAGACAGTTAGGGAGAGAAATAACTATAGAACAAAAAATAGGTTACAAAAAATAAGGGCTTATCACGACCTATTCAATAAGGGAGAACTAATCATGACCTACATGAGACCTCAATCCTGGGCCATGTTTCATAAAACCTATTACCAAAAACAAGTTACGATAACTGTTATAAGCTACTGAAATCGTGGCATCTGATTGGCTTAGAGCCAATTTGCAAAGACTTTTAGCATTTGTCTATTGATAACAAGTTTTATGAAACAGGGCCCTGCAAAGTAACTCTACTGTAGGCTTGAAGATTATGCTGTCTAAGGTAGATGTGAAATGAACTCATAGAAAAGAAGAAGAAGAAGAAGACGAAGACGAAGACGAAGACGAAGACGAAGACGAAGACGAAGACGAAGAAGAAGAAGAAGAAGAAGAAGAAGGAAAAAAGAAACGGAGAAGAAGACGAAGAAGAAGAAAATGATGACGACGAAGAAGAAGGGGAATAAGACAACGACGAATTAGAAGACGACGAAGGAGAAGAAGAAGGATAAGAAGAAGGAGAAGAAGAATAGAAGAAGAAAAAAGTCCTTCTTGAATTCATTCATCGGCATTCCAGTATCGACAAAAGTAGCATTTTGTCGTTTACTGTTACAGCATCACTAACAGGTGGTGTATACCCACAACCGTGAGCACGTGCATGGCACCACGCGTTGTTACAATTATTATACAGAATTACATCAGCATATAAGATATTTCTAGCAAAAATCACCACTTGGTTTTAAAATCCTATTCTACATATCAGAGAATGATTCGCTGTACTCGGATCATGACAATGCCAGATTCATTGGAATTATCGAGCGATAACATTGCCAACAAATAATTTGTGTTCGATTATAGTGGATTTTTCTGCATCACCTAATGCGTATACGCCTTAAACACACGTACTTACGAAATAGCGAAAAAAACACTACCTTAGCCAATGGTAGCAAATCGCTATTTGTCCTGACTGATACTAAGACCATCAATCGAAAGTTTTCATCAGATATCTGCCAATCTGAATTGTGGTTCTAATAAAGATATTGATGATTATAATATGTAAATATTTCGCAAATCGCTTGTTTCTTTGGTGACCAATTTGTCGAAAGTGTTGAACAGGGGAATCTGAAAATCGTGTAAATGCAAGGTAAAGTAAATGAATATATCATTAAACCTCGGACAAAACATTGAATAGAATCCACTAATAAATACAGCCTGAGAAATGCATTGTTTTCCATGCTGAATCTAAACGAACTAAGGCCGAGTACGAGTATGACTATAACAAGAAAATAATACTAATTTAAAAAACTTCATCCATATTTATAATCAGTCATATCTCGAACGAAAAGACAGAAGTGACGTGAAACCAAATACTGCCCTTGGAGGGAAAACCCGGAAACACTTCTAAGTTTTTTCTTACCATAAAAGGGAACAAGATTTCTCCTACGTATTTCACAGAAAGAAAGAAAGAAACATAAAGAAAGCAAATCCGAAACAGAAAACTCATTTCAGGAAAAAAGACAAGACACTTCACTCGAGATCGTATGTACACCCGCAAGGTAGGGGTCGGTTGACCTCTAACCTTGAAGCGATGCGAGACGCCATCAGTGCAGACTCCTTCCGGGCAAAATGGTTGCTCGGAAAATAAAGAAATGTCTTCTTCTTGTTTCTCGTTTGTTCTGCCCTATCCCCTATTGCAGTGAAAAGAGGGATTATTGTGAAAGTTATTTTTCCCATCTTTTTTTTTTCTTCAGTCGAGAGGAAGATTATAGAGAAGTTTGTTTATGCCATAGAGAACAAAATGGGATTAATGATTGATATGGAGGTGCATGAGTGTAATCACTGAATACGATATTAATGCACGTAATGAAGTAAGGAAAAATATTTCGAAATGGTGGGCGAAGGAAGAAAAAAACTTGAATTGTTTGATAGATTTTAATTTAGGATTAACATGATTTTTTAAAAGCCCCTCTGCACTAGTTTGGCATGGAGGGATTAGACCTCCCTGCGAGGTCACTGGCAGGTGGTTATCTCACCAAATCAGCTCTCAATTAACATAAGAAAAAGGGCATCATGGGGGATCAACGGGTACCGCTTAGGCATTGTTGGATATATAGAGGGCGCAAGTAGCTATAAGTAGTGCAGTGGGGCTTTAACGTTTTGATATTGCTTTTTTCATGGAGTCCGAGTACCTACAATAGTCGTTCATATATTAATACATATTAGAAAATAATAATATTATTTCAAATGGAAGCTTACATCATTAACAAAGTAGCCTTAGTGAAAAATGGGTATTTAAATATTTTATTGGTTTAAGGAATCTGCTAGATATGGGACGTTAAGGTAAAGTAATAGAAAAGGAAATGAAAGAACAAAGACGATTCAGCTGTTGATGTTGGTGGTGGTGATGATGATGATGATGATCATGATTATGATTGACCACAGTTAAAGCACTAGCACTTGTGATTAAGAAAGATCAACAGCCCTGACACTAAAGCTACCAATGGATAATTCAGGAAAGGGAGGGCACGCTGCAATTTGCCGTCAATATACTTTATATCACCTCAAAAATCAGTAACAAAAAAAAAAGAATTAAAAAAAATGATGATACAGCAATATTTTTAGTACCTCACTCCACACCGACTTCAGACCGACCGATTTTGGGCCGTTAGAGTAATGTTAGTTTCTGTTCGGTTTTTTAATAGTCGGTCTGGGGCCCGTTTCATAAAACTTGTTATCTATAACAAATGCTAAATTTCTATGAAAAATTTGCCCTCAGCCAATCAGATGCCATGATTTCAGTAGCTTATGTGGGGCTCGTGCTCCACCTTTTAAATCATAGCCAAACGTAAATGAAGAGTCTCTGATGCCGTCGTGAAGTTCAGTAACGTTTATTCGTTGTCCGAATGAAAAAACAAATGGAAACCCCTGCATTGTACAGAAGGTAAAACAAAAGCATCATGAGTACAATGATCACAGTATAAAGTCATGCAAGTCATCATTATTGATAGTGATCTGATTTCTGTAGACAAATGCAGTTTTCATAAGTTTAGCTTATATCGATTGAAATGCCATTGATAAACCAAGAAATAAATACATAGTATTCAATATTATCTGTAAATACAGGTATAGATATCAAATAGTCTCGACTCCGATCAATTGCATACATAACATAAATAATCCTTCGTAACTCACCCTAGACTAAGTGTCACACAGGTAAGGAAATACTGTACGTTCATCCGTCTGTTGTACATGTACGCATGCTTAGTGTAGCTCGCAAGGACACCTCACATCTCAGTGGCTACAGTATACAAAAATGAAACATCAATTATATACTATGGACTTTATCATCTAAATCAGTATTTGTTGTAAAATCCACATGCTACATAAACTGAGTCTGATGCTTATATACTACTCATCAATCCATAATTATGTAACGGTGAATAAAACATTCCATTACATAATATACAATCATTGAACCGCCTTGCATATTACGACATCATAAGCACTGGACTTCTCATTCCAGGTGGTTAAATATCACCAACAACATGCCGGATAAAAAATATGAAACAAATTCCGTGTTATTATATAGCGGTAATTATCTGAGATATCCGAACTTAATGTCTATACCAAGCTATACCAAGTCGTATAATTATGTAATGTGGCTTAACCAATGCCACGCCCAAAAAATGTAAAGCCGTCTTTAAAGACGCAACACAATTCAAGTCAAGCTGCCAAACAAAACTTTCATGTATTGAGATAACTTTCGTATAACATCACTATTACTATAATTGCACTGATGGCAAAGTAAAAAACTATATCAAGTTCAATTATCTCTACATACCTGTATAAAAGCTGCAACATGCACAAACAGGCCACATTGACGGCTTCAATTAAACATGATGCGTGGTGCATGTAACGACCAGCTTCGCTTAAAGCAAATGGACGAATGTCCGTAATATAAAATTCCCATCAGGGCCTTGCCTGAAATACTCCACGTCCGGGAGGACTATTTTTCGAGCATGAATGCACATCCTTCTGGACTAGGTATAATAATCAATTTTAGCCAAAAAACAATAAAACATACATGAGAAAATATCATAATTTAATTATGACACATTTAACATTACCTATATACGAACAATTTATGGATAAATAATCGAGGGACTACTTTGTCCTAAGGGTAGGTACACCAGACCCACGTGACCATTAAAGTAATGAGGCTGGTCTAACACGTATGTATAAATTAACCACACCCAAAATGCTGTAGGGTGTTCTTCAAGGAAAATCAAGTTTTGAAAAGGTCAAAACGAGTTTGGTCACTACACTTATAACAGCAGCTTGTAACTTGTTATTGAAATCAAGTTTGATGAAACAGGGCCCTGGTGTCGGCCTCATTTGTGTGACTGATGTATAATGAACATTCGTGACATCTTGAACGGCATGTTTGTATAATCATGCCAGTGGCGGATCTAGGGGGCACAGGGGGCACGTGCCCCCCCCCCGGCCAAAAAAAGTTAGTGCTCACTACCCCCCACTGAGCGAATTTTCGGCCGGCGCGATTTTCAAATTTTCGGGAGCAAAACAAAAAAATTGGCCCCCTAAGAAATCCTGGATCCGCGCCTGAATCATGTATATTAAATCCCCATCACGTCTTTGATTAGCAATTGAAATTGATTTAAAAATTGACTGGAAACACGAAAGAGCTGACGATGTTTATCAAGCAGTTCATTACCCATTTTTCAGTAATTATTATGTATCATGGTGTTGCACGTGAAAGAAATTGTGTAAGAAATTGAAAAGGCATTGACGTAGTATCTCATATCGCCAGACATTACTTTTCCATTAGGGAATTTGAGAAAGTCCGGATTCAATAATTTCCGCTAAAATTACTTAAATCACTTCGCCATCATCATGATCATCGTTAGCTAATGCCGTTCGACTCCAATTACTTATCTCTTTTCTCTCAAGCGTGGGGAAAAAGAACCGAGGGATTGAAATCGAAAAAATGATAAAGCATCTCTTTCTTTGCGAATTCGTCCTGATTAATTGTGACACCGTGATGTACTTCCATTAAGCGCGTTGAATTTGATTCGCTTCCATAAAATTGGTCAACGACTGCCAAATTCAATGAGAAAAACCTGGAATATTCATATTACATACTTTTAGCCAGAAAGGGTTTACATATCCGGAAATAAGATATTCAAACACTATTTTCTGAATCAACAATTCACCCGAGCTTCTCCATTTTATTGTTATTAATTAGCTTTCATAATATTTTAAAAATGTCCCCTGTATATCATTTCAGGAACAATACATGTATTTATTGATTCAGCTCTTTCCAATACGTCTTGAAGAGAACACCTATCGAATTTCAGAACGCATTATTCATTTAATCAATATCAGTCAACATTAATCTATTGTTTGCTATCTATATTCATTTCCTGTAATCACTCAATATACTTGACTGTTCGTAATTATGCATACGAACGAATTTTGCAGTTGTCGGAAGGTTGTAATGGTGTTCCCCATGAACTTTTCAACCCTAAGGTTGCGGTGTTAGAACTTCGCTGTTGTTTAGATGTACAGGTACTGCTCCCATACATAATGTAAAGATGTCATCCTAAAATGGCGCTTCAAGAGACAGAGCAAGGTGCTGATGCAGTGCTAGGTCAGCCAAAGACGCCTCGTGTGTAACGGGCATTGTGCTACATGCACGCGAAGCGTCATTTGCGTGATGCAGGACTGCGTGAAGGACTGTTGCAGTGTTTTACCCATGGTGTGAGAATGACATAAAAGAGAAAATGAGAAAGGGAGATAGAGAGAAAGAAAGAGAGAGGGGATAGAAAGAGAGTGAGAGAGAGGGGAGAGATAATGAGAGAGAGAGAGAGAGAGAGAGAGAGGGGGAGAGAATGGAAGGAAAGGGAAAAAAGAGAGACAGATCATGGGTAGATTTTGGAGAAAGAAGAGAGAGAGAGAGGGGGATACAGTTACATAGACACAGACAGAGAGAGGGGATATAAGGGGAAGATGAAGAGAGAGAGAGAGAGAGAGAGGAAGAGAGATGGAAAAGGAGAAGGATGAATGAAGAATGAAAGCGTGGGAGAGAGATAGAGAGGGGGAGAGGATTGAGGTACTCTAGAATAACCCTTTCGGTTGACGCCACGTTTCTTCCTGTGCTTTGTGAGTATCGATTGCTAAAGTTAATCCAGACCGCCATAATCGTGACGGTGCAATGCCGTATAGCCTGATGCTTTGCTAGGATTAAAGTTCAACAGTCACACCCCAGCCTTGGGACTTGGTCGATTGAAGTTTCATAAACATGGGTAGCCATGATTGTTCCTTGGACCACTTTGGACCCTTTCTTTTCATAAAGTGGTTGTACAACACGGTGTCATTGCGAAGGCTACTCCTGGAAGTTCCCAGTAGCTTCGAAGTGAGTTCCTAACTTTAAAGGCCCTCTAAAGTGTTGGGAGCCCCAAATTCGCCAACAATTTTGATGGCAAAATTTCACTTAAATTGTATCATAATGTGAAAAAAGGATGTCATTTAAGACACACGTCTGCAAAATTCCCAAAAAAATGTGTTTGAAGACAAATATTGATAAGAGAATACATAATTTGGGTTTTCTGTTGAACGTAGAAAACCAAAATTTTGTACTCTTTTATCAATATTCGACTTCAAACCCATTTGTTTTTAAATTCTTGCAGAAATGTGTCATAAATGACATACTCTTTCACATTATGATACAATTTAAGTAAATTGTTGCCATCAAATTTTTGGGGCTCCCATCACTTTAATCCAATCCTAATGTGAATCTGTTAATCTGTTTATTTCGACTATACTGGTATGCAGGCGATGGGTGTACAAACTGGTGTTTCGAGTGCTACCCTTAAATTTCAGGTGTCACCAGTGCAGAAAATCAGATCAACCGGCACAATCATAATGGTATTAAGCTTAGTGTACCCTTAAAGGGACTTGGTAACATTGTTCAGATGAGAGAAAGTGGTACTACGGTAGTGACTTCAATGCTAGATGTACAATTAAAGATAATCTGAAAATTTGAGGAAAACGGACCATTATTACGATACAAATTGGGAAAAACTGATCTGATCGATCCCTTAATTCTCCCAACTGAGGCAACTATATTATTACAATTTAATTACATTTTAGGTGATTGTAAATTGTCACAAAGCAATACATTGGCTCTATATACCATTCCAGACATTTAAGTATTGAAAGATTTTTAATAGCCTGTTTTAAGTCTTTTTTTATGGAAAAACGGTTGGAAAAATTCAAAAATGGTTGGGAGAATTTACTGTTAATCACTGTTAGAGGGTGTTGACCAGTGACGCCTTCATAGAAAACCATAGATATCTTTGTGGTTTGGGAATTTTTTCAGGATTTTTTGCATGTCAGAGGGTTAGTACAGTAGAAGGAATATAATAAGTAACATTTAATACAAAAATTATGCAATTTTTTTCATCAACCTTCAACAATGTTACCGAGTCACTTTAATAAAAGCAAGTAAATCTCCCTGCGAGTGCTGTTCCAGCTACGCAGGTCTATCCGTGCGTCAAAGAGCGCGCACACACCAAACTTAGACACGGGCCATTCCGTAACACATAAAGTACTGTTGTTGCTGTTGTTTTAAGAGGGTTATGGGCTGCGTTCATTAATGAACAGTCATTACAACCAATCCCCAAATAGCCCAGAGGTGTAAACATCTAAACCCGGCTGTTAAAACATTACAATACACCCGAAGGAGCAAGGCTGAAAAAGGGCGCCTCCTTCGTCAATAAACCCGAAACCATGGCCCGTATTACTTTCTGCCATTCGACCAATATTTGTTTTCACTCGGAGAGGATGGTTTAAACAGAAGATACAGGGTTAGGAGCGTGCAAAGCTCGAAGCGGACTTTTTAAGCCCAAAAGGGGATCTCGGATGTCCATTTGGAAGGATGCTTGCCCCGGCTTGTATTTTATAGTCCTGGCCTGCGATAATTCCTCTCACTTTACTGCCTTTATTACGGAATGCTCGAGTTAAATCCATTTACCGATGTGAAGTCTTTAACCCTATGCCCTCAGAGCACTCGCCCACAAACTTTCGGCTCCATTCAACCTTTTCCGTTTTCTCGAACTTTCTCTCTTTTTCAGTCATCTCAGTTTCTGTGTCAACCTCTCTTTCTGTCTCTGTCTCTGTCTCTCTCTGTCTCTCTCTCGCTCTCTCTCTCAAACACACATTTTTCCTCCCTCCCTATCCCTCCCTCCGCTCCCCCTCTTTCTCACTCACTTACACAGCAACACACACACGCACACACCCTCATTCTCTTTCTCTATGTCTGTCTGTCTTTTATTTCTATCAATATTGTTTTCTGTCACACTTACACATTATCTCCCAAACATTTTTCTTAATTGTATTGCTCTGTTGCTATCTTTTCACCCCTTTTTAAAAATCAATTTCTGTCTCTATCACTATTCCAATTCTATTAATTTTTAGTACATTTGTCTTTTTCTTCTTACCCCCCCCCCTTCTCTCTCTCTCTCTCTCTCTCTATCTATCTGTCTCTATCTATCTCTCGTGTGTCTCTGTTGGCAGTATCCCTTCTTGCTCTCTACAATGTGATGTATCATACCAACCTTCACTAAAGCTTTCTCTCTATATATCTCTCTTTCTGCCTCTCCCTCCCTCTGTCTTTCCTATCATAGTGATTCTCTCTCTTTATATTATTAATCACTCACCCTTTCTCTCTTTTCGTTATACACCTTTCTACTTTACCTATATCCATTTCTAACGCTCTCCCACATATCACTGTATAACACACACGCACACACCCACGCACCACGCATAACCACTTATATTCTCTCTCTCTCTCTCTCTCTCCCTCTCCCTCTCTCTACCTCACTCTCTCTCTCCTCGTTTGCATTTTCTCAATATGTGTCGCCCAAATCCAATATGTGTACCGTAACAAGATCAGCACTGTACACCCATAATCCCCTCGCAGCTTCCGATTGTATTTATTTTGGGGATGAGTTCCTCACCTCAGCTGGGGGCTCAGACCAACCCCCCTGAGGGGGGTGTGAAATCAAAACCCCGAAACATGTTCGCTGATTAAGGGCACTTCGATAATGGGATTAAATGTCTCTTTATTTGAGAAGATATACAGGAGGAATAAAGAAGGAAAAGAAAAAAACGATGCAGGGACTTCAGTTCAACGGATAGCAGTATCCACTGTCGCAAATAGAGCTGTTTATTTCGAGTATAGTGGTATGCAGATGGTGGATGCGGGAATGGGTGTTTCAAGTGCTTCCCTTAAATATGTTGTTACTGTATTTGAGGTGTCACCATTGCAACAAACTGGTATGGAATCCTTGAACCTTTAATATAGAAAAACTGTGATTGGCTAATAATATTTCATCTTACATTTGCATGTATGACATGTTTGTAGAGAGAAACGGGTATTATCTGTAATCCTTTGTAACGAATATGACACATCTTTATCCATTTGAATTATGTTTATCGAATTATTGCATATTGTATATTTCGACTTTAACTATAAAGGGATCCGGTAACTTTGTCTCAGATTCTGAAACAAAATCCTGGATTTAGCTCATGCTGCAATGATAATTATAAACCTTTAGGTCAGTCAGGAACCCCATGACATTTACAAGCCGATCGCCTGTCTGATTATCAAGATATTTATGATTGGAAATCGAAACCAAATTTTGCGTTTTCCTAACGGTTTTCATAACACTACAGTCTATTGGGGAAAACGAGTATGGTAAAACCGGTCACTCAAAGATTTTTACTTTTTTGAGGCACTTCTTGATCATTTTGAAGCGCGCTTTTTTTAGGGCTTCAATATTACACCATATCCCAGACACTGATAACACGTAGGGCCGTGCATCTCAGATTTAGCATTGTTAAACGATGCCTTTAAAATGATTTGGAAAGGGGGTACATTGACGCCAATTGCCATTTTAATACCTACCTAATACATTATACAGTCAATTATTGGGCTCGAATGAGTTTAACGACCGTCAGTTCATTTTGTAACTGGTTTCAGTGAAAGAGCAACCTTAAACGGCGTCAGTCTCGTCTCCAATGTATCAAAGCTGAAATCTGACCCAGTCACTGCCATATGAACCACGATATAATGATGTCATCGAATGGTGTGAGCATCCATATAGGAATAGGAATATGAATACCCCTCAAATGAAATGGCGATTTCATTCGATCATTATGCAAGTGCACGCAACACTTCATGTGAGGAATCCCAAGAATATATTCAAGCAGGCGTACCAACATCGGTAACTTTTTATTCCATTCTATTCTCCACCATTTCTTGGCTTTTAAAGCCCGTCTGCTCTAGTTTGGCCAGGAGGGATTAGACTACCCTGCTGGTCACTGACAGGTGGTTATTTCATCAACTCAGCTCTCAATTAACATAAGAAAAAAGAGGATCATGGGGGACCAACGGGCACCGCTTAGGCATTGTTTTCTATATAGAGGGAGCAAGTAGCCACAAGTAGTGCAGTGGGGCTTTAAAGATACTATGTCCCTTTTGCAGCCAACATCAAATTCTGTAGAACTTTGCAGGAATTATGAATATGTCATGTATGTCCTATCTGTGAAATTTAAACGTTAGCAGTGTCCTAATATTCAAATTATGCAAGGAAACCTGTTTACTTGCTAGACTTCACTGTCAGACACTATTGAGTGACTGACTGGCTTTTTTCATCTTTGGTAATAACATACATAAAATGAGCTGTAAAGGGTACATGAGCATTTGTCTACATCAATAACCCACTTCTTGTAATGGCCAAAATTAAACTGATTGAATCTTTGCGCAGCATAAAACGTACGACCATTCGGTACAATGGTCTGAAAAATCAGACTATTACTTACTGGCTCTATAGCTCCTAAGTCGATTCGACAACTAATAGTCGTTATTTTCCCACTTAAAGACCTTTTCAAGCCCCCTTTTTTTAAGGGAAGTTCTAAATTAGTATTGTCTTTCAAATGCCGTTGGAATTTAACCTTTTCATTTTTTTGGCCTGCAAATGGGACATAGTACCTTTAAAGAGCAGTTGGTTTCTTTTAAAGGTACAAAATATTCGTGAAAATTCTCAGTCTGTTTCACTTTCAAGTGGAGGTGGAGGAATATCATGAGAGCAACGTTACGTGAAAGAGATCCTCTTGAAATGGCCATATATGTAAAATATGACTTTTGACCGATTTCTGAAGCCGAATCTATGTTTGGTCCCATATGTCCATATCGGTGTCCGATGCTTTTCATGGATGCGATTGTTCGAAAAAACTGTTAGTTAATCTGTTCCAAGTCTGATGACGCTAAAACCTTGTAATACGCGAGTGTTCATTTATACAACATAACCAACCATTCAGAATAACCTCTATACAGTCTGCAATGGCACTTAAGTGCAGCTTCAAAACACTATTGTGTCTGCCTTCACACATCAAGTTCAGATTAGTTAATATGTTATTGTAATATTCGCACACTTACAAAAGGCATTAGACATGTTAGATGGAGTTTTGAATCGTGTTTTTAGGAGGAAAGACATAGCTACATACTCACCCGTCTTCATGTAATAATGAAGGCATGGATATAGCAAGGAGAGTCTAATGTTAACGCATGTTCGCTGGCGAGGGACCTCTGCTCCGATCCGGATAGCAGGAAAACGAGTATACGGGCGATACCTCATTTGCATAGATGCAGTTTCGCTGACGTCAAGATAGCGGATACTGTGACAGAGCGGAGACGGTAAGACGGTGCCTGTACACGGGAGGAGCTATCCTGGAGTTGAGATGAGGTTGGTCAGGTTTCTATGTACGCCATAAAAGCTCTGATGAACCCTACATCTATCCCTCTTCTCGGTTACTTCTTGTATTGCTTAAGAATAGGATAGATGGATAGATTGATAATATAGATGGATAGAGAGAAAAGGGAAAGGTGTCGGAGGATAGAAAGATGGAGGGTATCGATGAAAGCTGTATCTATCTCTCTTCTTTGTTACATTTGTATAGCTTACGAATCGGATAGAAAGAGAGAATAGATGGATAGATTGATAAGATAAATTGATAGAGAGATAAAGCGATGGTATTGGAGGAGATGAAGAGGAAATTGTATCGATGATTGTATAAAAGCTCAGAGGACCTCCGCAGCTATTGCTCTTCTCTGTTACATTTTAGGATCGGATAGATAGAGAGGATAAATGGGTAGATGGAGAATATAAATGGATAGAGAAATAAAGGAAGAGTATTGAAGGATAAAAAGGAGGAGGGGTATCGGTTGTTATATTTTGATAGACCCCGATGTCTAGATTCAAAGAAAGTGAATTAAGAAAGAGCAAAGATTCGTTGAAAACATCAAACTAAAAAGTGAGCTATGATTTTAGCTTTTTGATTGATAAAACAAATCGTGAGGTTACAGGTCATAAAAAAACAACGGCAACAGCGCTATCGTTAAAACATCTTTGTTCTAAATAACTGCTCGATTATTCTATTTCACTGTATAATAATGAAAATAGACAGGATCAACGATCGTAAATTTACCAACTATTTGTATTTGTATCTTAATTAAAATATTCAGGACAAATAAGTCACATTTTTTTTTGTGGCAAGGGTGAATCATATTATATTTAGAGCAATAAAGAAGCATTTAGATGTATGAGCAGAAAGAACAAATTCATTTTCGTTTGACGCAAGGAATTTTAAAAAGGAAATTGCCATTAATATGTATCCTTAGATTCTTCTTCTTCACCTTATTATGCAAATTAAACATACCTAAAAGGTGGGTTTCTTTAGTAAGGTTCACCGAATTTAACTACTAACTTATAAATATACAGAAAAACAGAATGCACATACACTAGACTGAGATGAAAAAAAAATGAAAGAAAATACAAAATGTTACGGCTAAAAGTTGAAGAGAGAGAGAGAGAGAGAGAAAGGATAGAATATCTGTCTTTAATTCTTATCATGATAATGATCTTGAGTAACATGAAGAACTACACTTTTGTCATAAGAATGGTACGATTCTCAGCAAGATTTTTAAAAAGTCTCTTTGATACCGACAAAAGAGTAGAAATGAATGGCTCGCGCGTTTTTTCCATTTAAAAAATAATAATTTGATTTGCATTTATTAAACAGTCGGGATACATGTTTAAAGTCGGATGTAAAAAACGTTTATTTGATTTTTTGTTAAAGAATATGAATCCTTGGCCCTTTCTGATTATAACATTATATATAACGTTGGAATGCCTAGAGTAAATATTTCAAATATAAAAGGGGTTAAAACTATTAGTCTATATGGAAATGAAATTTCGAGAATGGCAAAATAATGTAAGATACATTTTGATGATGAAATTTGATAGAAATTTGACAAAGAATTTATAAAATTCTTTGAATTCTCTTAATTCTCAAATTTGTAAAGCATGAACATCCATGCCCTTGCTGCTAATGTGCTGTTTTAAGACGCACATAAAGCCTTATTTTGTGGTGAGTACAAGCAGTGATGTTTTTATGGGGGGGGGGGAGGAGGCGGGGAGTCTGATTATTTTCTGCTTATCAAACTCCCCCTCCTCCGAATCATGCCTTCTTCCTCAGTTAACCCATTGCCTTCCGGAACCGGGTGGCTCCCGTATTAACCACATGGCAATGAAATCACTCAGTCAATCGAGTAAAAAGAAAAATCTCTGATCCGCTTCTGTATACAAGTATACATGGTTGTCTAGCAAAGTATTTTTTCTGTGCCTAATTCACTTTTTTCAACAAAGAACAAGTGAAGATCTACACATTCTAAAAAAAATGATGAAAATGAAGAATATAATGGACATAGACTTTGTTTCGTTTACTGGTCCTTCAGTAAAGGCATCTAACGGTAAATTTTATAAAATTCATTTGACACGATATGCCTTTATTTCCCATCTCCTTATCGACAAATGATAAAGTGCTTCTGACAAGAATAAATGCAGGCACTACGTAGACGCGAGGTTTGTCACAATGGTTTAATGGACAAACAACCACGTTTGATGATGATTGTCTTACCCGCCATTTTTCCAAGGGCCACGCTAAGTATTCTGGGTAATATCTTGAAACCTTATCCTCTGCCGCTTTTTCACTTTCTTGCTCCTTTCTTTCGCATTGTTCTCTCCCTCTGTATGTATGTCTATCTGTCTGTCTGTCTCTTTCTCTCTCTCACTCTCTCTCTCTCTCTCTGTCCCTCTCTGTCCTTCTCCCTCTCCATCTACCCTTCCTCTCCCTCCCTCCCTCCTCTCTCTCTCTCTTTCTCTCTCTCTTCAAGGATAACTGCGCGCGCAACTCGGAATGCATAACCCATAAATGCTCATAAAGCTGGATAAACATGATCATTACATCACCATCGTGATCATCATCAAGCCAAGATACAGTGATCGACAAGGACATCGGAGAATGTCACGGCGGTGATGAGACAAGTAAACGAGCTTACAAAGTCGTCCCCGGTAGAGATAGAACATAGTTGACGGGACATTTCGGCGCGGACGCCTCAACGCTATGGATTTCGCGCGGTGCGGCGAACTTGAGCAAAACGGAGGAAATATTGAAAGTGCCGGGTTGCGGAGTTTGGTGGGTGTTTTGGCACGGGGTGGGACTTTCGCTGGTATTTCTTTCAAGTAATCCTGAAATGTAATTACTTGCCAGCAATACGAAGGACGGTGGAATGAAAGGTGACCGAGAGAGACAGAAGGAAAATGACGATTGGAGATGGAAAATACTAATCTGTTTATGGCTTTATAAGACAGCTATTAAAAATAATTGTTTATACAAAAGAAAGTAAGGGATGAAAGAAAATTGATGCAATGACAAAGTTATCGAATAGGCTTACTTATGGTCATACTTACCTACGGATATCAAAAGTTTTTGTATATGTAGAGATACAAACGCTACATCAAAATATATATTTATAAATGCAAAAAGGAACTGCAGTATTGGGTTTCAAATAACAGTGTGTTCAAATTCCCTACAGAAAATATTACAGAAAGTAGACTTTCTTTAATAAATGTTAATTAAAAGGCACATATCTGTACATTCATTATATTGTGTGTGTTCCATTTGTCATATAATAATATTCAGGAAAGGGTAATGGCAATGAATATTTAATGAAAGGGCTTGTTGACATGAACTGGAATTTATGAAATATATAATTAATGGGTAGTAATTTGATCAATATGAAGGTGTTTTGTGTCTATTAAATGGGGAATCTATGAAATACATGCGGTAGAACCTGTTCAGAAAGACAGCCGTGTAATATGACCCCCTTTTTACATGGGTCTTAGATGGCCTTTATACACAGGTGTGACTGCATTTATTCAAACTCTCGCAAGCCTCTCCGAAACATGTCACGATTTAAAGTGAAAACCAACATACGCATAGCACGCATGCGCACCAAAATCATTGAAACTACACGATCGGAATACCACAATTCCATGTCCAAATATTGAAAATGAAGAAGATAATGTATATAGCACGAATCTGTCCTTTATACCTTTTTTTGCATCACTATCGATCATCCACAGCTGCTAGATTTGGCGATGTTTCCTCAAGTGAAGTTCCGGGCTTCCTTTTCGGCTCGAAATACTCGAAGAAACACGCGTCCCATAAAAAAAGAAATTTCAGCTTCATCGCAGAATAATTTCTCACACTGATACCCTACATCAATATTTGGAGGTCATATGGAGTTTATGGTATTTTATGGCTTCGCAAGGACAATGAACAAAAAGGGACTTAGTTGGTTTATTATTCTGGACCATAATAATTTTATTTCTAAAACAATGGAGATCGTAATGATAAAGCAACCGGAGATGATGGAATGAGTTGCCGTCTTTTAAAAATGTCAAAGCATATCATTGTGGACTCCTTAACATGTCTTATCAATTAGTCAATTACAAAAGGACATGTACCAAAAGGCTTGAAAAACAGCAAGGGTGATTCCAATTTATAAGACTAGTGATATGTCCACTCCCGGTAATTACAGACCAGTTTCGGTATTATCCGTTGTGAGCAAGATTCTAGAGAAAGCTGTGCATTTTCAACTATGTGGTTTTCTAAACAAAAATGAAATATTGTATCCTAATCAGTCAGGCTTTCGTCCTCTTCACTCTACTGCAACAGCTCTAATGAAAATTATAAACAAGTGGGCTTTGAATGTAGATAACAATGAGTTAACAGGTGTTGCTTTCATTGATTTGAGGAAAGCATTTGACACTGTCGATCACGATATTCTGTTACATAAATTGACAGCCATTGGATGTTCTGATACTAGTATTCAGTGGTTTGTATCATATCTGTCCAACCGAGAACAGATGGTTTGTTTTAAAGGGGCTACTTCGAGTTCCTCCAAAGTTATGATGGGAGTCCCACAAGGTTCGATTCTAGGGCCACTCCTTTCTTCTATCTACATAAATAGTTTACCCAAATGTATTCATGATGGCATTGTTGATATGTATGCTGACGACACAACTCTAACGGTCAGCGGGAGTAATGTCACAGAAGTAGAACAAAAGCTAACCAAAGGTATGGAAAACATATTTTCATGGGTAACAACAAACCGTCTAGTTCTTAATGCGGATAAGACAAATGTGATGCTTATTGGATCACGATCAGTTCTTAACGGAGTAAATGATTTTTCTGTCACACTAAACGGCAGCTGTTTGAAAAGAGTAAAAGTGGCAAAATGCCTGGGTGTCATGATTGACGAGGAGTTACGTTGGACGGAGCATGTGGAAAAAGTTATTAAAACTGCTCAAAGAAATATAAGTGTAATTAAGCGAGCCAAAAGTTATGTTCCAACAAGATCTCTAAAACTTCTGTATAATGCCATCGTACTTCCTCATTTTGATTATTGTTCCTCGGTGTGGTCTGAGCGATTTCAAAGACAAACGATTAAATTACAAAAGGTTCAAAACGAGCTGCACGTGTAGTGCTGGGAGAAGGATTTGAAGTATCTTCAAATGATATGTTTAGTCGCTTAGGATGGATGCCTATTCAGACACGTTTCCAGTTTGGACGTGCAGTGATGATGTATAAATCAATGCATGACATGGCACCAACATACTTAAAACAAGATTTACATCATGTTAGTTCACTACATGATCACAACACAAGACATGCTGAAAGGGATGCATTGTGTGTACCCAAATTTAGGACGGACACTTATAAAAATAGTCCTCTAATTTCTGGAATTAGAGTATGGAACCAACTTAAAAGTTCTGTCAAAATGTCACCTACTTTGAACAGTTTTAAACACGCTCTAAAAGCCTTGTTATCTGTAGAAGACGTGTAAGTGAACTTTTGGGGGTTTCGTGCAAAGCTAACCATTTTATTCCTATTTGCAAAATTATGAAATTTGGTTGAAATGGTTATCGTTATATCATGTATTCATACATGTTATGTATCCATTTTCAGCTATCTTGTAAACAACCTAAGTGTATTAGTTAAAGAGCAATTGAATGTAAATATGTATATAACAATTTTGGTATCCCGTGCGTTAAGCTATATCAGATTATTAAATGAACGTTTGTAAATTTTGTATTTAATTTGAAAATTCCATTCACCTATTTCTTGTAAATGATCAAGGATGATTCTTGAATGATCAGTTATTTCATGGGGATACCAATTAATGTGTATTTTACCTGTTTATATGCTTGTGTATTTATCTATTTTGTTTTTGATGCTGTTATTTGTTTTATTATTACCAAACAGGGCCTCATGGAAGACCACCAAATTGGTGATATGTGCCACCCTGTATAAAATTAATATCAGAAATAAATAAATAAATAAATGTATATATACATTTTCATTTTGACAAAACAATTCATAAGGTTTCATTCTGTCCGTAATATATTTCTTTGAGATTAACACTACGTGCAAGATCCTCCTGATGAGCTTTTGTTTATATTTTACATATATATATATATATATATATATATAATATTTATAATATGGGCTATCCAGCCGTTTATTTTATCTTGTAATTCATAATTAGGTGGTCTGTCGTCTTCGACAGATCACCTATTCATTTCGTCAGAATTTTATTTCTTTATTTCTTTATTTTTTATTTCTCCGCACCTTTTTGTGCAGAGGATAACTCAAGATCGGTACAGTCAATTTCTTTCAATTTTGGCACAGTCATATAGGTCATTGTCGTAAGACGTGATAGCAACATTTTCAAGGTCATCAGGTACTCGTGGCGTCATTCAGGCGCCATTTTGTGATTTTGTGATTTTTTTTTTTTGTTTACATTCAAGTTATTGTTATATCTCCGTAATGGAATGTCAATTTTCATTCAAATTGTTCATTCTATTAACATTCGTTATTGCTTTACTGAATGCATATTGTCTTTTTATACGGACTATAAAACAAACAAAACAAACACTAGTTTAAATTGAGCTGTTTTTTTTTTAAATTGAAATTAGATGGAGTTCTATATAATTTCCTTGTTTATCCTTATTTCGGTTATACTTTTATCTCATTCTTGAATTATGAGGCATTACGGTGTGTTGCATTGAGGTTCGCACATCGGATGATAATTATTCACCATAAATTTTGCAGAACATTTACAGCTACAATATGTTAACAGGTAATCAAGTTTATTTGGGCTGAAAATAAGTTTTATTAAAGAAAATGTTCATGGGTACTATATTGTCAAGCCTGCTTGGGCTAGTTTATGTTGGCAATTTTGCCCAAAGTACAGTTCCCGACTTCATTTTCGATTGTTTGTTGTTTTGGTTAGTTTTGTTTAGTTTTGTTTAGATTTCCTTTTGTTGTTTGAAAATGTTTGCTACAAGAAGACGAACCATAAATGTATAGTCGATTCTAAGTCTTCAAGATGTTTATATCATATCAAATAATGAATGTGTTGATATTTTTTGTTTTTTCACAGCTGCGACGGTCACCCTAGCTCGAACTTTCCAGTAGATTAATGCGCATGCAATTTACTTGCACATTATGACGCGTGTTTCCCATCTAATTGCCTTTGTTATTTTCTTTGTCATCGTAATTTGTATTGTGATGTGACTTTTCCTACTGCGAGATATAAGGACACAAGTGCACTTAAAAGGGCTTCGACTAGGCCTTCAAGTTCACGTACACGAAGCCATTTTTTTAAGTCACCGATTTAGCCTACTATACGGACATTACGGAGTATAATAGGACGATAAACTAATTCCCTTTTTTACGAACGATATGAGACGTATTCTGTAATGACCCATCTGTTCCTCGTCTTTCGGGGTTTTAATAACGTCGCATTTCGATGCAATATTGCCTTAATTGCATGTACTTGTATCATGATACACTTATTTAGGTCTTTGAATTTAAATGTTTAATGTAACGATGGCTCTGCCTTCCATGGTCCAACGTTTGTTTATGTCTATGATCTGGAACTCGCATACCGTAATTGCGTATAAAATGATATCCATTATATGCGTGTATAGTAAGCGTAACGGCCAGATTTGGGCATGGTAATGCGAGCCATAAAGAGATAATGAGCGCGATAATTCCGCTTCCATTTGTCTTTATGTCCCCCGAGAGAAAGAGATATCGAGGAGAGATAGAGAGAGGGACACGGACAGTGACAGAGAGAGAGAGAGAGAGAGCAAGGCAAGAGATAGAGAGAGAGAGAGAGAGAGAGAAAAGGAACTAGAATAAATGGTTAACAGACATAGAACAAGAAAGGGAAAGAGGGGGTTAAGATATCATATAAATTCATATAATATATATATATTTAGAGATAGAGAGAGAGAGAGAGAGAGTAGGATATGGAATAAAAGTAGACAGATTTGTAGAGAGAGTAGTTCACAGGGTTAAGGGTCATATTGAGGTAAAAAAAAAAAGAAGGGAGTGAAGACATAGAGAAATGAAGAGAGAGAGAGAGAGAGAGAGGGTCGGGGGGTAAACGATATGAAGGGATTCTCATTGACGCATTTGAATTATTAATATCTGTCCCAAGGGGATATTTTTGTTACAGATAATGGCCGCCCGTGATTTATACTAATCCTAAGATCACTTCACCTTATGATGTTTATTACTGCTGTTTGCTGAATTGTGTCTAGGATTATGATAGGATAGACTGCATACAAGACCGTATGAAGTACTAGTGCTTCGACTTTTATAGTAAAAGTTATTAAGCAATTTCGATTGCTACTACATTCCAGAAATGTATACGCCTTCTACTTAAATCGTATTATTTACTCCAACCATTTCTACTTCTACCGTCCTTAATGTGTCCACCCGATAGCCTACTTACCATTCAACTATAGTTTAACATCTACTACTGATAGCTCTACTGTTGTTTTATGTGGATAACAATATTGTACAAAAAACGGTTATGTAATACTTATTGATCATGTTGTCAGTATCATCGTTGGTTTTATTACAAGGGTTTGTTCGTTTTTGCAAAGATTCTATAGTTTCGGAAGGTTTGTTATTCCGGAGATTCATATTCCCGAACGTTCGTTACTCCGAAGGTTCGTGATCCTGAAAATTAAAGGGTTCATAATTCCGAAAAAGAAAGAGGAATTAAACTCCGGAGGTTCATAATTAAAAAAAAAAATCCCCTTTAACCCTATCCATCAGTTTTCGGAAGTACGTACCTAAGGAATAGTAAACCCTATTACGTCTTCCTTTCTATTATATTCCTTCATTTTATCAGTCTCTCCACTTAACCTACTTTCACTCTTCTTTTTGAATACTGTCTTTATTCTTTTGTTTTTCAGGAGATCATTCTCTATCATCCTGATGTCCTCTTTCTGCTAAGAACTTTCACCCCTCGCATCCTCTTTACTCTATCGTCTTCAAGACGCTTTGGATCGCATCCCTAACTCTTGTCATTGTTGCTCCATCGTTAGCAGACGATGCAGCGTTGCATGACGGGACAGATTGAAAAGTAAATTCGGCGCGAAACCCTGATGCACGTCGCAGGTTAACGAGTACAGGTGGTCGAACAAGTACGTGCGTGGCGTTAACAGCCGGGCCATCCCTAATACACATGCACGCTGTTAGGCACTGCAATGTTACACCTTCCATTCGCTTCCACACAGCTTTCTTCTGTCCAAATTACAGTGGCACAGTGAGGGCTTTGAGCAGTGGGAAACGAAGTGATGTGAGCGTACTGGAAGATGTGATGTCTTTCGCATAATCGCAAATAATGAGAAAGCTGCGTTATATATCTGCGTATGAGGGGTCGTTGCAACTGCCATATTTCTTTTTTTGAAGTCTTCTTGAGATGCCAAGTCCTTACAAAAACTTGCGCTAATTAGGTTAATTATAAACAATAAATTAAAACCGACAATTGTACCTCATGAAAACAATAAGTTAAAGTTGTCGTTTCATCCCCTAAATTCTTATCATTGTTAATGGCTGACTAAATAATAATTTCCTGTTAAATTCATGCATCAAATAATTCATTAAGACTAGACAGGGAAACGCCGTATAAAGTGTGTAGTGTATGAAATGTTAAAGAACTCGGCAGTTGGGACGGGCCTTGGAGATCGCACAGGGGTCAACGTAATTTGTAATCTATAAGAAAGGATGATAGTAAGAAACTTTGGGAAGAGGGAGAGAGAGAGAGAATGGAGGAGAGAGAGAGAGAGAGAGGGGGAGAGAGGGAGAGAGGGAGAGAAAGTTGGGGTCACAAAGAGGGTAATAGAAAGGGTGAGCGTTTTGTAAAAGAGATGATAGAGAAAAATGAGGAGAAATCGTGTGCGAAAAAGAATGCATAGGGGGAGATGAGAGAATACAAGAGAGAGGGGGATTGAGAGGAAAAAGGAGGAAAGAGAAAGAGAGATCGAGGGGGACGCATATGGATGGTATACTGTAATAGATATAAATACGAAAAAAGAGAAAAATTGACGGTGAGACCCAAAACAAACAAAAACGTAAAAGAGAGTCTTAAAGGCATCGTTTAACAATGTTAAATCTGAGATGCACGGCCCTACGTGTTATCAGTGTCTGTGATATGGTGTAATATTGAAGCCCTGAAAAAAATCGCGCTTCAAAATGATCAAGAAGTGCCTCAAAAAAGTAAAAATCTTTGAGTGACCGGTTTTACCATACTCGTTTTCCCCAATAGACTGTAGTGTTATGAAAACCGTTAGGAAAACGCAAAATTTGGTTTCGATTTACAATCATAAATATCTTGATAATCAGACAGGCGATCGGCTTGTAAAAGTCATGGGGTTCCTGACGGACCTAAAGGTTTATAATTATCATTGCAGCATGAGCTAAATCCAGGATTTTGTTTCAGAATCTGAGATAAAGTTACCGGATCCCTTTAACGAAACTAGCAGACATGCAGCATTGCGTACTTCGAAGCTGGTACGTGTATTCTTTCTAACAAAAATCCTATTCCTAGCTTCTTTTATAAAGCACCAGCAGCACTACCATTATAATCTTGCTTATTACCACTTATTTAGCAGTATTTATGCACGCACGTACTAAACCACCGCAGGCTGTTATTTTAACGGTTAGCACTCATGTTTCATATTTTACTTTCAAGTCATGTATAAGCATTCAAACGAATTTGTCGCGAGGAAAAATTATGGAAACAGGTGATGTGTAGATATAAAGAAACATGGAAAGCGAATATTCGAGATGGAAACGATAAATAAAGACGATCAAACAAGGGACAAGAAAAGAAGATTAGATTCAAAATTGGGCCTTGTAGTTCAATAGTATTGACATAGCCCCAAGCCAGAGACAAACAACCTGAGACGGCAAAACTCAAAAACATCTGATGACGAAAAGCGAAACCGAAGCCATTATTGGCATCGGCAATATTATCAGCAGCAACAAATCACAACATCAACAGAACATCGTTACTGATACAATACATCAAAAGATAAGGCCCAAACTTTTAAAGTCCTCCTGGTGAAAAATGCAATGCAATTTCATTTCGCTCGAGTAATTCTCCGTAGTCCCATTGATGCCTTTTGGTGTTGTGCAGGCGAAGTGATCAAGGTGACGGTTACCGAGGAGCCGAGGCTAAACTCGGCAAATGAGGATAGAATTTCTGGAGCGAGGGGAAATTCAAGCGGAAGTTGCAATCTCTTTTCCAATTTCCATTGCACATTAACTGGGGGCACGTCGTTAGCCTTAACTCAAGAGTGGAGGGCCATAACAATGTGCCCCAATCTAAAAACAATAGAGGAGGGGCTGCTGGGTGGGAGGGGGTCGTCGTATTTCTTAGAAGCACACCCTGACACGACCATGTCAGCAAGACCTTGTAAACAGGATTTTGACCTTTTGTTCTACGAACATGATAGTTCTGAGCCATGGGGTCTCGATAATTTTATTATGTAAGGCGATTGTTGTGTTGTTTGTGTTTTGTATAGTTCTGGGATTTTTCGTCTATTTTATTTGCCTATATGTTGGTTAGTTGATTTGTTTATAATAGCAGTAGCTTCGTTTTTACTCTGTTAAAGCTTACTCTTTTTTTCTTATTTCTTTTTTGTTGTTGACATATTTCTCATTATGGCTTTTTATAAATGAATGAAGCAATTAAACGTAAGATAGAAGTGTTTGCCAATTTGCAGAACGACAGTTGTTCAATTAGCCCCTTTTTATTTTTTAGAAAAATCGTGATCTAGATGTGGGTGAAATTGACCAGGTAACCAAACTATTTTAGTTGCTCCTTTCATTCAAAACAGCACCACGTAGAGGAATTCTATGAGGGATAGCGATAGCGGTGTTGGGTACAAATAAAGCTAGGCACGGACACAATTCTCAATCAGCGCACCTTCATTAAAGCTCAAGAACAAGTGAAGAAGAAAGAAAAGAAGCAAAGGAAGGACGGATAGATGAAGAGCAAGTGAGAGAGGAGAAATCTTTAAATGAGAGATTTGGGGAGCGCTCGGGGAGAAACGGGAGATGAGGAACGGAGGAGAGGAGAAGCGTCGCCCAAGCGCGCTCCCGTGCGCGATCGATAAGCACGCCGGTGAATTACTCCAGCCTCGTCTCTCTCTCTTCGGTGAAACACCTGCCGCCGTGGCCAAGACATGGCCACTACGAAATGACCAATGGCTTCCTGTTGCAAAGATGGATAGATGCGTGCATGCATTACACGTGTTTAAGGGAATCTATAACAAAAAAAAACAGAGTGATGGTATTGGAATATTACTGAATAATTTATTATCATTATTATGTGTATTTGTTATTAGAATTATCATCTGCTTCTTGTAATCTTTGGCTTTTACTTTTCTGTCTTTCATTTTTGTACTCGTTATCTCTTGCCAAACTATTAATTTTACTATCTCCTTTCTCAATATTTGATTCCTTCGCTTCATACATTATTGATAGCTAGTTCTTCCTTCTTTCCCCATTCCTATCTCTTTTCCCTTCCTCTCTCTCTCTCTCCCCTCCCCTTCTCTCTCTCTCTCTCCCTCTCTCTCCCTCCCTCTCTCTCTCTTTCTGATTTATTTTTCGTCTGCGTATTTCACACGTTTATTCCCCCTTTTGTGTCCCTCTATCTACCTTTCTCTTTAAATGTCCTTTCTTTGCCCCCTCCCCTTCCCCTGCCCCTTTCCCCCTCTCTCTCTCTCTCTCTCTCTCCCCTTCTCTCTCCGTTATCCGCTCTTCGCTCTTTCCTTTATTTCTCTCTACCCCTCCATGCTAGATCATTAGAGAGGGCTAGTGTCATGTGCTAAATAAATGCAGAAATGTGAAACTTCGAGACATGGAGAGATACATACCATGCATATCCTCCTCGTTTAGACATATCCCTGTCTCTGTTTTTTAAACACAAAAAGCACGCTCAGGAGATGGAATTCGACATTTTCTATAAACATGGCATCATGGTACCAGCACATTAATCATGCTTTGGTATGAAAATGAACAAGTGATGAGAGTAATGGTCATGAAACATTTTCACACATTACATTTTGGCATGCACCCACTAGTCCTGGGCACGATTGGTCCTACGCTATTTAAACATACAGTAGATTACAGCAAATATTTAGTTTAGCGCATTCCCAAATTATTATTTTTTTAAATGAGCATGACTCCACGACTATTTAGAAAACTAGTTCATTTGTGAAAGTTCTTCCATAGAACTTTTCGAAATGGCATTTCGTATAAATTTTGTGCGTTATCATTTTGATTTCTATACTTTTAGTATTTTTTCTCTTTTTTGTGTTTGAGGTTACGTTTGTTTTTGCTTTTCTTTTTCTTCACGTATTTGTATTCACATTTTAATTCTTCAATTTGTTAAAGATAATATCTTATGTCAGACAGCTACACGTCATTTTACGAGATAACTGCGGGGAAAAAAATCTCAATGTCTAAATATATTTGGAGAAGTATAACCATTTCCTATCCACAATGCAAATAATAATTTCCCAACTTATACAATACAAACAAAGTGCCCATTTTTTAACCAGCTATGGAGTGCCGAATCAGTAATTCAGTGAGTTGGATTTCTCTTTTGGCTTCCATGCTGGTCGCTCCGAAAAGCACTCGATCTGAACTCGGTGCTCTAAATTAGCATGAATATTTGAAAGATGATCAATTGGAAAAATAGGCTGGGAAAACCTATGAACAGGTGAAGCTATTCTACGGGGAAATCCCCACTAATCCCATTCTTTTCCGGCAGTTCCAATAGATATTGATAAAGAAGAAGACCATTGAATAACAACGACAACAACATACTCTTGAGCATGTAGTTCAGCATTTCAGAGCTATTAGATGACGGAAGTTTTATATGAATACAATGAAATGAAGGATATTCAAAAGCAAGAAGAAGCTCAAAAAAGGCTGCGTCGGTGTGGAGAGACTTCGGAGAGATTTCGAATATATTTACATCAAATTTGACAGCAAAGAAGACTATCTGCCACAACAATAATACTATAAATACAACAGCATAGCAATAAAAATAACATTATCAATAATAGAACATTAGTAGCAGCAGCAGCATCATTAGTAGCATTATTATTATTATTATTAATATTATTATTATTATTATTATTAGTAGTAGTAGTAGTAGTAGTAGTAGTAGTAGTAGTAGTAGTAGTAGTAGTGGTGGTGGTGGTGGTGGTGGTGGTGGTAGTAGTAGTAGTAGTAGTAGTAGTAGTAGTAGTAGTAGTAGTAGTAGTAGTAGTAGTAGTAGTTAGTGGTAGGTAGTAGTAGTAGTAGTAGTAGTAGTAGTAGTAGTAGTAGTAGTAGTAGTAGTAATAGTAGTAATAGTAGTAGTAGTTGTAGTAGTAGTAGCAGTAGTAGTAGTAGTAGTAGTAGTAGTAGTAGTAGTAGTAGTAGTAGTAGTAGTAGTAGTAGTGGTAGTAGTAATGAATACTTAATCATGTTTGAAAAGCAAACAAGCTCCATCAGGATTAGCTTTAAGCTACCCGTGCTCACAACATTCGCGAAACAGTCGAATGCTAGATAGTAGTCATTTACCACACCTGATTTGAGAACGCTACATGCAGATCTTCCCAAATGTTATCACTGTCCTCCCTGGGATCGAACCCATGACATTCACAAACGCACTTAAGATTTGTTAAACCACTCACTACGCAACCCTTGCAACACTACGACACTTTCAAATAAACCGTAATCCAAGCTTGATAAATCTTCATCAGCGTTCATAAAAGTTTCTTAATTCATAACATTCAAACCCTAATTCATCTTTGATTACTAATATATAAGATAACGATCCAAATCTTTACAAAATGAAGTATATTTCTGCATCATTAGCTGTATCGTTTGTCTTTCTTATTTGTTATGGGAGATTTAAAAAAATGGACGCGGGGCGAAACGTGTAATAGCTCGAATTGCATCTCCGTTGTTTTAAACAAAATCCATAGCGATTACATCAAAGTTTCTTTTCTTCGTCTTGTGTTTCGTGATGGAAATTGTTGGCACCTGAAAAAAGATAACCCGCCGAAGAATCTATAAACAGCCGCAGCGCAACTCGGCTAGGTAAATATTGTCTTTCATTTAAGGTTTCAAATATTAGTTCGTAAGATATCGCGGTAGTGTAATTGAATGCGTTATTGTCGCCCACGGCGTTTCATGGACACAGTCTTAATATTGAAACAGCCCCCGTATCCCAGGTAAAGAAGGTAAGAAAGGGTATGGGAGAAGGAGTGAGATAAGGAGAAGGAAAGGGAGGGAGAGAGATAGAGAAAGGATTGCAGGGACAGAGAGGAGAAGATAGACATGGTACAGATAGAAAGAAAGAGGAAGGGGCTGAAAGACACAGGGGGTTGAGCGTAATTGCACTGATCTTGTTGTTAACTTTAAGAAGGGGGTAGAGCGGGGGGGTAGGACATGGGGTTTGAAGACGAGCAATAACTGAGATATAACATCACACATATCCCATTTACCCCCGAACTGAACGAATCGCTCTGATCATAATTATAACACTGACAATTATTATGGACATAAATGTAACGGTCAATCAAGAAGCCTCATAGCATTCTGGCCATGCAATGTGCCTTTGATGTACTGTATCCCATACCACCCCTCCCCCACCCCCTTTCATTCGATTGTGCATGTACTGACCCACAATAGAGCCAATCACTATGCGAGATTGACAGTTTATGTGACATAAGTGTAACACGTCGTCATTCGATCAAAACCCCGATATATTCTGAATCTACAAAATATCGTTTAATATTCTTCGCGCCCTACATAAATAATTGTCTCCCCCTTTTGTTCGAGAGCATTTGAATCGCCACGATATAATGATAGACAGTTATTGCGACATGAATGTGACACGCATACAGACGATCAAAAAATCTGATAATAGTTCGAATATACAAATTCGGTTTGATGAACGAATATCCCATCTCGCTCCTTTGATAGATTACCCCCCTCCCTCCTCCCCACCCTCCCCGTTCCGTTCCATTATAAGTGTCCCGCCACCAAAAGAGCGGGACGCCGTGATGTACGGTTGACGTAATATGGTGACGTAAATGTAACACGTTGACAGTAAATCAAAACCCTGATAAATATAGTCTGAATCTACAATGTTACCCCCTTAATACATTTTGTCTCCCCTTTCGTTCGATTGCACGAGTGCCGCCCCAAATAGAGCGAAACGCTGTGATGTCAGATTGACAGTTATTGTGACGTAACTGTAACACGATGACAGCCAATCAAAATCATAGTACAGAAAGAATCTAGAATAATTACGGGTCATGCAGTGAGAATCATCTTTTTGTAACAGTTATGGATTTGTTTCATCACACAATTCGCCTTCTAAATATTCGTCTTTTCTTCCCCCCTTTTTAAATTTCTCAATATTTGAATGGTACCTTTATGTGCATTTCACGTTTGTTGTTGTTGTTTTTTGTTTTTTGTTTAAAGGTACTGTAAATTGAACTTGAAATTACTTATTGATAAAAGTCTAAAATACTATGGAAAACAAGTTTATATGGCTACGCTATAGAATTCCGTTAATAACATTTCTCTCATTATGATAAAAATTGAAAACTAATTGTGTCGCCATATAACTAGAACTCTTCAAATTTGTCAGTTAATAGTCAACAATACCGTTAAGTGTATACGGACAGATGATAAATAAAGTACATCATTACATAATACAATACGTATATTTTTAATTATACATTCTGTGTTTTCAGCCTCTTCAAATTTTGGGGGCCTTTTTATAAATCTACTATAATTACTACAACACTCTACGTACGTAGTGTGTTTTACCTCCGTGTTATAATCTCATCAGCGACCAACGTCCAGCTTAGGGACAAAGAATGTAGCTAAACTAAGCCTTTGCAATACAAGATAGAAACATTACTCCGTCAAGCCTCGAACTCGTTCGCTTAGCCTATTTTCTCTCTGCCCCTCATCTCCCACTAACCAGACAATATACAAACGATAACACCTTAAACAATAACATCATATCCCCCATCTTGGATCACACCTTTTAATTCGATAAAACCCGGCTCCTACAAATTGCGCGCACTAATAAACAGGCCTAAATTAAGTTTTGAAGTAGAGAGGAACGAGGCAGCGTCTTGCGCCGCGAGCAAGCGTTCGTCTATCGGATAGCACCGCCGCTGCTGCGGCGCGACTCGGGTGTCGACAACCCGTTGAAGTTGCAAACCGTGCCACATGCACGGGGGAGACATGGCGGTGGATTCTTTAAAGAAAAAAAGGTGCATGTTAAACCAACCAGCATATAGTTGAATTAAGAGGGGAAGGAGATATAAAGTATTGCGGAATTAAATAGGGTATTGATGTAATATAGATATGCAAGTAATGTAATTCTCCCTCTCGCCCTCTCTATCTCTTTAAATGTCGTTACCTCTCTTTCCCGTTCTCAAACATTGCTGTTTATACATTTTCTTTCAACATAATACCAATTACTCGCGTAACCCAAAGTCTGTGTATTCTCTCTAGACCATAACCGTTCCCACTCTGTCTTTCATCCCTTCCCTCTTCCTTTTTCTCTTCCACATTTTTCTCTCTACCCCCTTTATCCAGTTCTCAATCACCTTCTTTCTTTCTTTAAATCCCTCTCATTCTATTTCTTATCCACTTAGCGATCTCACAATATTTCTCATTTTCTCTCCATCTCTCTCTCTCTCTCCCTCCCCCCCCCCTCTCTCTCTCTCTCTCATTCTTTCTCTGTCCGTTCCCCTCCCTCCCTCACTGCCTTTCACTGTAGCCTATGTACGTCTTTGTCACTCTGTCTACAAAACTTTCTATTTCTTTCTCCCTCTTAGGCCCCCCCTCTCTCTCTCTCTCTCTCTTTCTTTCTTACCATCCCATCTCTCCCTTCCTCTATCTATTTCTCTCCTGAACTTCAGGCCGGGGGAAATACCTTTATAGAATTAGCCTACTTCATTCGATACGACGGAGCTGACCTTGGATCTCCAGTATCACGAGTCTAATACTGCCGTGTTTCTTACATGTACTTGAACAAGGAATCATCCGATCCCGAGTACACTAAATTAAGATCAGACTCTGTATACGTATACGTAATTCATACGAGTACTGACAAAAATGGCGCCGCCATTACGATCTACATTAGATATTAAATGATTATGCAGCCCGAGAAGAATGCCGCCACACTGCTATAGGGGACTGTAATATACCTTGTCAATGCTATAAAAAAAATCGAGGTGTCGTGGTATAGTGGTTCATTCAATGGACTCTCCATCTAAGGGTTGAGGGTTCGAATTTCAGTCCGACCTTAACATCATTTGGCAAGATATTCCTCCGCATTTGCCACTGTCCACACAGGTTTGAATTGGTACCTGGCTATCGCTATTGCAATTGCAGTGCCTCAGGTAAAACAAAAAAAGCGTTGCTACCAATGCAGCTTCCCTCAGTAAATAAAATCATTATTATCATTATTAATGTATCTCTGCCCCGTTTTAACAAAGAAATGATTAAGGTTGGTAAATGAATCCATACCCAGTCAATAATACAATCAGTATATCAGTAAGTTAGTAGCCATCAACAAGTTAGTATAGCCTTGCTACTTCATGTCTTCCCTAGATATTCGCCAAACAGATAATCTTCCTTTCTACTACCTTTTCAGATTGTATTTTTTCAAACCTTAGTAGTACCTTTTTATGTTAGTAAATAAATGTTTTGTCAAGTAATCAAAAGGTTGGGGCCGTTTCTTCGCTTTCGTTTTCGCCACCAATATGATCTTGCTTGCCACTGCCTTTTTCCATTGTAATATTTCAATTCTCTTTTGTACCTTTAATGTAAGTAAATAAATATACTCTAATAATCAATAATTGAATCAGTCAATCAATAAGTCACTCGCTTTTGGGACTTGATCATGGCCAAAAGGTCACCCGGGTCAGATGGAGATACAGTTAAGAAGACAAGGATCATGTCTGCCCTTTGGGAATCTTAAGTTCCTCTATGTTGAACCACTTAAGAGGGTGTGAACTTAAAACTACAAGCGCAGCTCATCTTGCTGTTCTAATGCTATCGAATTTCTCTGCTACGAGGGCATATTAATGCTAATAGGCCCTATAGCACGAGAGTCTCTTAGCGTCCATTTCAGGCGTTCATATGAAAGTGGTATCGTATATAGGACAATTTCAACGGAAACGCTGTGATTTTTTTTTTGCATTGGAAATACATGTGTATCTCTAAAAGCATTGTTTTCTTGTACGTGGATTTTTTTTTCCAGGTAATGAAATATATGAGAAAGAGTTACAGCAATACAATAGACTCTTTCATTAAACGGATTTAAAGTCTTTTCATAAAAACCTCTACGATGAGCTACAATTTCCCTTTAAAGTTAATATTGTATTATCTATTCAAATTGAAAATAATCTAAGATATTTCCATATAAACCAATTTTAGAATTATTACCTCCCTTTGGTAGCGGAATGTATTATGTTCATCTAGGTTTTTCTAACCCATTGGTAGTATGGTTTTCTTTGAGCTGGTTTAAACTCGTTTACAAATCTAATATTTTTAACAATCAGATTCGAATGACTGATTAATTCAGGAAATGTTGATTTATAAATAGATTATAGAATTTTGGAATATTTATGAGTGAAAATAATTAGAATATATGTCTGATGCGGCTTTCTGTTCATTCTTGCGATTTACTCCGATTGAGGGCAAAACGATATGTCTGTTTTCGTTGCCATTTTTCGATGTTTGCAGTACCTAAGCATTTATGCATATATTTTCTATTTATATTACAGAGCACTTGTAACTTTTTTTTTATTCTCAAGGGGTATATAAAATACAAGCCATGCTTTTTTTTTATAGACTCCTCCAATATGTTTTCACCACTGTGCCAATCTTAAATGATTTGTTTGAATAATTGTATAATTACATGTCGTATCTTTTGTCTAATGTTATGTTATCGAATTTGTATATATTGCATATTCATTTGATTTTGTTATATTATGTGGAAAATAAAGAAACCTTGAAACCTTTAAACAAACCATCTTTTTAGTATGTAGTAGTAATTCAAGTTTAAGGGGAAAACAAGGAGGCTTACAATCAAGCAAAATGATCTGCCTTTATGCTCAGCATTGCACACTGAGCGTAATTTGTGTTTAATATCAAAATTTGATTTGATTTCGTTGGATACACTCTTTTAATACATTTAAAACATTCTTTTAAATAAGGTTGTTTTCCTTTGACTTATGTTTTTTTATTGTTGTTATTTTTAAAACGTTACTATGAAACACAATAGTGTTGTTTGAAATGTTTGATCCATCAGACCAATAACAGGAGTACCAAGAGTTAAAGGGATTGGGTATCTTTGTCTCAGATTCTAAACAAAATCCTGGATTTAGCTCATGCTGCAATCATAATTATAAACCTTTAGGTCAGTCAGGAATCTCATGGCGTTTACAAGCCGATTGCCCGTCTGATTATCAAGATATTTAGGATTGGAATTCGAAATTTCAAAAACCGTTTTCCCAACGCCCCGGTTTTTATAACACTACAGTCTATTAAGGAAAATGAGTATCGTAAAAGCGGTCACTCAAAGATTTTTACTTTTTGAGGCACTTCATGATCATTTTGAAGCGCAATTTGTTTAGGGCTTCAATATTACACCATATCACAGACACTGATAACACGTAGGGCCATGCATCTCAGATTTTAAATTGTTAAACCATGCCTTTAAGGGAAATATCATGAAATTAGGAGTCTTCCACATTTATGTATGAAGAAAAGTAGGAATGTGGCTATAAATAACGCTCAAAACTAGTGAGTGAGAAGGTGATTTTATTTACACACCTTCGATCCGAGTGGCGCAGGAGTTGGACCGTTGGAGTGGTTCGCCCACTGTGTGGAGAGTTTAATCGGCGTATCGCAGAAGAGGTGGCGATGTTCCGCGCGATCAAGGCAAACATGGAGACGAAATTGGAAGGTGTTTGCCGCGGATTCCGATGATGATGATGATGAGGAGGAGGATGTGGATGAAGGTGGGGTGGTGGAGTTGGAGATGGGATTGGTGGTAGGGAAGGGTGGGGGGGGGGCTGCGCATTGACTAGAAACAGGGTGGTCATGATAAGTGTAATTGAGATGATGTTGCTTGAAGAACTAGTGATGTGGATGGTGACGAATGATGATGAGGATTGGGTGGTGATGGTGGGGATGGAGGTAATGGTAGCACGAGAGGGTGGGGGTGGGGGGGGGGGGTAATTGGTGACAGAGTGGTTGTGATGAGAATAATTAAGATTCTACTGAAATGAATAGTAATGTATGTAGATAGTGTGGAATGCGGGAGATGGTGGCTGAGTGAGTTGCGGTAGGTATGGGGAATGATTGTCATGAAGGGGAGTTAATGTTGGTGATCTCAAGAATAGTGCAAGAGGTGTTACTGCGGTATTGCATTGATGATGACAATGATGTTGGTGGTGGTGGTGATGGTGATGATGATGGTGGTGGTGGGGGTGATGATGATGGTGATGATGACGACGATGATGGTGATGAGGATGATGCTGATAGTGATTGTGGAGGTGGTGGTGATGATGATGGTAATGATGGTGATGATGACAGGTTAGGGTATGATGATGATGGTGATAATGATGATGATGATGATGACTGGTTAAGGTATGGTGATAATGGTGGTGATGGTGGTGGTGGTGGTGGTGGTGGTGGTGGTGGTGATGATGATAATGATGATGGTGATGGTGGTATAGTGGTGGGGTGATGATGATGACGATTGTGGTGGTAGTCGTGGTGAGGGAGATGATGATGATTAATGTCTTTCCAGTAAGTTGGGATCCAGACTCTAATATATCAATCCGGAGTCCGACAATATGTATCAAGTAACTCTTTAGTAGACATGTTACATTGTTTATGTCGACTGAATGAAGAAGAAAAAGAAGAAGAAGAAGAAGAAGAAGAAGAAGAAGAAGAAGAAGAAGAAGAAGAAGAAGAAGAAGAAGGAGATGGAGAAGAAGAAGAAGAAGAAGAAGAAGGAGATGGAGAAGAAGAAGAAGAAGAAGAAGAAGAAGAAGAAGGAGAAGAAGAAGAAGAAGAAGAAGAAGCAGAAGAAGAAGAAGAAGAAGAAGAAGAAGAAGAAGAAGAAGAAGAAGAAGAAGAAGAAGAAGAAGAAGAAGAAGAATAAGGAGGAGAAGAAGAAAAGAAGGAGTAGTGGTTCGGAAAACAAGAGGCACAGAGAGACAGAGAGAGATGCGTTTAATATGACCGGGAAAAAAAGCTAAAGTGATTCAATATGAAAATGCATCTATAATAAATCACCAAGGATACCACAGCTGGATTTTACTGCCGGATAAAACCAATAAATTCATAAAACCCCTAATCAAAATCAACAAAAAATAGCACCGCTCAATTGCATCCCCCAAAATGTGTCTATTTGTAGAAATGAATAACTCTGAGATGAGCAACTAATATAGACAACCGTAAAAGGGAAAGATACGATGCGGAACGATTTGCCGAACCGAGGGACTACGAAAAGGGAAGAGATTGGTAAGAAAATGATTCAATCTTTAATCAATTCATTAGACCGAGAAATAACAGCGTTTCAGGTTCTTTGCCTTCTATCCCTTCCCGTAATGAAAAAACGTAATTTTGCTCATTCACGCGATAAAATTACGGTTCGACGA
The DNA here is from genome assembly GCA_037976565.1 of Mesocentrotus franciscanus. Taxonomy (NCBI): domain Eukaryota; kingdom Metazoa; phylum Echinodermata; class Echinoidea; order Camarodonta; family Strongylocentrotidae; genus Mesocentrotus; species Mesocentrotus franciscanus. The sequence continues at coordinate 11,169,202 of CP137678.1, forward strand.
CGCCAAATGGAGCCTTCCCTGAAAAGTTTAGGCATCGTTTTTCAACCGCGGAGTCGACTATTTATTACGACAGAGATTTCATAAAAATTAAGAGGAGGGAAGAGACTTAATTCGAAGATATCTAAATCCCCTGCGATCTGCATCATTTATTTCTTCAAGAGCTCTCAAAATAATCCGTATAAATTGGGTTGTAAATCGGTTTCATTTATGATTTCATTGTTGATATATATTGCGTCGCTTTGTACTTTGTTTTGGTGCCTTCGCTTCTTAATACCATCAATTGACTATAAAGAACACAATTTAAATTTGAAAGTTATAAACACATTTGGCTGATGAATATGAAAAAAATGGTATAAGAAAAACAAGAAGAAGAGGGAAAGAGAGAAAGAGAGAGGGAAGGAGGAGGAGGGGGAGGGGGAGGGGGAGGGGGAGGGTAGAAAAAGGAGTAAGGGGTTTTCATGTCTGGCGAGATGTCATCATCGAGAATAAATAAAGTTTCCCTTCTCTATCTTGCAGCCAAAATTACCTAAACGTTAGAAATTCCAATAAACCGAGAAGACGAAGAATGCATATATTCGATTTTTTTCGTGCCTGGCGAGATATCATATTTTCTAAAATAAACTTGTTTCCCCTATATCAAGCAGATCTACGTGCTTTACCTTAGTCGTGTTGATATGATGTAATGTTTTGCCATGCCACTTTTATTACAGCGGGCTCTAGATTACATCTAGACGAATTGAAAGGTCGCCGAAAATGTCAGATTATCATACAAACAAAATAAAATTGATTTTGGAAAATGAAATTTCAGCCTGCAGACCGTGCATCGCCATGTCGAAAAAATATTACTTACGCATCTGATATTCATCATTTAAAGATGAGAATGGGGAGGGGTTACGGATAATGCATACACAATGAAAATCTAAATTCTGACAATAAAACTGCTCCCACTGATAATGATTTCACAGTAATCAGATTCTCTTATCCTTAATCTCTAAGCAAGTCAGCGAGAGTAATTATCCGACCATCATTTAAGCCCACTCGTCGCCTTTTTGTCAGAGACGGGAATGAAGAGAGGAAAGAAAAAGAAAGAGCGAGGTTGATGCTTTCTTAATTTCAATTACTAATCCATGTTATGACGTCATTGCTTGATACTGACGTCACGGGGGGCATGTAGTTCGTTTCGGGCCGTTGGCCCGTTGTTCTATATACGACGCTGAAGTTCACCTCGAACGAAATCAACATTCGAAGGAAATAAATCACATTCGTGGCTGATAATGGCAATATAAAACTGCATTTCATATTAATTTAAGCGACAGGCCTAAATAATTACGAGATCCCTGCGTCGAATTATACGTGGTGTAGTAAATCATTATGCGGGACCTATATTATTTTGCAGTGCTTTCAAAATACACAAATTCATGAAATACGATCTAAATTCTGATCTAAATGACCGCATCATTAATACGTCATAACTTTGATTATTATCTGCGTTGGGCATTTAGTAGGCCCTCTATTTTGAAAGCGCATCATTACCTCATTTTCGTTGTCTCGTAAAGCATCAGTTATTTTTCTCCTAGATAATGAAAAGTATACCCTTTTAAAGGCAAAAACAAAAATGCCTCCTAATGACTCACGCATTACCACTCAAAATTCACGGATCTATAGAGAGGGGTGTAAGAGGCACACATTTTATGGGGAGAAAGGCTAACGGCGCTTATATAGTAATAATGATAATAATAATAATAATAACGATAGTGGGTTCTTGTACAGCGCTCATGTCTGTCAGACTTGACTTTCCTGGCGCTCCACATTTTTTACTCTGGATGTAGCATGGCTGCCATGCCATTATGGCGCTCTAGCATTTCAAGGAATTAATTCCTGCCAGGTACCCACTTACCTCACATGAGTCGGATGTATTAGTGCCGCGGCGGGATTCGAGCCGCGAACTTTGGGATCCACAGTCCGGTGACGTATCCACTAGACCACCACACCTCTGATGGCTACATGATTCCAAGAATTTCAAAGTGGAAGCCGTGCCCCTGCTTCTCCTAACCCATTTCAATAACCCTACTTCAAAAAGAACTGCATGTCATGCATTAAAAGGGATTCATACATGCGAATCTAGAATTTGGCCAATTTATCTTCATTGTGTACAGATTGTACCTGTTAATCGAATGATTATTTTTTTCCAAATCAAAGTTCATATATTTTTTTTTCAAGATTAATTCATGAATTTTCAGTCTATTTTTTTTTCTTCATCTACTTTACTTACAACTGTCTTCTCGCACAGTTGCTTAATATACCCCCCTCTCTCTATCTCTCTCTCTGTCTCTCCCTCTTTTCTCGTGGTCCATCAATGTCTCTTTCTCTTCCATCTCTCTCTCTCTGCCTGTCTCTCTTTCCTTCTCTAGGTTTACATCACGATTCACATCACAGTGGATGCATTTTTGTTCTCCTATCGCTGCAATAGGGTAGTTTGTTGAGTATTAGTGATCATTCATGGAAGACGTATCGATTAAAATACACCCACTTGCGATGCATGACATCGATCATCTCTAGGCAAAAATTGCGATGGTATTTCCCCCTTTTCTTTTCATTTTCTTTTTTTTTTCTCGTTTCTCCATTAACGGTGAGATCTAGATTTGTTGTGCGACTCTCTCGCGTTTGGCCATGCCACCCCCCTCTCTCTCTCTCTCTCTCTCTCCCTCTCTCTCTCCCTCCCTCTCACTCACACACTCTCTCTCTCTCTCCCTGTCTCAGTCTATACTTTAGAAAATAAGAAAGATGGTTACCTACCCTCATCATCAGCTCTCTCTTTCTCTCTCTCTCTCTCTCTCTCGCTCGCTCTCTCTCTCTCTATCTATCTCTCTCTCTCTGTACTCCTACCCCTTCCTCTTCCGATCTCCCAATCCTATATATCTTCTACGATGTGCCCAATCACGCAAGAGACGAGACAATTTTGGATCTCTCTCTCTCTCTCTCTCTCTCTCTCTCTCTCTCTCTCTCTCTCTCTCTCTCTCTCTCTCTCTCTCTCTCTCTATCTCTCTCTCTCTCTTCCCCTTCCTCTTCCGATCCCCCAATCCTATCTTTTACGATGTGCCCATTCACGCAAGAGACGAGACAATTATGGATCTCTCTCTCTCTCTCTCTCTCTCTCTCTCTCTCTCCTTGCTCTCAATTTTCTCTTCCCCCCTCTCCCCTCCCATCCCATCTCCTCAGTGATATACCCATTCACCATGCTCACGCCGGAGAAAAAGACGCGAACGGATGACATGGGAAGGATATAATTTTAATGTATCTGGGACACGGACATGACATGGAAAGCTTAATGTGGTTCCGGTGTCACACGAAGGCAGGATATACAAGATGGATGGTTGGTTCCGTTATTATGACGTCATAATGCTTCCAGCATCCTCCGTTCCAAATAAAGCATATCCCCCCTCCTTTTTTTATCACTCAAATGGAATAGCAATCATACACTTAAATTATTAAGATTATTGTATACAGAAAGAGAAATGTAAAAAGTAATTGATTTTTGTATTTACCTTCTCTTTGTCCCTTTGAACAAAAGTATAAAGGGAAAGTATGAAAAACAGCGAAATGTAAAATGTAAACGACTTTTTACTTCTTTAAAAAAAAGAAATATTCCCATTATTTTGATTAAAATCGATAAACCCACTCAGAAATACTTGGCTAAAAGCGAGCAGGAAAAGGTGTATAATTACGTTTAATATTCCTCTGTCGGCTGTACTCGGACACTAGCCTAGAAATACTATATTTAGCCACTGCGGAAAGGCAATATTGGTCTCTAAGTGCTGATAATGCCAATTTATTCGAGAACAAACTACATAACGCTTATCAGGGTGAAAATTTATTAAATGGGAACAATGATGTGTACTGAGGTTTGGTACATAACGAAGGGACAAAATCTTGCTAAAAGTTTACAAACAATGAAAAGCACTCGGTGGATACATGGGACTACACAAACAGGTGTCATCAGAATTTGGTCCAAATTTGTTGTTTTTTCCTTTTCATATTTATATTATGAGAGCCTTTTTAAGAAAAAAAAAGATTTTCATAGGATACTGTTATCAGAATTTCCTTCACAATGGGAATGACTCTAATTTGAAAGCTCGCAAATTATTTTTATCTGTACCGAAATCCTGACCTTTTGCTTTAACCCTCACCCAGTCCAGGCCTGAAATACTGAATAAATATGTAATTGATGATGAATCTTGTACAGATAAGTAAGTAAGTAAAAAAGTAATTACAATCACAACGTATGTGCTTCTTATTTTCATTTTCCTCTCTTTTTATCCATCTGAATTTGTTTCCAATCTTTGTAAAGACGACATCAAATAAATGTATAATATATGTCATAACTAAAGTGTATAAAAAAGAGAATAGAAAGAAAGAAAGTAAGAAACAAAAGAGAAAAGCAAGAACAAGAAGGACAAAAACTAGAGCATTAAGGAAGAAGAAGAGGAGGAGTAGGAGAAGGAGAAGGAGAAGGAAGAGGAAGAAGGAGGAGGAGGAGAAGAAGAAGAAGATAAAAAACATGAAGAATATGAGAAATCAAAACACAGCATATCGCAGCAGACATTGGGGGATCTGGACAACACATATACATCCATCATGTATATGTGTTTGGGAATAAAAATGAACTACATTTGACATTTTCATCGAATGTTTTTGATCATGAAAAACCCCAGGAATACTCAATGGGAATTGATGTGTCTATATTGTCAAAGCAATAAATCTAATTTGATATATTAGAAAGCGGGGAAAATCTGTTTGTGTTCTGAATGTTTATACATTTTCAAAGAGTTATGTTTGTTAAGCTATAAGAAGCCAAAAGCACATAAAAGGTTATTTTTTAAAAGTTGTATTCAGTTGGCATGTTAAAATACATAACTTTCATTTTAAAACGTTGTGTTTTGCAAAGTCATTATGTTTTGGTTTATTAGATGGCAATATTATGCACAATGGTACGCCCCTAAATTAATCCATGTTTGTCTGCTTTTATTACATTTAAATGTAGGTTTTGCAAGTTTACTTTTTTGTTAAACTTTAGTTATTTAATCAATTTAATTATTTATTCATTACTTACTTATAAGAACAGTAATATTAATTTTATATGATGACAATCATCACATCTAGTAATAATATTTGAGTATTACAGTCCCCTACGTTATGTATCAATACCAAACTTACCGGTGTGTTGGCTCAGTCAGTAGAGCGTCCGCCTGACAACCGGGAGGTCGTGGGTTCGAACCCCGGCCGCGTCATACCAAAAGACGTTAAAAGATGGGAGTTGCTGCTACCTTGTTTGGCGTTCAACAATAAGGGGATAGAGCAATGTCGATCTGGCGCTGCTCAGTGGCTCACGATCAACTGAGCAAAAAGAATTCCATTCCATGGACTTTAAAAGATTATTATTATTATTATAACAATATTTATGTAGGTGTTACATGGAATCGAATCATACCATTGATTCTTAAATCCTTGCATTACTGCAGTAATTGCATTACTGTATAATATCTATATAAGGGGAGAATTATATTTAGTGGTGAGAAAATATAATTCAATGTAATCAACCCAATGTTTCTTTAAACTCTTTCTATTCCATTTTATCTTTTTGTGCCACAATTGATTAATTATTTATTCAAAAATAAAAATTTACAAAAGAAAGCAGAAACAACTATAGCGTATACGACGAAAATAAATCCGAAACCAACATACCTATATTCCATTCATAATCAACGGATTCTAACGAGCAAAAGCATTTCTTCATTAAAAATGAATTTAAGAATCCCAGGCTACAAAAAAGGGAGAAAATATTAGATGAGAAAGGAATGTGATAAAAAAACTCGGTTGCTTCGCTAACCCGTATTGACGAAGCTGACACTTGCGCCCGGTCGGGGCCGTACCACTCGCAGCGCTAGCTTCGTTGATATGCGGGGCACACACGGGCAACTGGCTCGGGTGTCGCCATTAATATTCCAATGCTGCGATCCTAAGAAAAAAATCAATCAATTAAACTCGTAGCTGCAGGTCGGGCTTGGTGGCACGATGATTGGTTAGACTACAGGGATTTGGACACTAAATCTTCCACAACGCGGACAGGCTGCATGAAGAAGTAGAATGTGGTAGATGGACGTTTTAAGTCGGAGGGGGGCTTGGGGGCGAAAGTACTGATGATACAAAAGGACAGGGAAGGGGAGGGATGTGTTTAGTGAAAGATGGACATGATCATGGTTAAGGGTATGTGTATGGAGGTTGAATTAGAACACTGGACACTGAATAATTGAAATTAAGGGACAGTCAGAGACAGAGAATGGTATAAAATAAGATGGAGATGGGGGAATATTGAAGGGAAGCGGTTGGGAAGCAGTAGGCAAGCGGTAGGCAAGCGGTAGGCAAGCGCAAAAACAGCCACACCGATCGGTGAGCCGTGAAAGAGTAACATAGAAGTAGGGGGAGAGAGAGAGAGAGAGAGAGATGGGAGAGATTGGGAAATTATGTATACAATGCTACATTGAGGAGGAGGGGTGGGGGTAAAGGTGTCGCCGGAGAGAAGGTAAGAGAGAAGGGTTGCTTAAGCTGAAACATGAATGGTTGTGAGATAAACATTATTCATCATTTCTATTATTGGCAACATAAGGCAATGTTATTAGGTCAATCGAACGTGCAGTCGAGATAATTATTGTGGTCAAAATGCAAACAGGGTCACAAATAAATACACAGATCATTTATAATCAAGGATCAATGGTGATGTAAAATTACATTTGAAGTATGAATAGTATGAAAAAAGTGCTCGCCCCGCGATAATAATTTATTCAAGATGAGTTAAGCTGCGGATTACAAAGAAAGAAAAATTGATAAGATAGGCATGTTATAGGAAGAACAAGAATGGGGCAAGATAACAAAACTGGCTGAGATGAATGACGAAAGCCATCTAGTGTAAGGAGAAAGAGAGGAGGGAGAAAGAGGGAGATAGAGATAAAGGGAGGGATAGGGGAAGATAGATAGATCGAGAGATAGAGAGATAGATCAATCAAATAATTATATACGTGTGCGCGAGTGTGTGTGTGTGTGTTGTGTGAATGTGCGAGAAAGAGAGAGAGAGAGAGAGGGGGAGAGAAAGAGACATAGAGATGTGGGTAGCGAGGTGATAGATATATTAATAGATATATAGTCAAAACGAGATGGAGAGAGAAAGAGACAGATTGGTGTAGAGTTATTTTTATGAAAGGAAATATGGAGACAGGGCTGGAGCGGTGAAGGAAATAGAGTGCGTGTGTGAGAGAGAGAGATTAATTATATAGGGAGCAATAGAGGGAGGGGGAGAGAGAGAGAGAGAGAGAGAGAGGTAGAGGGAGAACGGGGGGGGGGGTGGAGATGGGGATAAGTGAGATACGTAAGACGAGCACGCTAAGTTAAAAAGCACATACGCGAGTCTAACGTATGCATGAAGACGAGCGCCTGATAAAGGCATCGTCGAAATTATTGGATAAACAGAAGCGGATAAAAGCATGATAATTAACTGAAGAGACGCAAAAGATAGAAGAAAAAAAAGCACGAAAGGTTAGCGCATACAGGCATTAGTATCACACATGGTCGGTGAGTGATTGATTACATGGCAGCTTGTGAGCGATGAATCATTGGTTTGCAAGAGACCTGGAAAAAGTATAAGAGTTAAGGGAAGAAGAAGAAGATATACGATGGGTGCACGATATAATATATGGCGTCTTGTAGAAAGAAGTGTTCGAGAAGCGAGCTTTCGTCGCGTATGTGAGTGTGTGGATTTTAGATTGCGTGGTTGAAGAGAGGTGCAGCATCCGGGCTTGGAAACCTTCAAACCTGCAATTCGTATTAAGGCTATGTTCTTTATCATTGAGTTTATATTTGTTAGTCATGCTTCCTTATAAGATCTGCGTCTCCTGTCTTTATTATGTGGGTTTATTTTTCATCTCATTGGTTTTTTTTCTATGTCTTTCTTCTTTTTCAAATTGTCTCCATCTTCTTATTTACCTCATGTTTGCCTTGTTTATTCTTTCAAATATAATCAGTCATTCGTTTCTTCACATCGTCGTCACTATCATCATTAGCAGCATCTCCACTATCATGATCACCATCTCCATCAGCATCTGCATCATCATCATCTAAAACAATGTGGCAGGAGAATACAACATTTAAAATGACAAAATGGATATTTCTATACGTATGGTATCAGACGTGTTACAGATACACAAATACATTATACATGATAAAATTCATCATCTTTAACATCATCATCGATATCATTAACATTATTATCGTCAGTACCACCACCACCACCACCACCAACATCATCATCACCATCAACAGCACCACTACCACCACCATCAAAATAATTATCACCATCCCATCTCCATCACCATAAACACCACCACCAACACCTCCATCATCACCATCATCATAACCACCACCACCATCATCATCATAATCATCACCATCATTATCATCATCATCATAATCATCACCATCATTATCATCATCACCCCCATCATCATCACCCCCATCATCATCATCACCACCATTATCATCATCATCATCACCACCACCATTATCATCTTCATCACCATCATCATCACCATCATTATCATCATCATCACCACCACCATTATCATCATCATCACCATCATTATCATCATCACCCCCATCATCATCACCCCCATCATCATCATCATCATCATCACCACTACCATTATCATCATTACCACCACCACAACCACCATCATCATCGTCATCATCATCACCATTACCACCATAATAGTATCCATAATCATTGTATTACACAAATTTCCTCCTTTTTATCAATTATGTTTTTCGTCTTAATATGTTCATTATTCAACTTTTCCTTGGTAACCCACCGCCCTGTATTTCGTGACTACGGTTCTACCAATGCCCCTCCAATGTGATGGTGTAACTTTGATTTAAGAAAGATGTAGCATGTTTCACAGATGACCCACTGAGTAGGCCCAAAACTAAGCGAAGAAGCCAATTCTTTGTGAAAGACGAAAAGAGGAGCTGCAAAAGAGAAAAAGAAGGGAAGAGGATTATGTAGGAGAAAGAGAGACAGAGACAGGGTCATAGAGAGAGATATATATATATATATATAGAGAGAGAGAGAGAGAGAGAGAGAGAGAGAGAGAGAGAGAGAGAGAGGGGAGGAGATGTACCGCCCTCAACCGACAGATCATCAACACAGCTATAACATGTAGGCCTGTTTCAAAACATCCAATCTCTGTAGACCACGTTAATATCAAATTATACCTGTTTTTGCCCATTTCATTACAAAGAAAATAATGAATGACCTGATAATGTCGCAGGCCTACAAAAAAAAAGCACAATCTATCTTCATTTCACTCCTATGTCTTCAGTAATGACATATCATATGTAAGTAGATCAATGTATGCTTGACTCACTCTATCTTATTTACAGACATCCCAGATGAGTATAGGAATAAGACACTTAGATCCACCTCACTGTCCCTCACGCATTCTAGCTTCGTTATAGCCAAAGGGGCTTCGAGTAAGTGGGACTAAGCAAAATAATTCGGCCACGATCTTTCTTGCAAGGTTGTGTTCGTTGGGGGGCGGGAGGTCCACGCACGTGGGTTATAGGTATATCACGATCGATAGCTACCCCCTTAGGACTATTCCGTGCGAAAACAAAATTAAACACAGCTAATATAAACGCTCGCAACTGAGAGTAAGAAAGGGTACAAGAAAACTGAGAAAAGACACGAACTCCTCTTTCTCCGGTGCGTGTAGTTCACGTGTACACAGTGACAGTTATGAGAAAAAGAGTTGTGGCTATTTTGGAAGCTTGCCTTTGGTGGGACTTTGGTGATGCATCCAAATATATAGCATCTAATTTAAATCCTAAACATTCATGAAATGGTCTGTCAATGCTGGACATTCTACAGAACACATAAGGCCTAAATAAGTCAGCAAAATTGGTTGTAGTGGTGAATTCGGAGGAGAAAATGATAGCAGGGGGCGGGGTCCCTTGCGAACGTGTTGGAGCATAATTTTCGGAGAGACCTATGTCAAAACTCATTTCTCTGTATATATCTTTCTGGGCCATTAAACAGAGAGCGTAGGCAAGCTCATTGTTCGATGTAAACGCCACTTGTGTCTTTCTATATAGTTACATCATATCCCTCCCCATTCTTTCTGGGGAAGAAAAAAAAAATCCTCTTCTCTTTCTCCAGATTCTGGCCGAGATCTGCAACATGTATACCGTAGATGGCGCTACTCATGTTCAAGCAGCGATCCGAGTACTCCCAAAGCTGCTCTTCGTTCCCCCCCAATTTAAGCCGATTATTTTTGGCTTCTCATTTGGAAATATTGCCAGTATGTTTGGTAACATCATAACCTATCTGATAAGATAAATCCATGAATTCAAAAATAGAATAAATAACCAACAGAAACAGAATCGTATCCTCCAGAAATACCACTGGGTACACCCCCATTACCCCTCTCTCTCTCTCTCTCTCTCTCTGTCTATCTCTGTCTCACTCTCACTCATTCTCTCTCTCTCTCTCTCTCTCTCTCTTTCTCATGTTCTCTCATTCTCCAATCCCTAGGATTCTTACATCTCACACTCAGAGTATACGTGAACCACCCCGTTAATGTAAACGACAAAAATAAAAATGTGATTTCTGTATATTACAAAACGAGTAAAGCTCAAAAGGCAAAAAAAGGGGGGTAAGGACCAGTAGAAAGAAAAGCAAAGAAAGGATTGCAACATATAAGTATGGAGTGTAGTGTGAAGAAAAACAAATGTTATTGAGAAAGTAAAAACAATGATGAAGATAGACTAGACTAACTAAAACCACAAAATATTGTTGATACAGATAAATCCTTCCTTCTTAAACAAATACGACATTGTCGAAATCACAAAAGACATTTGAGGGGGGAATAAATAAAGAGAATAGTAGGGAGAGAGAGAATTATATCTTTTGCATGGGGTGGAATGCAGCAAAGCACCAAACTGCAATTTGATGACCCAAATATTAGGTAAAAACAATATCATCACGAAAATGGCAAAAGGTTTTATAGATCAGGTATCGACAAAAAGGCCTGAAGAATATTATGTAGGCCACATTTATACTGCACGAGGATTTCGTAAATGCGAAAGATTCCTTCTCCTCCAAAATATATTCCAATGCCTTCAGCATCCCAGCAAGGCTATACCATTGTATTTTCCTCACGTCCGTTTCTTGTGTATGCTGTATCATGCATATATATATATTATACTCGGATGGTCCCGATGCATTTGGCGAAATTGATATGAAATTACATGTACTTCAAAAATGCAATTTACGAGAATGTATTGCTAAAGAATACGGTCTAAACCAATTGCGCGAGACGTTTGAAAGGTCAAATGTACGTGCACTTCGCCAACTCCCCATCTCTCTCCTTCACTCTCCACCTCTCCCCTTCACTCTCCACCTCTCCCCTTCTCTCTCCATCTCTCTCAACCACTCCGGGCCCGTGTATAATTATATTGAACCTGTACTGCAATAGCATACAGGGAGTGGGGAATGAAATACCCAGCGCAAATTTTCCCTTTCGAAAATGAGAGATTTGTACAGGCAGACGTCACTTTTCATAACGCACCCCAATATGTTTCTCCCGATATAATATAAGCCAGGGTATTTTTTTCTTCTCCGTAAGTAAACCTATATCAGGGCACTTGGGCGCAGGCAATATATCATATTGCAAGCAAGGAATCATAAGATGAATTCTGATTTTTGAAACATGGGGGGAAAAAAGAGTGCCGACTATACAAAGACACAAGAAAAAAATATCGAAGGTCCAATCAAGCTTATGACCATTTATATTCTTGTTTCATGAATCTACCCCCATTTTCATTTTATTTTTCTTTCTGTATCAAGTGTATCACATTTCTCATGTCTTTTTCCCAAATTATTGTAGTGGCTCCTTGTATCAAATTAATCATTTCATATTTCTTTACCCCAAGTTATTGTGCACATTTATTTTGCTCTTTGTATCAAATGTATCATTTAACATTTAAACGAAATGACTCCAGTGACATTCCAAAGTGTTATGGCCATCAAGATATCAATATAAAAGCAACAATAAGCAACTGAACGGGCGTTGTGGCGTGCGCCTGTAATCCAGCTAACAATGGAAGTTACAAACTGATTCAGCCGAGGACGTAGGTTCGAAACTGAGTCACGTCTTTCGGATGGTGACGTTAAAGGTCGGTCCCCAGACATAAGTAATCATATCTGATTGATACACGTCTGTAAAAACCCAATTACACACACATGAAATGATTCTAGGTACGAATGTAGATGTCTACTACGAGTTTCATGTCTGGTACTTGTATAGGCCTAGCCTATATAGCAAGACATTATTCATTATCTTAAAGAGAAGGTTGAGTACTGGGAAGAGGTGAAGAATAATTTGTGAGCATTATCATTGTTATTATGCAAGTGTGGATGAACATCAGATAAAAAATGTTCCCGGAAAAGCATGGCTCAGTCTTCAAATGCCTTAATATAGCCTACTAAATATGGCATGTAATGTTAATGTCCTGATTGTTATGCCACATGTTCGTGTAGTCCCATATACATCTTTCTGTCACAGTGTACAAGACTGGGCCAAATTTCTTATCATTTTAATGATTCCAGAACCTTGCAGTACACACCAATACTTATATGCTAGATGATCAACCTTTTCTGATCGATTCCATGCCATTTCTTTCACAATGCAATCGCATGACCAGAACTCAACTTTATCTTTAAATAATTAATTTTTATTTGAAAACAGTGTATTTTAGATTAAAGACAAATGAAATTACATGTTCTTTAATATTTAAACATTCCTTCATATCAACAGCAGGGATTGACTAATTCCCGGTTGGTGATATCTTTGGAAAGTGTGCATTATTTAATAAATGGCGCCATCTCGAAACAAAATATGGTACAGGCATATCTACCTATCAAACACCTTTACATTGCATGTAGCATGCACTTTCGATGGAAAATGTCATCCGATGGTCAACATACCAATGTTCATATAACTTTCGCATTTCAGCTTTTCACACAAATGAGGAAAACCATCCGTCTGAGAATAGAACACAAAATCAACATATATATATTCCACGATTTAGCTTATATACTTTAATCAAATATGTATAAAACTTTGAATATACAACTGTACGTTATAAAAATACCAATGGCACATCATCTTAAGAAAAAATAAGAAAACAAAACAAAACAAAAACAGACAATACCACAAATAACATTTAGAAAAAAACGTTTTCTCATTATAAGAGTATTCCGTAACACATTCAATAAAAAAAAAAACACTATTCTTTTGAATTTCAAAAACAGAAAGAGTACGACATGATGATGATATACACAAATTTTGAATCTCCAATAAAATTCTAGTACTTCATTTCCTTTATTTTTGATTTAAAAATTGAAATCAATAAGAAGAAAAAAAAACGTGAAAAATTGAAATCGAGAAAGAAACCGGGTTAGATGAAGAAAAAGAAGAAAGTAAGAGTGATATTGCATTGTGTGATATTGAATTATGATATTGAATTATGATATTGAGTGATATTGAATGAAGTACTAGAAATGTTTGTCTTAACATTTTCAATATTTATCATGTTTGGAAAAAGACATTGCAATAGACTTTCTATTCGAATAGTTCAAAAAATAGCTGCAGTATTATAGAACACTTTTTTTGATGCAGCCTTGTACCTAAAGAAGTTTCAATCATTGCAAAATACATTGTATATTTTGTAACAAAAGTCATATCTCACACTCTAGTAGCACATTAAATCTCTGAATATACTTTCTTATGTACAACATACATACCCTTTAAAGACACACAAAATAAACCTTATAGTACTTCATTTTAAGAGCATTTTCACAGTAATGGAATAACACAAAATGCTCGATCTCAAGATATGGAATTTTTCCCCCTATAAATCCATGTTATATTACCAGTGTAAATAGCGTTTTGTTGAATAATTGAAACATGACAGGTTTTTATCTCGCTTGGGGACGTTTTATCACTTAAATTTGATTGTCAAATCTTACAATGGATTGAAGGTTAGAATCAATTTTAGCTTGAAACTGATCTCTACAACTAGAGATGCTTCATGAGATTTATTTTTATTTTTTGATAAAACAGATCCTTATTAAGTTTATCTTGTTTAAACAAACATTCTTATACTGCCATGTCAATTGTAAAATGAATCAATTTGTATGATCTTTATGGACAATAACATTTACATGTAAGTGTAAGTTATACCGCTTGTGCTTCACATAAAGGAGATAAATGCCCAAAGCATTATCCGTACATGATGCAGTAAACAACCCTATTTACACCCAAAAATGGGTGTAAAAAACATTACCAGTCCAGGAGGGTTTGTGGCAAAAGTGCATTGATCCATTCTTTAAGCTGACGTCGAATTTTGATCATTGTAAGCATATTTGATGTTGATTTGATGAGGAGAATGATATTTAAAATAGCAAAGAATTATAATATTCATATTTTTGCTAGCATAAAAGCACACGGCATGTCTACAGTACACTTTTGTATGGAAGCTCTTGAATATCTACAACTACATCAAAAATCACCGAAAGGAAATAACAAGAGTATTGTCAGAATACATAAAATCAACCCCCAAAACCAAAAAAAAAAAAACATTCAAGTGGAAAAGATTAAAGAGCACAGGGGGGAAATTAATTGGTATCATGGTTAGCAGAAACCTCGGAGTGCTTAGCGTTACTCCGATGTATTTGTTTGTGCACATGCACAAGCGTACAGATGATTCTACGTAAATTAGTCTACCTACGAGTCACTTTTACTTAGTACAGGTACTTTCATTTAGAGTGTATCATAACTTGCAAAATCTTTCACAGAAGAAATATTTGAAACTGATGCCACGATTATGGCAAAATCGAAAACACTCAAATTAAAACTCTTTTGGGGTGATGAGTACCCTTTTGATCAATTTGTGTCTCTTAATATTAGTGCCTGCTCATGATTTCTTACATAAATAATTTAAGAATGTTTAGTGTCTGTTTGCATTTATTTCAGACCTCTTCAATGATGTTGAAATGATAAAAGATGTAGCTCTAGCTTCATCACTTCTGTAGCTGTTTTAGTTTGTTGTTTATGATGAATGAATGATGACATAGTTTTTCATTATTGATGTTGAAAGTATTGTTGAAAATACCATCAGTATCATTGTAGATATTATTTATATCATTTTTGCTGCTGTTGTTGATTCTCTATATATGGTGCTTTATTGCTGTTACTTAAAAATTGTTGCCTATTATTGCAGCTGTTGTTTTAATTATTGATGCTTTCATGTTGCTTATTAGCTGTTGATTCAAATGTTGCCTGTCTTGCTGGTGCTGTCTTACAACTTCACCTTGCCTTCCTTTGCGAGTTGCTGCCACATCCGACCCTCGGGGTAGACGTAGTCTTCTAAGCTTGCTTTCTTGAGCTCTGTCGAGTACCCAGGAATCTATAGAAATTACAACAACATTACGAGCTTTGACTAATTATCAGTCACTTGTTTAAAAAAAAAAAAAAAACGAAGACATTTGAGAAATGCATCAGAATAAGTCCACAATCATTCAGTCCATAGTGCACCATCAATAAAATATGTTCTACATCGCTTTAATAACCATGAGAACATAATCACACAACTATCTCATTCCATCAGATATACATGGATGTATTTGTAAAATTTGTGAAACCTGCAAAATTCTTCATTTTGCTTTCAATGTTGATGGTTGAGAAGACAATGTCAATATCATAACATTTAAAACTGATCAATTAAAAACAAAAAAACAAAAAAACAAGTAGACTTAACTACTCACTTAAAGCAACCACAAGCATATACAAACTAAATGTATTTTCAAAATGTGTCATTATCAAATCTACAACACTTTGAAAATAGATTTAGAAGTGGCCTTAAGTTCTAGAACTAAGAAAAACAAGAGATAAATAAATGAGTAACCAAATAGAGGCAAATCAGAAAATAAACAGTGAAAAGAGATGGTGAAGAATACTAAAAAAAGAGAAGTAAGATAAAACAAAAAAGTTGACATTATTCACCTTCTGTGGCATGTATGAAGCATTCTTGATGATAGATGG
Source organism: Mesocentrotus franciscanus (assembly GCA_037976565.1). Taxonomy (NCBI): domain Eukaryota; kingdom Metazoa; phylum Echinodermata; class Echinoidea; order Camarodonta; family Strongylocentrotidae; genus Mesocentrotus; species Mesocentrotus franciscanus. The sequence goes on from CP137678.1 coordinate 11,185,410, forward strand.
ATACTTGAAGTGCTCCCTCAAATGATCCTGATACTCAATCACCCTGTCAAAAAATAAATAAAAGGTGAAAACATTGAAATCAACTGCATTTCTTGTTCCATTTTTTTTTTGGAATTGAATGCAAAAAAAATACATGTATTCATGATGTCTTCTATGGAGATATATCTATATCAGCACATCTGTTATCAAAATAAATGCTGAACACTAAAATAATGTGATACAAATTTCCAAACACTGAAGGAAGTTGTCTTATTTGTGAGCAAATGGTAATTAATTCCTTTCATACGATTATCATAAGTAAGCCATCCCCCCAAAACCTTTACTAACAAACGAAGCACACAAAAACTGCTTGGAACTTTAATAGGCTGTTTTCAAACAGCGTAATGTTGAGGTGTCTATTACCAATTAAGGACATACTGTATGCTTGTACATGGGTATACTGTTTGGTTGATGATATACAGTTTGACAATTCAATTTAATGTTAAGAGCATGATATTTGTGATCGCCACGGCAAATGCATTTGAATATTAACAGATATATTTGCTCTAAAAATAAATCGAAAGTGGAGTACAAAAATTGGAATGTCCTATAAAACTGAAATAATTCTGCAGATGAATTAATTTTGGATGCTCATAAATGAATCTGCGTGTCTCCTAATGAAGTCTATTGCCCGGATTTTAAATTTGAAAGGCCTACATCGATTGTAAGATGATTATGTGTTAATTTGAATGTACCTTAATTGATTTGAGTGACAAAAATATGAAATATGGCAGGAAAACCTATACTACATGAGTAATCCTGTACATGTACATGTATGATTCAAAAGGTAGTTTGTATGTTTTATTTTTGGAATAAAAGTCATCACTCAAGGTTACGTAAGAGTCTGTAAAGACGTCATAAATTAATGCATTTACTAATCAGGGGCGATTTCTAAGTACTGCACTATAAAATAGAAGACTGGTACCCACCTTCCCTCCTTAGTTCCTGATACACATACATAGTCAAACATACTGAGATGATGTACCAGCTCACAGAGTAGTACCCCACCTGCATGAGGACATACAGGTACTGCCAAGACAAAAAAAGAATACAATATGATTTTAACGTTTGGAAACTAGATTAAATTTTAACATGAACATGATTATCATTATTAAAGCCCCACTGCACTACTTGTAGCTACTTGCTCCTTCTATATAAAAACAATGCCTAAGCGGTGCCTGTTGGTCCCCCATGATCCTCTTTTTCTTATGTTAATTGAGAGCTCAGTTGATGAGATAACCACCTGTCAGTGACCATGCTGGGAGGTCTAATCCCTCCTGGCCAAACTAGTGCAGACAGGCTTTATTAAAGTATTTTGCATCATCTGTACCCGGGGAGGGAAATGAGAACAACTGTAACCCTGGCTAAAATGTCTCCTGATATAATGCATGGGCTGGTGTACCACTGCACCGGGATTTCCCCTATTATTTTGTGAAGAGTGCAGTCAGTTCTATGTTACTCTCCTACACAAACAGGGTCTACATTTAACATCCTATCTGATGGACAAGTGTTTTCCATGGTAAAAGAGTCTGCGTCTATGGAGCAGGGGAGAAACACACGCAACGCAGGCTTCATAAGCAATGCTGGTCCATGCCTGGTATATCTGTCTATTTCAATATGTACACGTAGATTTACATGGAGAATCGCGTTGAAAAGAGCCATAATTAAAGGCCAGGTTCATTGATTTTGAAATCGACTGAATTTGGTATCATTGTAATCAGAACATTACACTGAGTAAAACTATCACATTTGTGTAACTTGTAAATTCGTGCGAAAATTATAAAAGTTGATTAAACTTGACGAAATATCACCCCACTCGAGACCCCGAAAACATCGTAAGTCAGGTGATTTTTGAGTGACGTAGCACAATGAACAATTAATACAATGGGCCGCTCAGCTGATCGGTGCGCGATGCAGTTTGCGTGCAATTCACATGTATTGCATTGACTCTTGAGGACCGTACCCATTCTTACCCAACGTTGTTTACCTTCATCAAAGTCACCCTGAAAATATCGATATGGACGAAAACATACTTGATTTGAGTTTTGAGGAGATAGAAGAAGGAAGTACCTCGGACAACGACAACGACAATGGAGATTTGGGAGATCTAGACCTAGAAGAAGATCTGGAAGATTTTGCAGAAGTCGATGGACAAGCACAAGCTGTCGGGGCAGCCGCAGTCGCTGCGTATCTACATGAGCCCGCATATCACAGCCAGGCCAGCCGGCCCGGCGCTTGATCGAGCTAGCTGTGAATCGCGAACCGGACTGATCTAAGTCTTCTCTCGACTTCCACTTTCCCCATTTATCTATCAAAAATCTAAACTAATCGGCCTAATCAGACATTTTCGTAATGAATATTTGGACAATTATATGTAAACTTGTCGCATATTTTGCCCCAGAAGAGTCGTTAGTTCAGCATGCAAAATGTCTTAGGCACTCCCAGATCCGACACATACACGCTGAGCTGCCCTCAGAATATGTGATTATTTTCCCATTTTTATGGTCAAATGTGACGGTAAATAACATAAAAATCGAATACACATTTGTAGAAAGTATTATTTATTCAGTGTATCTCATTCAAAGTGCCTAAAATAAAGGAAATATCACAACTGGCGGTAAATATACAAACAACGTTAACCCATATCTAAAAATTGCAATGGGTATCCAACATTGTCCCGAATGTGTGATTGCAGGTTGTTCATAATGTGACGTCATTTTATCGCATGTAAATAACGCCGTCATTTCACTTTGTGAGTGGGTTTTGGAAAGGGTATCAAAATTGCAATTAATTTATTCCTCACAATAGTGAGGGCTTTAAAAGTACTTTAGTCATTTTGTTAATGTTCTCAGCAATCTGTAGAGGTGTGATTTGCCTTTTTTCCAAATTTCAATGAACCTGGCCTTTAAGCTTTTCGTCTTGCACTCATCAGAGTAAAACGCAAGAATTAACCGAAAGCCGAAATCGAACAATATAAACGGAAACTATTAAGGAACAAGGCGCGAAATATAACAAGATCTGATTGGCTGTCTAAGGTAACGGTAAATTAACAAGGAGATGGGAGAAGAACCATGGGGATGGCATTAAGAAGCGGATGTGTACAGGAAGTACTGAAGGCTGAAATTAAAAAGATTCCAATATGAGGCGGCCCGAAATGCTAACCCTTATGATATGGACAAATGGCCGGCTAATGGCTCTACGACACATGCAGATTACATTCATATGGTGGCTGGCTTCCGCCAACAATTTAAAAATATTTTTTACGGCATTATTACTCCCTATGACGACATAATAATGCCTTAAATTAAGGCTTAATTACGCTCTAAGTTATTGCATCATTAGGTCGTAATAAAAGGAAGAACAAAATTGTTGGCGGAAATCAGCCATCCTACATTCGTGTATTTACAGTTAATAGTTTGTAACATCATTACAAACCTCCAAACTTCTTTGCCATGAGGATGACAGCGAGGAGTTCGTTGATCCCTCCGATTCGGCAGCTGTCGATCTGCAGGACCTGTAAGGCTTTGGCTTGGAGGAACTGCTTGAACATGACACGATTCTGGCACTGCTCTCCCGTAGCTACTTTGATGCCCAACGGATTAAGAGCCTGTGACCAAAGAAAGAGAAGAAGTGAGGGAGGCAAGGGGGTAAAGGAAACAAAAGGGAAAGCAGGTGGAAATGTCTGGAAACCAGTGAAGATACAGTGCATATTAGAGACCAGGGCCCCGTCTTATAAAGAGTTGATATCGCTCGCAACTTATTTGCGATTGATATCAATCGCAAGTAAGTACATAAAAGATTGGGGACTGCAAACTTGAGATTGATTGGAGGAATTGCGATCGATTGATTTGGATCAATCGCAACTCTTTATAAGATGGGGCCCTGACATTAGCTTCAGTCACAATTCCGCAGGATTATGCTTGCAATTTACTTTTAGGCCAGGTTTAGGTTTAGGTTTAGGTTAGCATTGGGGTCAGGGTTAATTACAGTATTGGGCCCCGGGTCGAACTTTTAATTTTTACTATTTTATTGAATGGTTTATTAAAAATACTGAAAATAGCAGCCCGAGAGCCGAATTACAATCAGTTTACAATAAAAACACATGAAATACATAGCAATATTAAAAACAATTATTACATAAAGCTTACGAGAATACATTCAAAGATAAAATTAATAAGATATAATATTAAACAAAAACTAAGTATAACCAACTCTAAGTTGGAACTTGTTACCAGGGCATGTCAGGTAGAATCATATCATAAGGGTTAGCATTTCGGGCATCCTCATATTGGGATCTTTTTAATCTCAGCCTACTTCCAGCACATATCCCCTTCTTAATGCTATCCTCATAGTTCTCTTCCCATCTCCTTGAACACCTTCTCCCGCTCTTAAGGAGTTTACTTCTTAATTATTTCATTCCTCAGGCTTAACATAGAAGCCTCTTAGTTTCCATAAGATTATCTTGGAGATACATGTATATACATGTACATGTGTGTAGCAGCATGGCCTAGGAGTAGCACTTCTCCACCAGTAGGCTGGGATGCTCTGTCAGGTGGGCCGCAATGTCGGCCAAAACATTTTTTTTTTTAAACAGAATAACATTTCAAAAAAACATATCTGATCTTACATGACAGAGCTGGTATTCAGCTATATACGGTTTATAAGTTAACGTTTTTGTGGAAGATTTATGTTGTTACAACATTGGGATTAGTTTAGAAGTTTAGTAGTAGTAACTGACGGTGGCATAACACGTATATTTACCAAACAATTCATTTTCTAATTTCTTGTGTCACATTATTTTTGTTTTCATTGTTTAGTTTTTGTAAGGCAGGCCTTGAAATATTTCTAACAGCTGAGCTAAAGTGCGCCTCGAGTGAAAACAGGTTGAGAAGCGCCAGCCTAGAGCATCATCACTTAAGATCACCAATATAGTGCTTAATACAATGTCTCTAAGCACTTTACAGATATACTATTACCCCGGTCATTGGATTCAGTGCTTGCCCGCACACAATGTGTGCACAATCTCCACTCCCTGGGGAGCATTCCAGCCAGGCGTTACTTGACGCTCAAAAACTGTTTGACCAACAATGATGGTCGCATCCTACCAGGTACCCATTTAACACCTGGGTGGAAAGTAGCAAGTGCAGGTTAATATCTTGCCAAAGGATATTAGTGCCGTGTCGGGATTCGAACCCTTGACCTTCGCATCTTCAGTCAAGCGCCTTAAACCACTCGGCCACGACACTCCCACGCGATCTGTGATGCATTGTACATGGATGCATCTTTATGGCTCCACTTGCCTTGGAGATAGCAGCATGTCCTAGGACATCATCGGGTGAGATGGGTTCCTCTATCCAGTAAGGTTTGAATTCAGCTAGTCTCTTCATCCAGTCAATAGCTTGGGATACCTCCCATCTCTGATTACTGTCCATCATCTGGAGTTATAATGCAAATGGGATAAAGTGACTGGGATGCGAGGCTTATTAGAAGAGCCTATTTAATAATATCCCTGAGGCAAATTGATCTATTAACTTATAATTATTCATAAATACATGTATAGTGAGGCAGCATGTATGTCAGCGAACAGAAGAAAGAGCTTCTCAATATCAGGACCAAATCGTAAACTAATGCTATAAACAGCAACAACTAACTCCTACATGTAGACCTGGGGCCAGTTTCTTGAAACCGTCATAAGTCTAAGTTCGTGGACATCCCATAGAAATGCGTGTTAATTCTATTTCAATGGGATGCCTAAGAAGTTAGACTTATGACCGTTTCGATATCACAACCAAATCATAAACTAATGCTATAAACAACAACAACAACTAAATCCTACATGTTTCGAGAAACAGCCCCTAGTATCTTCTTTGCAAAAGAAGTTCTGACCCGAACACACATGTGTGTTATGATGACATTTTGCTGTGGGTTTATTTTGGTCAGAGATATGGGGATAGGGTTTGGGTGACGGTTGTGACTGGGTTTTATAATTAGGATATATTCTGGGTTAGGATGAGGATAGGCATTTGGTACAATATTTCGTCCTGGGTTAAACTTGTGAATTAACAAGTGGAAGAAAATGACCATGAAGCATTTATTGCTGTAGCATGCGTCGTACACGTACAACCTCTCATACATTTACAAGTACAAAACACGTAACACAGTCTAAGGTTACTGCAAGGAAAGTCCTTTAAAAACAAAAATACTACAGGTGCACAGAAGTTTTTACCGTGGGTCAGAGGAATCCTTACCAATACTTTGTCATCTCCGATCTCAGATCTGATGATCTTAGCTCTTCTGATATCATCTTCAAGATTAGCTCCTATCTTCATCTTAAACCAAGTCCAGCCATCCTTCAAGGCAGCCTTACACCGCTGAGAATGAACAATGGAAAGAGATGTCAATTGGAAATGCTGCACAAATAAAGTATTTAAAGGTATAGACCAGTTTTGGAAACGCCCGGCCCTCTCTCAAAAAAATGAAATGGAAGCTCTTATTACCAATCATGTGAAAGAATATGTTTTGACTAATACGTGATGATACAAATTTTGCCGGGAAAGTCGGGAACCGCCTACTAATTGATATATTTGGTAAATTATTATATCTATTGGGACCAAATAGATATCGCACGTGGTCGTAGTCCCATATACATCTTTCTGTGTACAGTGCTTGTAACTTTACCAAGACTGGGCCAAATTTCTTATCATTTTGATGATTCCAGAACCTTGCAGTACACACCAATACTTATATGCTAGATGATCAACCTTTTCTGATCGATTCCACACCGTTTCTTTCACAATGCAATCGCATGACCAGAACTGAACCTTATCTTTAAGCACTTACAGGTTATGCGCACTGTAGCCACTTGCTCACTGAAGAAAACAGTAAATTGTATAGGACTCTGCATCTTTAATACTGGATTGATCTCACTGTTAAAGGAAACCTCACCAAAAGAATAAGTGTAGGTATTCTGAAAATGAGATGTATTCCTGCCCTTTGGTGTACAATATTCCTTACGAAAATGTACAAGAGATATAGAAATGAAGATATTCTTGGCATGATGTGATGCCTTTTAGCATGACATGGGCGCAGCCATTTTCTTGAAAATGTGACGTACCAGGTGAGGTTGTACACAAACAGTGTATCATGCACCAAGCTTTAGTTGGAAAGACATTTTAAATTAATAACAAAACCTTTTATTTTCAATAAGGAAAAAATCATAGCTGAGAGGGTAGAAATTATATTTGGTGAAAAATATATAACAGGGGAACAATTGTAACTAATTCATTTTAAAATATTAAAATATAGCAGTTGACAAATCTATGAATCATTTATGAGAAACCTTAACCCCAGAAGAGCATCAACTTATTTATGCAATTTGCGTTGTAGCAATTGTCGTACAAAGGATAATAGCAGGTGAATGAAATACTTCATCACCACACACACACCTAGGTCCATACATTTGAATACGTTTACTTGATAAACGACTTCACATAGTACGTCACGTTATCAAGAAAATGGCGATGCCCATGTCGTGCTGAGAAACTGTAAATTATTCTTGCTTTATGCCTCTCTTATACACTTTGGTGGGGGAATCTTGTAGATTAATGGGCAAGAATATAATGAATATCTCAGAATAAGTAAAGTTATTTCTTGGGGTGCGGTTTCCTTTAAGTAAACCATCTTGCAGTATTAATTCTCTGTTTAACACTGAATCTCTAAACCACACTAACACATTGTTTTCAATGCAGATACCAAATGGGCTACATTCAAAGATATCACACACAAGATTCCAGTGCCCAAGATAATAATAATAATAATAATATAATGTTACCTCTTTAAGTGTTTCGTCAGAGTATCCCAACCAAGCAGCTGATGTGGTGTACGCTGGAAAGCCATTCTTCATCAACTCAGCTTCTGTTGTAGAAAAATACATTTATATTGCGAACGTATCAATACTGCTCAAGGCACCAACAAAAGTACAAAGTACTAATATTACCCATGGTTTGGCCCCGGTGGGGTCACTCAATGTGACTTAGGGACCGCATGACCGTTACCAAAATCGCGGGAAAAGGGGTCAATTTCAAGCAATGTTCACGGACAAAATATTCCTCGAAATATAGAAAATAGGGGTGCACAGGTGTCCTCGAAATTGATAAATGGGGGTCAGGAAAAGGGAAAAGAGAAAACCGGGAAGAAAAATGTATAAATGTCTTGTCCTTGAAATATGGTAAAATAGGGGTAAATTTGCGAAAGTGTCCTTACAATCTTATAAATAGGGGTATTCCAAAGTACGATTTTGTCCTTGTTTTGACGTAAAACAGGGGGTTAAGTTTCACAAAATGTCCTTGAAATTGACCGCAAAAGGGGGTTATTTGCATTTGTGGTAACGGTCATATGTGTCACCCTCTGCGGGGGAGTGACCCCACCGGGGGTTTGGCCCAGCTGTTAGACACAGCAACAAACTTAAGGATTGTGCAACAAACAATCCATAAATAACTCCTCTATGGTTGACTGACTTCACTAATCAAATGTGTAACTCACCCTGGACCAACCACTATACATAATCCTCACTCTCACCCTAACCCTTCATCTTTTTATTGTCCTCAATGGTGAGGCTAATAACATCCACAATAGACCCGTTTACTAACAAATTCAAATTGTATGCACACTTTTTAAACAAAGGTTGTTCTTGGCAACCTGGAAGCTTGCTCGCGACTTGCCCGACATATCAGCATGGAATGTATGCAGACTGGATTTCAATCTTGTACTTCATTCATTAATAAAACGTTCATGGACAAAAATCTTCATTAGATCCCCAGGCCTTAAATTTGAATATGTTAGTGAACCGGTCTATTCTCATACTGCTACTTTACACTTCATGACAATAGCCATGTTCAGACGGGGCTTCCTAGTCGGCGTAAGTTTTTTTTACCCTACATTAATAAATATTCCATAAATATTTGACTTACACCATTAGTTGTCCATATGCTCTTACTCGGACCAACTTCCCATGATTAAGTTAACTCGACCTTCCACCGACCAGTCTTACTGGGCGTAACTTCCAGAAGTGGTGCATCTAAACCATGCAAAAGCTCATTTTCATTTTCGGTTGTAAACAAACAACCCATGTGTAAAGTCACAGATTCTCCGAGTGCCAAGTGAGAGCATCCACACGGTCAACTTACGCTACCCTCTAGTCATGTAGGTCGGCGTAGCTAACGCGACTATCGTTCAGACGGTCACTACGCCGACTAGCAACACCACCTTTACGGCGACCAAAATTGCCATCGTGTGAACACGGCTAATATCAGAATATAGGAACTTAATTATACATTCTTGAAAGTGAAAATGCTGCAGCTAAATAAATGACATAACTGAAGTGCACCTCAATTGTTTTTATAATTGTATCACACAGACAATGGATTACATTTAGAGTCCTCTATAATGTGCAGATACTATTTTCTCACTTCCACTTGCCTTCTATTTACTTGACAAAATACATGCAGTTAATAAATATCATAATAAGCCCATTTTTATAGAGCAAATATACTCTACGGCGCTTAATCCAAGCTATCACATTATTATCCCAGCTGTAGCTGAGCTGCCATGATAAGGCACTAAAGCATTTAAAGGAATTTCTTCATACCGGGTGCCCATTTACATCACCTGGGTAGAGAATGGCAAATGTAGATTAATGTCTTGTTGATTAGTATTTTGCCATGACCGTTTACTAGATCATGTGTGATAGACCGCTTACTGTACCTCTTTCAGCTTTCGTTGATTCATTAGCTTTTAGAATCTGCAAAGCCTCTTCTTGTGTCAGTGCATCAGTTCTATCAATTCAAGATGCATACAAAGTACACCATTGTGAAAGTTATTAGAGGTAAAGATTAGAATGTATGTTGATAGTTGAGAGCAGTTTAATATAAAATGATCATTGCAGTCTCTATATTGGCAACAAAAAGTGAAATCTAAAATCACTGTTATCGGTTATCCTTGTACATGTTGGCAATTTCTCATTGATTTTTCATAATGTTCATTCACACTGTTCGTTTAATTTACATTTTACTTTTTTTTTAAACCTATGAAAGATTAGAAAATACAATTTAGTGTTGCAAATATGAGGTGGAAAACTTGGTTCATTTATACCTTTAGAAAACTCTGACCTGCAATGGGATCAGTGAATTTCTCATTATCATCATTAACTCATATCCTGCCATAAGGCCGCATGCACGCTACTGTTATAGTGCTTTGTACATGCGAACGCGCTAACGATTGGCTGCTTAATTCACGCAAGCAAACCAATGTTTTGCTGCTTTATTGTATGCTTGCTCGCATTCGTAATAGCAGTTATTGTTCATGCTCATTGTACTGTGCTGAGTGCTTTGCACGCGCTATTGTTCGTAACATCACATGCATCAGATTATCTCAAAATAAACTTGGCACAGGGGGGATTTGTGGCTTGGCACAATGGGGATTAGCCATCTGGCACTGGGCTGTATTCATAATGGCAGGATAAGAGTTAAAGGATAAAAGAGTATTGAGCCAGACATAATTATGGTAATAAAACCTGGGGTTAACTTTCTTGCACCCCAAATTTTACACATGTCCATTGATTAGTCTACTACATAACTTGTAACTGTGGTACTTAAAGATACAGTTGAGTTCTGGTCATGCGATTGCATTGTGAAAGAAACGGTGTGGAATGGATCAGAAAAGGTTGATCATCTATAGCATATAAGTATTGGTGTGTACTGCAAGGTTCTGGAATCATCAAAATGATAAGAAATTTGGCCCAGTCTTGGTAAAGTTACAAGCACTGCATGTCCACAGAAAGATGTATATGGGACTACACGAACATGTGGCATACAAATCCGTCCCGATTTTTATGCTGTTACATGCCATATCGAGAATATGAAAGCATTTGAAGATCGAGCCATGCTTTTCAGGGAACATTTTTTATCTGATGTTCTTCCACACTTGCATAATAACAATGATAACGCTCACAAATTATTTTTCACCTCTTCCCAGAACTCAACCTTCTCTTTAAATTTGTCAAATATTTTGTACAGAAATTATATTTAAAGATGATACTTTGAACATGAGATATCAGGATGTACCTGCCAGAAAGACACTAGAAAGGGAATTCCTATTCATATACATATAGTGCAGGAATATCTCTCTAGTCTAATAATGTATCATGTGTGCCTGGCAAAAGGGCGTTTGCATGTGGGTTCCTACAGTGTCAAATTTTCCATCGTAAATTTTGAAAACAATCAGTGAACTTACATGTATCTGAAGTCTATAACACTTAAAAGTTGCTCTGGGGTCTATAAAATGAAATAAAATAATATATAATTAAAATAAAATAAAAATAGTATAATTAAATAAAATTAAATAAAATGAAATCAAATCAAATGAATTTTTAAAAAAATAAAAAAATTTTTTTTAATAGAAATCAAAATGAAAAACAATCATCTCTATCAATATGTAATGTATGATTTTACATTTAATCTTGTTTCTTTGTATTTCCATGAACCTACATGTTTTATAAGTCTTGCACTCTAACATTTCTATTTCTATTGCTATTTTTATTATTCTCTAAACATTATCAATCAATTAATTCAGTTCAATAAAATGAAACAGTCCAAACTCCAAAGTCATATCATTTTTCTTTCATTTTGAGAAGGGTGCATTTCTGATTCGTAATTACATGTTTCTTGCTTATTGAGATCCACACCCCTCTATGATGTGGGATATCCTGTACAAACAGTACTGTTCAAAGATCTGTGTTTTGTTTAAAGATAAAGACCAGTTCTGGTCATGCGATTGCATTGTGAAAGAAACGTTGTGGAATCGATCAGAAAAGGTTGATCATCTAGCATATAAGTATTGGTGTGTACTGCAAGGTTCTGGAATCATCAAAATGATAAGAAATTTGGCCCAGTCTTGGTAAAGTTACAAGCACTGTACACAGAAAGATGTATATGGGACTATGCGACCACGTGCGCGATATCTATTTGGTCCCAATAGATATAATAATTTACCAAATACATCAATTAGTAGGCGGTTTCCGACTTTTGCAAAATTTGTATCATCACGTATTAGTCAAAACATATTCTTTCACATGATTGGTAATGAAAGCTTCCATTTCATTTTTTTGAGAGGGGCTCTTCCAAAAACTGGTCTTTACCTTTAAGGGAGTGTAGAAAAACTTACCATATCTACAAGCAACTTCCAAAGGGGCTGGCAAATGAACAATAAAACAAGTTACAGTATTAACATAACCAACTTCATTTTAAAAAAAGAATGTTCTTTTATAGCATTTTACAGGTACATGTGATATTTTGTTGAGACATGCTATAAACCTTGATCCATTTAACAGTTTTGCAATGCCAACCAATATAACATTTAATAACATTTAATTATTGATGATTTATTGTACATGTACATTATTGTAACATATCTGAATAAGATTGTAAAAATATATTTAATGTACATATTTTTGAGTCATATACATGTATATGTGATAACAACAGAAATGTTCAAATATTAGTGCAAACCAAAAATACTTCTTTAAAGATAAAGACCAGTTCTGGTCATATGTGATTGCATTGTGAAAGAAACGTTGTGGAATCGATCAGAAAAGGTTGATCATCTAGCATATAAGTATTGGTGTGTACTGCAAGGTTCTGGAATCATCAAAATGATAAGAAATTTGGCTCAGTCTTGGTAAAGTTACAAGCACTGTACACAGAAAGATGTATATGGGACTACCCGACATGTACACGCATGTGCGCGATATCTATTTGGTCCCAATAGATATAATAATTTACCAAATATATCAATTAGTAGGCGGTTTCCCGACTTTCCCGGCAAAATTTGTATCATCACGTATTAGTCAAAACATATTCTTTCACATGATTGGTAATGAGAGCTTCCATTTCATTTTTTGAGAGGGGGGCGTTTCCAAAACTGGTCTTTACCTTTAAGATGCAGTGATTACTTTTAATGATTATACTTTTGTACTGTCATAAATTATGATGTATCGAGCAGAGCCAAACTTGACTAGCTTTTGCTATTTGTTGGCTCCACTTGATCAAATTTGTAGTTATTGTCATGCTGAAATTCAACACATCTTGAACATTTTGGTAAGCCATAGGCCCAAATTCACAAAGGAGGTTGAAATCTAACCCATGGTTTAAATCTTCATTTACAAAACCCATGGTCTAAAATTACCGCAAAATAAGCGCAACACAGTCAGAGGATCAATATTAGACGCGCGCAAGGCAAGTACCCCAATTTTTTAGGTTATTTTTAAACCATGGGTTAAGTTAAACCTCCTTTGTGAATTCGGGCCATAATGTTTGTCCAGGTTAGCAATAGCTGATGTAATGTACATTTGCACCATTGAGATACAAGAATATATGACAGACAAATGTGATAGCTTATTGCTAGGTAAATGTATATGAATTGAATATATTCTGATGTTTTATTACCTTTCCAGCCATCTTGGCCCATAGATCCCAGAGTGCATTCAGTACAGCACATGTGGCTAGAGAGATGACTCCTTTCTCTGGTCCAATCTGAAAGACAAAATTAGGAGTCTGTGATAAGGAGAACCATTTCATAGTCCAGGGGGGTGTTTCACAAAGATCCTAAGTCGAACTTAACTCTAAGTTGGACTTAAACATTACGGAGAGCCATTTGTAGCCTTAAAATAAAACATATTCAAAAGCAGAAATTCAACTATTTTAGACTTTTTATAAATTCCACATCAAGAACGTGAAATCTCCTTGATAATAGAAAATATGAATGATTTGAATTAACATTCTATGCCTTTTAAAATATTTTCAAAGATGCTAACAGCTTTCCATAATTTTTAAGTCCAACTTAGAGATAAGTTAAACTTAGGATGTTTGTGAAACACCCCCCTGGGCATCGTTTCGCGAAACCATCATAAGTAGAAGTTCACCAACATCACATTGAAACACATGTTAACTTCAGTATTAGCATAAGCTTGCACTTATGACTGTCCCATGAAACCGTAGGGGTTCATTGAGATAATCCTAATAATAGTCACATTTGTATAGCGCTTAATACTACATTTCTAAGCACTTAAAATTGTAATAATTATTACCCCGGTCATTGGATTCAATTGCTAACCTGCACATAATAGTGCAAATGCTCCGCTCCCTGGGGAGTATTCTGACCAGGTGCCATTTTACAAGCACACACATGCCAATCCAACCACATTTGATGTTCGCATCCTATCGGGTACCCAATTAACACATGGGTGGAGAGTGGCAAATGTAGATTAGTGTCTTGCCAAAGGACATCAGTGCTGCGGTGGGACTCGAACTGCAAACCATGTGATCCACAGTCCGGTGACGTATCTGCTAGACCACAACACCTCTACACTAATAATTACAGATGTAATAATTACCCATCTAAGCTGTGATTCGCTTGTCAGTTTCCGCCAGAACGTTGCAAAATCGCCAAAGATGTCCGCCACCTTGAGACCGACCACAAAGGGAATAAGAGCCTTCACTCCTGCCACCACTGTCTCCCCAAAATAAAGACAGAAAATATACAAACAAATGGGTCACTCTTACTCTCTTAGTGACATAGAAGACACATAACCTGAAGAGAAAATGTTAAAGCTAACAAATAAAGAAGAACTCTTTTTTTCATATAAGAATGAATAACATTTTAATACAATGAATCTGATAATAACATGTTCAAACCACCTGTTGCAAATAAATATTTGTAAAACACAGTAGAAATGTGAAACAGCATATATATACAGATCTATAATTCCATTCCATGACAGTATTTTTTATTTAGTTTGGGTTTTTTTGTTTTGGACAAGTGAAAACAAGTGAAACACGGGTGTTATATTCTAAATAACGTACTATTGTGCATCATATAGCGTCATTAACAAACAGAGCATATGATTTTAAAATACAGGGTTCATTGCATGGCGGGGAGAAAAAAGTTAATGCACTACATTGAAAGCAGGGTATTCTACCGACACTACTTCAGATTCATATATATACTGCCATCTGCTGCTCACAATGTCCCAATGTGCAGACAGCCATGTCCCACAATGCATCACCAACTGATGACGTGCGGGTGATGATGCCTGAGTACAGGAACTGGGAATTGCTCTATAGATAGATGTACACCTTCACCGAAAGATGGTGCAATTGAAAATGCATTACAGCAGTGGTAGCGATGTTGGTCAAATACCCTGCTCTTAAGATCATATTCATGCACGTATTTCCTTTTGTGTCCAAATTAATAAGTTAATTTGCCTAAGAGTTTGTAAGTGGTCCTTTACTAACCGATTTCTGTTCCCCTGCCAATGGTAAACGTTGGTCCATGACCTTCCAGTCCATCTCCAGCATCAGTTCTGATGATGACATAGGCACAGGAATAGTCAGGATCAGTATGCTATTGATAAAGAAGAAATATAAAAGAATCAAAATCAATATGCCAATTTTAAAATGTATTCATTTACCTATTTACTCTTCATTGATTCGGTATATGCGGCTGAAAATCACCACAGCTATGCCATAACTGCCTCCAAGGAAGGGAAAATAAAAATTAATATAGCCATGGCAACTGTTGATTTGGGCATGGGGATGGCTTTTGAAGTTTTGAATCAGTAGCAATGGACTTCCATGATACAAGTAAGATGTGAAAAGAACTCTGGAATAAAAGATCCTAAAATTAGATTTTGTCAATTTGTCAAAATGACTCTGAAAATAATAACAATAAAAACAACAACAATAATTATAATAATCATAATAATAATAATAACATGCCTATAATGCTGGAGTACCATCAATTAACCAGAATCTGGACATAGAGGCATATCAAACTGCATCCAAAAGTCAACCTTAAGTACATGTATTAGTCATGTAGACCTATAGTAAGTAAAAACAACAATATTACACAAATAACATCAAGTCCAACACCACCCACTGTACTGATAATCATTCGTCATCACCTTACAGTATCATCATCATCAGATCATAGTCTAATACCTATTTTGACTTATAACCCAGCATATACTGTATGGGCAATCATAATCAAAACAGAGACGATCTGTATAAACAGTAACTGTATGTTCGGGGCACGTAGAACTATTCGTATTCCGCGCTGTACAATGAGTTTACGCGCTCTGATTGGCCGATACGCTCCAGCTGTTTCGAATTAAAGTGATAGAGGGCCCCCACTTACGTAAACTTAAGTAATTAGCGCGCAAGGCCAAGTGCAATGTCAATACGACTTTTTACTTAACATTACATAACGAATTGACATGTCGTGCTTTAAACAGGTGACGCATTTCACACATAGGTAACGCACACTCAGCATAGGTACAAACATAAAATAGAAAAATCAACGAACATTTCAGTACAACTTGCAAGTTTGTACCTTAAATATGACGAAAATGAGAATTTTTCAAACTTAAGACTTACTTACGTAAGTCTTAAACTTAAGTGAAATACTTAACTTGTCAAGGACGCTGAAAAAATTGTAACAAATAGAAGATTTGACTGGAATATCATAATTTTGGTATCGGTAAAAAACTAGCTCCTCGCACTAATGTCTTATAACATAGAGCCTATGGGATCCAGCGATAATATAGCCAATCTAAAGGGCCCATGTCTGCTCGGCTAGGCACCAAATTACGAAAATGAGGCTGAGATCGGATGAACGTTCTGCGCATGCGCTAAATGTAAGCTAAAGTTCTACGTGCTGGGTGTAAAAATATAGCACTTGATTTGATTGTGGATGTCTTTAAATACTCCTTCTATCCATGTACTGTGATAATCTAAAATAGATTACCTATAATATATGACAGTATGTAGCTGTAAATACACCCTCACTCGCTACTTTCCCAGAAGCTGCCATCCATCCCTACTATCAGAAGTTTTCATGCAGCCTCCTGCTGGATTTTGGCTCCTTTAAAGTTTAAACTGAGCAGCCATTTTTTACTTGCACCTTTCACTTTTTCACTGTAACCTGTATATATACTCTATAACTTCAAGTCTTCACTATCGGCCATTGACTTCACGTACACCCCATCCCAGTATAGCTTCCAGAGTGAGCAACATCGCGCCAGTACCCACGCCGAGCCACGGAAACGCCCCCAATTACACGTCGTGTGTAACCTTGCCCTTGGCCTTGGAGTCGAGGCAAGCCTGCGCCTGTGAGCTGTGTCGATCAGCCCGAAACTCCAGGCGCACCAACAAAGACCTGAACGCCCGCTTCTCCAGCTGCAAACTAGCCGACTCAAGAGCTCAATTTCAAGTTTGAATTCCGTCAGAAATCTACGTACCCAGAGTAAATCACCTATTCAGAACAACAAAGCAAATTTTTATCTTACCATAGCATCCGATCCATGGCCCTCGAGTGAGGTTGGAAAACGGATATCTTTCACTTCAATGTTGACAATTTTCGTGTTTACAGCCATTTTTTCCAGTGTTTTCATGCTTCACAAAAACATCGTCAGCTGATAGTTCATATTAGTCTTTGATCAAGATACTCGGTCTATATTATACAGTGGGCGTATCACCTTGGATCGAGTCCCATGTTACATGATATTTTTTTTAAGGGGGCATAAAATCATACAACTAGGATTACAGATGAAGAGTTAAGTAATAAAAAAAGGAATTTTGAATGATTAGAGGCTATGCTTGGCGTTTACACAGCAGCCAACTATTTATTGTAATAATTATAGCGCATAAAATAATCAGGCCTAAACACTTGATTGTAGACTAAAATGGAACTCCAAGGCCACCCCCAAAATTGAGATCATGAATAGCTAAAATAAAATGATTTTAACTTACTCTCAGTTGTACATTTTAACTTGTGAATTGAAGACCAGTCCAATTCATGCACATCAAAATCAAGCCATTGATCCCATTTATTTTCCATCTTTGTACATGGAAGACCCCCTTTAAGTCGTAGAATACAATAAACATACTTTGGTATTATACACTGACAGTTTCAACCTGCCATGAAATTATTGCTTTAAAAAAAAAAAATCCTTATTTACCTCTTGCGGGTCCAAAAAACCAATATAAATATATAGCCAGGCGCGGATCCAGGCATGCACTCCCCCCGCACAAAGAGAGAGAGAGAGAGAGAGAGAGAGAGAAATGCCAAGGGAAAGGGAAAGAGGAGAGAAAGGGAAAGAAAGAAGCAGAAAAGAAAAGGGGGAAGAAGGAGATCGGGGGGGAAAGGGTGTTGCCCCCCCTACAGCAAACAAAAAAAGAGAGAAGGAAGGAAAGGGAAAGAAGGGGGATATCAGTTGCGATTTTCCCACCAAAAAGATGTGGATCGGGGGGCAAAGGCCTTGCCCCGCCAAGGGGGAAGGGGGAAGGGAAAGGGAAAGAGGAGAGCTAAAATGGAACAAAAAGAGGAAGAAGAAAAGAAAAAGATGAAGAAAAGGGGAGATCAGTTGCGATTAATTCGGCCAACAACGTGTGGATCGGGGGGACTGAAAGGCCCTTGCCCCCAGCAAACTTAAAAGAGAGAGAAGGAAGGGAAGGGAAAGGACAAAATGAGGAAGAAGAAAGGTGGGGGCTGCGGTTTTCCCCGCCAACAAGGTGTGGATCGGGGGAGGACTAAAGGCCCTTGCCCCCTCGGTTAAAAAAAGAGAGAGAGAGAGAGAGAGAAGGAATGGAAGGGAAAGGGAAAGAGGAGAGAAAGGAAAAGAAAATATAGAGGAAGAAGAAAAGAAGGAAAGGTCAGTTATACGATTTTTATCGCTTCTTCTATCATCATTGTACAACTATCATTGTACAAATGTATTTATTTATTCCTGTTTGATAATAATAATATGAATATGAACTCATAACAGCAACAAAACAAAATGCAGAAGAAAACTATTTTGCAGGCAGAAAGAAACGCAAAAATGATCATGCATTTGCATGTATGTGTACCGTTATAATTATTCATATTGTTTTATTACATCTTGTATGCATTCAAGCTTTCGGAACTTTTTTTGCGTATTTGTATGAAAGAAACCGTTTGAAACTTATAATCCGCATGATGCAATTTCAGTTGCAATTTACTGCAGTTGCCCCCAAATAGAATTTAAGCATGGTTTATTTCTAATTCGATACTAGTGATTTACAATGACATAATTTTCCGGGATTTTTCCTCACTTTTTAGTAAATTAAACTTTGTATGCGTTTGTTGGAAAATGACAAATTCCAAAATTTACAGTCAGGCAAGAAATATGCTTATTTAGAGGCCTACATGTCAGGGCCCTTGGAACGGGGGCTCGAGCTCCCCCTCCTTTTTAGAAAAAGTATATTAAAGAGAAATAGAAAGAAAGAGAGAAAAAAGACAGAATAGTGACCTACTGGTGTCACAAAATAAGAGGTATCAAAATATGCTCATCTGACCGTGATTTAATACCTAAAACCCCTGAGCTGACGGGGGCTCTGCCCCCTGGATTACACCAAGGGCCCTTGAATGCTAATCTGACCGAAGTTTAATGCATACAACCCCTGAGCTTCCGGGGGCTTCGCCCTCTGGAGCCAACGCCAATTAAAGAGACCTGCCAGTGTCATAAATAAGGTATCAAAATAAGCTCATCTGACCGTAATTAAATGCCTAGAACCCCTGAGCGTCCGGGGGCTCTGCCCCCTGGACCCCTCCTAGGACCCCGAAGGCGGGCCCCTGGATGCTCATCTGACCGTAATTTAATACTTAAAACCCCTAAGATTCTGGGGGCTCCGTCCCCTGGACCCAACGCCAAATAGTGTCCTGCCAGTGTCACAAATAAGGTATAAAAATATGCTCATCTGATCGTAATGAAATGCCCATACGCCCTTAGCTTCCGGGGGCTCCGCCCCTTGACCCCCGCCGGGGCTTTGCCTCTTGACCCCACGCCAATTTACGCTACTTGATCGTAAATACTTTAGCTCCCCACACCCACTTTGAAAAACGTTCATCTGGGCCAGCATGTAAGAGTGGTGGTGATGCGGAATTTGTTTCTGCCCCCAAAAAAAAAAAACGATTTTGCTCATTACGCCACTGTTTTAGTAGTCACCATTACGTACCAATATTTGGCTCGCACAATTTCAAATTTGGGCCCCCCCCTAAGAAATCCTGGATCCGCGCCTGTATATAGCATATATTAATACGTCTCGTTCATATTTTCTTCGACCTTTTATGGAAATATTAAATTACTTAAATGGGACACAGCGCTTATTAACTGTAATCTATTTTGAAGCCCCTTGCACACGACGCGTCATTTTGTTGTCATAAGACTGCGTCAGCGACCTTGACCCCCCATCTGAAAATGATATCGTACACAAAATGAATGCAGAATAAACAGTGCAAATATAGGGTTGAATTATAATGGCGTATGGGTTAATGGCCCTCTCATGATTGCGTAGCGCTGGCAATGACGCAATCGAAATAACACTTTGTGTAAAACGGCCCTTGTGGTCAATGATTTAAGCCTGTTTGCACACGAGCGTCAATTATATTGCGTTATTATACTTATACTAATTGAGGCTGTGAATTAATGCATGCCATACACCATTTTATTAAAAGCACTCTTTGTACTGTTCCAATTACAATCATTTCTTTTAAAGCCCTACTGCACTACTTGTAGCTACTTGCGCCCTCTATATAGCAAGCAATGCCTTATCGGTATCCGTTGGTCCTCCATGGTCCCCCTTTTCTTATGTTAAATGCCGGAGCTGATTTGATGAGCACTGACCACCTGTCAGTGACCACGCAGGGAGGTCTAATCCCTCCTGGCCGAACTAGTGCAGACAGGCTTTAAAATTATATTACTTCACATGGCGCATCAAAGACCACATCAGTCACTGACGCATCCCAACGTCAGGCAAAGAACACCTCGTGTTCAGCAGGCTTTACTCCAAGATATAAAAAATATATATATATTTGCGTGTGTGTGTGATTGTTCCCTTTAATGTTACCAAGTCACCCGCGACCTTGGAATTCGCCTCCGCGTACTGTCAGTCACCATCCCCATTTCCAATCGCTTCTAATTCCTTCCTTATACCCCCTTCACATACAGGGATTTTTCTTACGAGTCCTTACGGATCGCCAACTCGTAGTCAATCGCAAGCATCTAAATAACTCGCTGGTATCCGTAAACAACTCGTCACAACTCGCAACAACTCGCAGACACTCTTAAGGATCCGTGAAAGGAGAGGCAATTTAGTTGACATATCAAAATCTTCTTACGATTGTCCACGGATTGATTTTTCTGTAAATATCTCGTAAATAGCTCGTAACAATCCGTAGGTATCGTAACGATTTGTTACAGTTAGTGTACGATTTGTTCACGGATTATTTATGGATTATTACGAGTGCATATACGTGTTTTTTTACGATTTCATTCGGGTCGTTTTACGATGGCTGTACGGATTGTTACGAGTTATTACGAGCACTTAACGTGTAGTTACAAGTACTTTACGAATAGACACATATAGTTTACGTATTCTTACGTATTGTTTACGATTTGGGGAAGGGTATAAAAGCTGAAAATTCGAACACTTCATTTTCAGTTTTAATTTTGGCTAAAAATCGAAAGGACTCGTAAATACTCGTAACTAACTCGTAACAATTCTTAACTACACGTAAACAGGTCGTAACTAACACGTAAGGTGCTCGTAGTTATCCGTGACAACTCGTAACAAATCGTGGAATTTTGCCGTAGATATACATCGTAATAACTCGTAATAATCCGTAATAAACCGTGGATAGCTCGTAATAACTCGTAACAACTCTTAAATCGGTCGTAAAAGTGGCCAAATCGTAAGGATCCGTGACAGATCCGTGAATTTGTGCGGAAAATCCGTGTATGTGAAGGGGGTATAAACACAATAACTCCTGCGTAGGACTCTGGAGGATCATTTCCTGCTTGCTAAACTACTTGAAAGTAAGAAACAAGAATATAGGCCTATCAAAGAAATAATTGTCATGTGATTGTTCCCTTTGAGGTTACCAAGTCACCCGCGACCTTGGGATTCGCCTTCGCGTACAGTCAGTCACCATCTCCATTTTCCAATCACTTCTCATTTCTTCCTCCGCTCAATAAACACAATAACTTCTGCGTAGGTGGACCATTTCCTTCTTGTTAAACTACTTGAAAGCAAGAAACAAACATTAAGGAGAAAATGTTTATCGGGAATTCGCAAGAGGGGGAGAGGAATTAGGGACTGCACCTCGTATTTTGCCTCTCCCTTCCGCTGACCTTCAAATCTAGTTTCCAGCAATTAGACGATGGTTCCTCAAGGTTATCCCCAAGGTAAACGAGGAAGATTGGAGTCTCTGGGTTTCCCCCCAACTTCTAAGAGATGGAGAAGGCTGCTTGGCATGTGTAGAGGTGCTGGGGGCGGTGCGCTAAGAGGATTATGAGGGGTATGACACCGCCCCCGTACCCTCGAAATAAGCAGTCAGGAAACAGTTCATTTGTTTGTTGACAGAATAAAACAGAGTGAGGACACGTGCGTTTTTGTGCTTGTTTAGCAAGTTGTTTAATCAATCCTTTATCCATGAAGACCTATACGAATTAGGGTTTCTTTCTCCTGCGAATTCCCAATTTTGACTTCACTTTTTATTAATTAACTTATTTATTTATTTATTTATTTATTTACTCATTTATCTATTTATTTACATATTCATTTATTAATCTATATATATATATATATATATAAGTGCGAGAATTCTCAACTCTGACATGACAACGGGTGTTCCAGAATATGTAGACGTGAAGAAAAAAATGGTCTAGTAATCCACACTTGACCGCACTTCCCTTATTACTCGCACACATACATCACATCAACTGAATAAACACACACGACAGCCCAACACACAAGCAAGGTAAAACACTTTGAAATTGCATAATTATTTCTAAATTTATTCCGAAGTATTTCTCGTACTAATTTTTGCTATGTTCATGATGCTTGACTATATGATTGAGTGATATTAAGTTTTTATGCCATGTATATCTATCTGTTCATACAATGTATTTGTTTCTGTATGTGTTTGCACTTCAGAACCTGAAGAAGGCCTCACAAGCCGAAAGCTCGTAATAAAATTGTAAAGTACAGCTACGTCTCACGTTCCTAGACCATTTTTTCTTCACGTCTATATATATATATATATATATATATTATTCATTATTCTTTTCCTTTGCTTAATCATATTTTATTCTCATTACCTGCAAATTTTAAAAATTTGAAAATGGCTTCCTATTTTATAGCTGCCTGTTGGCATTTATTTTTTCTGTCGGATAACTTGAATGATGATTTGACAACCAGCCCCCCTCAAAATATCCCAGTAAAAACCTATTTGTATTTTTTGTTTTGTTGGGCGCCCCTACCTAGAACCACGGGATACTGTTATGAGGAAAGGAAGTAATCAGTCCGTTATCGTTTCTTATTAGGTGATGAATTACTAATTAGTTTCATCTGTACAAAGGTTGACAACCTCTTCAAGGTTCCAATCTTGTCTGGGAAAGCGATGACGACTGGTGATGTGTAGGGGATAAAGGAAGCAAGCTGTTTGGCACGTCAAATGTACCTGACTTAAAGCCCGTCTGCACTAGTTTGGCCAAGAGGGATTAGACCACCCTGATGGTCACTGACAGGTGGTTATCTCACTCAACTCATTTAACTCTCTCAATTAACATAAGAAAAGGAGGATTATGGGGACCAACAGGCACTGCTTAGGCATTGTTTTCTATAAAGAGGGCGCAAGTAGCTATAAGTAGTGCAGTGGGACTTTAAGACATATATAATGTTGATGATGATGCTGACGGCAGATTCCCTGCATTTTGATTACTATTCGTATTTGATTTCAAATCAATATTTCCTTTCTGTCCACGACCTACATACGGGGCGTCGACAGATTGGCTCACACATAATGCGAGAGAACTTAGCGACCGAGCGACAAAATGCATTCTGAAGGAGAGTACCCTGAAAGATGGGAGAAGAATGGGAGAAAGATAGGGGGAGAAGGTTGAGGGAATGATAAGAAAGAGGAGGAGGAAGGAAGAAGGAGAAGTGAGATGAGGAGGGGAGGAGGAGGAGAGGAGGAGGGGAAGGAAGGGAGGAGAAAAGGAGGAGGGATGACCAATAAGGAGAAGTAGTAAGAGGAGGAGGGGAAGAGAAGGAGGAGAGGGAGGAGGAGGGGAGATGGAAAGGATAAAGGGAATGAAAAGCATAGGAGGCGGAGAATGAGGAATAAAGGAGAAGGAATAAATAATCATTATTGGGAGGAGGATCGAAAAATGAAAAGGAAATCATTACGTATGAATAATGCAAAATCATCCTTTCTCTCTCTCTAAACAAATATTTTAGGAAACAAAATAAATGAGTCGTAGTTTGCCAGAAAATAAAGAATTTTCTGGTTGCGTAATAATTGTTTTTTTATTATGAAGAGTGTAATTTTAATGAAAATAATATCAATTTTTTTTCTTCAAAAGTTTTAGTCCTTCATACAATTCTGGTAATTGTGTAGATGAAATAGAAGGAAGATTGTTTACACATCATCACATTACTAAATAATTAGGGGAAAGCAGGGGCAAAGGGCAATGGCATTGGAATTCGCTGAAATTTACAAGTTTTTAATTATGACTTGACGCATACCAAATAATTACTTCCAAACGTTGAAATTGCTTCTGCCAATCGGCAATTGGGTGTGTTCGTTGTATGAAAACAGGGAAGGAAGGAAAATTAGGGCACTTTAAGAGCGTTCATAGTAATTGTCAACGTCAAGTTATTGATTTCCTAAATCGTCTGGTAGGTTCTCACGACGGATTAAAGGCTATACGATGCAACAGCGGGTAATAATTGTGAATATGTTTACTAACGAACTATCGCAAGGTAGATACAAAATCTTATTAATTGTTTCTCATTTTAGATATCTTCTTTGGTTTAATTGTTTAATTCTTAGATATTGATAATGATTTATTCGATGATTTGTTTTTCTGTCATTTTGTAGGCTCATGTTGATTATTATAATGCTAACAATTAGTAACATGGGCCAGTGAAAGGGGCGTCAAATAAACGGGGGCGGAACCGATCAAAGGGTAATAGTTGGGCCCTCCCATAATTCGGAATCACATGTATATATATCTATAAAAGATGACCCCCTCCCCCCCAACAAAAAGATAATAATAACAATAATGATAAATAAATAAATTATATAACTGAACAACGTGGATGCAACGTATTCAAGTATGCTAATGAAGAAATAGAATACCATAGAAATTAAGGAGGGGAGATTCCCCCGATGAAAACATTAAAAAAAAAATCCCCCAGAAATATCTTGGAATATGTATATAACTATGGGCAGACGTTTTCATGAAGAAAGTCAATACTTATATAGAATTGTAGAATCTAAGAGAAACAAGAAAAGACCATTCTTCTTTAGTATATTAAATATTATAATTATATAAGAATAGTCTTTACAAGAAATATAACAAAAATCAGGCAAAATAGGAGGACAAAATGAATAAAACCTAGCTTTTCTGAGAATCCCTTTTCCCCCTCTCAGTTAAAGTAAGCAATATACAATAGTTTGTCTAATTCTCAAACTGAAATGTACTCTGTAAATTTATTATTTTTCGTAGACATTTGACATTTATCAGTATTCGTTACTTGTATGATTCATTTGTTCTATTGTATATTGTAATATTGTATGGTTTATAAATGTTATTTTAATTTTTGATATGTGAATGGAAAAATAAATAAATCAAATCAAATCACAATATATTGTTATGAAGGAGGAAGGGGAGATTCGGATAGATAATGAAGAGATAGGAATAATGACAGGAGCAACCGCTTCATCGTCTTATTTACCATGGCAACCGTATGATAAATACATGTACATATTTCTAACATGTTTCACGTTGTCACTGCATGCAAGCAATTTAAAATTCTGGCATCGTCATTGTCGAGGCGCGAACTCGGTGAACTTTATAGTTTGGCAGGGAGAAACAAATTCGGTGTCGGAAATAATTCAGATTTTGACTCTCAAGGGGGCCCGAAAGACGCACTTTGAATCAATTTTGCTTCAAGTTGGCATTAGCAGCAAGGGACTCCCACGCGCCCATGTCAAACTATTTTCTTAAGATGTTACAGTAGATTCGAATGTTTGTAAAAAAAAAAAAAATGTATGTAAACTATAATGATTTGTGATGAAATCAAATTGCAATTACTCATCATCAATAAAGAATACACAATGGCAAATCGTGTTCGATGCAAGCTTTAAAACAAAAAACGAATGGCTTTATTATCAATCTTTAGGGGAAATGTTGTGTTCATAATGGCAGATCCATGCAAGGGGTGGGGGTGTTTGATCACCCCCCTCCCCCTCTCGACCTCAAGATCTACCGTGGATTTTCATAAATGTGTCTGCAAGGGAGAAAGGCGAATCAGAAGGGAAAAAAGTAACAATGGGAGACAATTGTATAGTTACATTTTGTTTAAAGGTACTATGTCCCATTTGCAGGCCAAAAAATGAAAAGGTTAATTTCCAACGGCATTTGAAAGACAATACTAATTTAGAACTTCCCTAAAAAAAGGGGCTTGAAAATGTCTTTAAGTGGGAAAATAACGACTATTAGTTGTCGAATCGACTTAGGAGCTATAGAGCCAGTAAGTAATAGTCTGATTTTCAGACCATTGTACCGAATGGTCGTACGTTTTATGCTGCGCAAAGATTCAATCAGTTTAATTTTGGCCATTACAAGAAGTGGGTTATTGATGTAGACAAATGCTCATGTACCCTTTACAGCTCATTTTATGTATGTTATTACCAAAGATGAAAAAGCCAGTCAGTCACTCAATAGTGTCTGACAGTGAAGTCTAGCAAGTAAACGGGTTTCCTTGCATAATTTGAATATTAGGACACTGCTAACGTTTAAATTTCACAGATAGGACATACATGACATATTCATAATTCCTGCAAAGTTCTACAGAATTTGATGTTGGCTGCAAAAGGGACATAGTATCTTTAAACTACCTGTGTTTATAAAACACAATAGCGTTTCTTTATTAAAATTGTGCGCCGATCATATAGAGATAGATATATCATGATGGTTCTGAGCTACAATATTATTGTGTGGAAATCGTCATTTCCTCTACCGTCCTCTATTGTTAAAGCCATGCCAATGAATGACGACTCCCCCCTTTCTTTCCAATGATTAAATCTCATTTTAATCAGTCATCACATAATGACGAAATAATGAGGGCTGCGGGACAACTAACTATACCCCTGGTGTGAAATCACCCCCTCATATCGCCCCTCTCTCTCTCTCTCTCTCTCTCTCTCTCTGTCTCTTATGCCTCCGCGATTTGCGTTGGCTTGGCTCAGCTCAGCGCTCCCAGTTTTTTTTCTTCTTCTTCTGCTGTTGTTAATCAAACGTTGGCTACAAATAACGCGATCAGTCCGACGACGTATCAGTCTACGCTAGAAGCAATGAGGGGAAACTAATACTTGCGATATCCGCACTAGGAAATTTGAGAGTCATAATTTTGTGAGAGCCGCTAATGACACTTCATTTTTTTTAGAGGAACTGATAGAGTACTTCACTGGATCAAGGAGAAAAAAGGTTTTCAAACATAACGAGAGGGTACCCTAAGCTCTTTCCATTTACGGTAAGTTATTCAAAACTTTGTGATTTATAGTAAGTTATGGTTATTGTCATACGGCAAACGGTTTTGTTTTGTTTTATCATTGTGTTGTATTATTCGGTTGAATTAGCATAGGAATTCATCATGATTATTTGTATTCAAAGGCTTTTCGCTGTTAAGTTGTGGCCATGAGTATTGGATCGTGTATTTTGAAAGAAGATTGATTATCTAATCGAGATGCATCAAGTCTTTGGAAATTGTGAAAGGAAGACTTTTTTGGGGTGCCGAAGTCGACGGTCAGTGACATAAGACCGGAGGATGCCGTTCCAAGTCGCACATCGGCAACATGATTTTCATATATCAACCAAATAAAAACTATTACTACTTTCAAATCGAACCTCACTTTAAAACGTACACACACTGCTCAGGATGGTATTTCTGATACCTTTCTCTTGTTTGTATACTAATACTACAAGCTTGTTTCAGAGTTATAATGTTGCCAATTTACAAGAGTTTACAAAAAATCTCTATGAACCGACCAAAACCTATTTACAGCATGCTAAGGTTTTATGCCTGAGAGTTTGAAAGAAGTTAAGTAAAGCTTATTTCTGGAATTTCTCCCTATCTTTCGGATCCCATTTCCTTCGTCTTGGCTTGATCTGCATTTCACAATCTCACGCGCAAGTAACCTCATAATCATATGCATGAAAACATCGCGAAAGTAGATTATAATTATCACGAATATTTCGCAAAATGATCGCGACAGTTGAAATTCGTTCGAGTCACGCTCTCATCCCATGTCATGGAAAAAAATATAGACCAGGGGGGTGTTTCACAAAGACTAAGATCGACTTTAAGTTGAACTTAAGTATGACAGGCCGTTCATGCCACTGTTTGCTCTCACTATTTACTGGCATTGGTCTCTCAAGGGACATACAAATCATGGTCACAAATCTACAGAATTTACCCTTTTTTGATAGTTATTTAATGAAGGAAAAATATTATCTAAAGATGATAATTGAGAGACTAATGGTGAGAGCAACCACTGGCATGAACGGCCTGCCATAGTTAAGTCCAACTTAAAGTCAATCTTAGTCTTTGTGAAACACCCCCTGCTCATTTACCGAGTCCACGGTCATGTTTAATGGGGCAATAGATGGTTTTATGAGTGCATAGTTCTTACATGCTCAGACAACACTCTAATGAGAATGATGAGTCGACTATCATAAAGTGAACTCAATCATGCCAATATTTCATGTGATAGCTATGCAATGTTTTGTCTATTAGTGGATGTTAGAGCAGGGAGGAAGCATAGCAAGAGAGAGGACTATGTATTATGCTGTCCCGATACTACTTAAGTTTAGTCACATATGACTACCATAAAATGTTTTTACAATCAGGGGACATTAAAGGGGTAACACGATTCGGCATTACGCCAACCATTATGGTATATGTTTTATGATTTGCGACATCACTGTCCTTGTCCTCAAGCGTATCACGATTGTTTTTAACACCGTCACCGTCCTCCTCCTCATAATTACCAGCCTCTTCGCCATCATAATCATCATCATCATCATCACCGTCATTACCACCACCATCATCGTCGTCGTCATCATCATCATCAGGAAACAATTTATCGTCCTTTCTAAAATTGTCACACAGGCATTTTCAGAATGGTGATCGGATAATAAATGATCAATTACAACCCCCGAAAAAAATAAGAATGCTATCGCCCACCTTGTTCCGAATTTATCCAGTCAATATCTCTTCGTCCATTTTGATACTTCATTCTCTCTATATTTGTGAATTTATTGAAAACTCTATAAACATCATATTACATCCTCTTTAGACAGATAAGGAATTAATCATAAACGCACATTAGCACGTGTGTAAAGTAACGTGGTTTGCGAAATGTTACGTCGAGATGTTCATGATAGTTAGTGAGAGTTGCAAATCATCTTTATGATCCAACATAAAGACTTCATTTTATTTACAAGAATATGGCACTTTTTAGGAGTTAAGAGTTCAGCTTTCAAATAAAATTACAGGATGATACAGTCGTGTTTTCTACTTTGCGTATGATGTATAAAGGCTGGCGGGAGGGGAAAATGAATAAGCTATTGTCGTGATTGTGGGCGGCTGGCTATTACGCGAGTTATTATAACTCCCAAGGTATTTCTTTTATGCTCTCTTAGGTCATATTCTATACCTCCCAACTCCGCAAATTTGGATGTGGTCAACTCAGTCAATGATGAGCAATGGCCGCTCAAATTGCTTGGACCTTCGGTAAAACATTCGTGCGAACTCCTTCTTCTGCATGGCATTTAAAAAGTAGATCGTGGTGCTTTACTTAAATTAACGCACAGTCAACCTATATAGCCCTCATGATAACAACATTCGTATCGCAAGGTAGACCACAAAAGTTCGGTTTATTTTATCATGTTGATACACTTAACATGAGTTGGAGCTGAACAAAAAGGGGATTATTCAAGTTATTTCACTTCATGCATGTGATCTAGATCTACATTGGTTATTCACGTCCCACGTGTTGCAATGTACCGACCGAAATCACAATACAACAATTAGCTCTGCAGTGCCGTTGTTCCGTTTTCCTGTTTTTCAATTTAATTTAAGCAGGGCACATCTAAAAATATGATCTTTTTACAAGGATTGGAAGCACTTAGCACATCGTCACAAACTGACCCTGTCGGTATTCAAGGCATGAATACACAATTTAGTGAATCTTGGCCTATAGTAACATAGTATTACCCCAGAAATATGGAAACGTGTAGTACCAGTTGAACGCAATGCGTCATTTGCTAGCGTAGGACTGCGTCAGTAAACGGCGCGATTTTGAAACGCCAATACTAGTTTGACATTGTAACAAAACAAAAACAAAAAAGTGTAAATGGATAGTGGCGCATGGGCTAATCACCTTCCTTATTTCGATTGGCGTAGGCAATGACGCAACGGGATTGACGCCTCATGCACAACGCGCATAATTCAACAGGTCTATGGCATACGGGGCATGGCTAACGAGATACAGTCTCGGCAAATCAAAGATACAATTGAAAAAGTGTGTCAGCCACAGGTGTACTACCATGCTTTTTTTTACAATGAGGGGGTGGGCTGCAGCCCCCTTTCTTATAAAAACTGTTTCCTAAATGTCTGGGAAACCGTCACCTTATAGACAGGCAGCGAGACTGTAGTTTTACAAACAGTACTGTTTACCATAAAGAACGATTGGTATGAATTATTGCAAGCTACTTAAGATTTTTGTTTGTAGAATATGATTTATTTTGAGAATGTTGTAAGACTAGAAGATCAGATGGAATAAATCTAGAGGAGTGCCCTCCGGTTTTCATTCTCCTGATAAGCATTAGTTATAACAACAAAGATGAAATATAGGGTAAATTTACCGAGGTAATACATGTAAATTCATGTTCATTTCTTACAAGGTCTCTACCCCGTCTAGAAAAGTTTGAAATCAGTGATGCTTCTATAAATTAGGGCAATATCCTGACTGGAATTTACTAAAAATCGACAATTTGTATCCATTTTTGTACGAAGTGGCCAGGTTTGAGTGCATGACCCGTTTATGCCATTCCATTAAATGCCCAATGAAAAGCAGGTACCTGGTAAATTTGACCTATGCATGCCATAACAATGTGTGCCTGTGACATAATACCGTCTATCAGAATAAAGGTCAATTTTAAGCCTGGTGCCCCGGCAATGGACAATGTCATTTTGGACCTCGGAAAAGACAGAAAAAACACTTAAAAACTGCTCTCGTATCAGTTTTTATCCGACTTCTGTTGGTGTACAGTGAGAATGCCTTTTACATTCTTAGAAACCTAGCAAGTGAAAAGGAGGCGTCGTCCAGTAGATGCTGTAGAGGATCTGCCTTAAAGGGACTTGGTAACATTGTTCAGATGAGAGAAAATGGTGCTAAGGACGTATAGTAGTAGTGACTTCAATGCTAGATGTACAATTAAAGATAATCTGAAAGTTTGAGTGAAAACAGACTATTATTAATGATAAAAATTTGAAAAAAAATGATCTGAACGATTCCTTAATTCTCCCAACTATATTATTACAATTTAATCACATTTTAGGTGAATGTAAATCGTCACAAAGCAACGAATTGACTCTATATACCATTCCAGACATTTAAGTGTCGACAGATTTTTAAAAGCCTGTCTTATGTCTTATTTTCATGGAAAAACGGTTGGGAAAACTCAAAAATGGTTGGGAGAATTTACTGTTAGAGGGTGTCGCACAGTGACGCCTTCAAAGAAAACAATAAATATCTTTGTGGTTTGAGAATTGTTTCAGTATTTGTTTGCATGTTAGAGGTTAGTACAGTAGAGGAATATAATAAGTAGCATTTCATACAAAAACTACTCAGTTTTGTCATCAACCTTCAACAATGTTACCGAGTCACTTAATAGTTGTGCAGTGATTCTTTCTTTTTTCTCGCATATTTAGCCTTACTTTGTGGTTAATTCATTTTAAAATTTATACTGTATCGTGATCATTCAGCCCGTTTTTTTATTGACATAGCTTTGCGTCAGCGTCTAAACTTGGTCTTGGATGCGTCTTGTAAGATTTGTACCCGGTGAGTGCAAAGTACACACATTACGTTGAATTTGTGGCGCATGGCCAGAGCCACTTGTCCTCACAATTTTGATTATGCCTTGATTAGCGCAGATGGTGACGCAAATGAAATGATGCGTCTTGCGTATCGTCCTGGATTTCTGTGCTTCTGTTTCATACTATAAACTATTTGTCTGGCTCGGACTCATCCACTGTGTTCTGCAATTTCATCTCTACCATGTCAACCCGCCCCCCCCTCTCTCTCTCTCTCTCTCTCTCTCTCTCTCTATGTATGTGTGTCTGTCTCTCTCTCTCTGTATGTGTGTGTGTGTATGTATGTGTCTCTCTCTCTCTGTATGTATGTCTGCCCGTCTCTCTCTCCCTCCCGCTCTCCCCTTCTCTTTCTCTGAAGTGCCCTTCTTTGTCTGCATGGTTGTATCTCTCTCTCTCTCTCTCTCTCTCTCTCTCTCGCTCTCTTCACACTTAACCTTCATTCATCTATTTACCATCTCCCCTCCCGCTGTTCAGCTCCTCTTACTCTCCCAGAATAGTCCATCAAGTCGTAGAAATGACAATAAACTTGATAAACCGATCCATCTCTTCTTTCGCTAACATTCCACATTTTACCCTCAGTAACGAAACTTCGATAAATACACAGCCAAACCTACAACGATCAAATTCTAAATGAGATCATTTTCATCTGTTGTGAGTTGACCTTCACATTATTTGTTTTCCCTTCAAATAACAATGAAGTTTTGTTTATTACGTACCATGTGCCTGTGGTGGGCTCCAAGCTTGGATGGCGTTAATTGCTTATTTAGCGAGGAGGTGGATAGGCCCTTGTGCGCTTCGCTGCGTTGCCTTTGTTTCTCACCTTTTGTTGGGGGGGAAACGAACCATTTTTAAAGTGCCAACAAATTAATTGTTTTCGATATCTCTCAGATGAAAAATGATTTATTACTCTGTTTTTCATCTTCCGTTTAAGTATGAAACATACTCCTGTGATGAACGAGACGTACATAAAAATGATTTATGAATATCGAGAGTGGTCTTAAATTGAGAGGTTGTTGGGGAGAATGAGATTTATTGTAAGTTGATGGGAAAACAAATTTTCCCCGTATTCCTCAATGTATCTGATTGTGAGGTTATTTAGGTGGTATTAATTAATGATAAAGACAATTATCCAATCCGTTAATCATTCAAGTAACATCAGTCAGCAAAACATTAATTTCATCGGTTTAATATTTCATTAATTTATCATTCATTCAATTAATTATTCAATCGTTCAATCATTCAGTCAATCATCCAGTCATTCAGTCACGCTGATAAATCAATTTACCCGTCAATCTGTCTAATAATCAGCCACCGAAATTAATATACACTCAATTAATATGTAATTATTTCTATATATATCTTTATTTATATTGTCTTCTACATTTTGTATCTTGATTTGAAATGTTTGTAAAGCGCATTGGTATTACCTTCGGTAATTAAATGCGCTATATAAGAACTAATTATTATTATTATTATTATTATCAATTAAAGAAATCAATGATATCAATCAACAGTCAGTCACCGAATTCAATCAACCATGCAACCAATCATTCAATCAATCATTCAATCAATCAATCAATTTAGTCATCAATTTTATTAACCAATCAATTAATCGGTCAATCAATTCAATAATCAATCAACTATTCAAACAGCCAACCAACCAATCAATCAATCAATGAACCAACCCGCCAATCAATTACCCAATCAATCAACTATTCAAACAACCAACCAACCAACCAACCAACCAAGCAATCATTAAGACAATGTAGCTAGCAATCAACCAATCAGTAAATCAATTAATTATCAATATAGCAGTCAAATAATCAAATACGTATGGGCTACATTTACACTTTCAACATATCTTTACCGCAAAGTTATCGCATAAATTTAAATTTGACCCATTACTTTCATACATACTTAATCATCGCCGTCACAAATATTCAAAAAATGAATCACGATTGCTCTACAAAAATATGTCTGAAACAGGTTCTGATTAAGATAGTGCCATAAAATATTGTTTGTCGGCTGTACAGTGACTATATGTTTACGATGTTGAAACGGACGTGATGTCACGGTAAACTAACCATGCATGCATGCGTGATACTTCCATCAAGATATAAATCATGCGAAGATTCGTTAGTGGCGAATGGAGTGGCAATGTTTTCGCAGATTAATATAGTAGAGTTTTGACAAATATATTAATGTAGAGATGTTTTCGCCAATTACGTTAAGATGGCATTAAAAATGATTGATTGGTTTTTATTTTATTGGCCGATTTATTTACGTACTAATTTATTGATTGACAGACAAAAAACAATTCCAGAGAAGGTGGTGGACTGGTGGTGATGGTGTGGTGGTAGTGATGTTGGTGGTGGTGGTGGTGGTGGTGGTGTTACCATTGGGGACAGGGGGTGAGCGCCAGGACAAGACATGCGCGCCCGTTTGGGGCAAATAAAATTGATGTATTTTCCAGGGGGAAGTTAACCATCAACTCTTTAAAAGACAGTATAATGACTACTCGTCCCCCATTTTCAAATCCTATGCGGATCCTGAAGTTACAATCAATTATTTGATTGAAGGGGATGTATATTGCGTATTGACCATTTATACCACAAAACTGTCGCTGTCTGCAGTCATGGACCTACATTGTACATAATATACTACGAAGTAGGTCCATGCTGCAATCAATTAAGTAATTCCTGTTGTGGAAATGAACCTAATGAAGGACACCATAGACAAAATTAAAATTAAAAACAAATAAAATAAAAATGAGAGATATAATCACGTGTCGTAAAGTAATTTGGCGACAATAGTCACAACTGACTAATTGCCATTAAATCAAAACAGAAGAAGAAGAAGAAGGGATTAAAAAAACATTCACGAGTAATTCACAAGCTGATAAGAGGGGGAACAGTAAATTACATAAGAACAACAGTTTGCTAAATCACTGTTTATTTTTTTGGTATTACAAAGAGATGTAACAAGTAATGATATTCATTTATTTAAACCGAGAAGGAGATCACTGTTCATTGTCCCTCATTATGGTGTGATGGGACTTTATTTAATGAGCATTCAGAATGAGATGAATAGGGAGGAAAGGAAGTGAAAAGATGAAAGTGGAAGAGAGAAATGAAAAAAATGAAGATAGACAGATGTACAGCAATACAGATATACAGATAGATAGATAGATAGATAGATAGATGGATGGATAGAAAGAAAAATATTTAGATATAATTATGGATGGATGAATAGATATATAGATGAATAGAAAGTGAGAGGGATTGAGAGAAACAGAGAGGGTGAGAAAGGGACAGGGAGAGAGAACGGATGAGAGAGAGAGAGATTGAGAGAAATAGAGAGGGTGAGAAAGGGACAGGGAGAGAGAACGGATGAGAGAGAGAGAGAGAGAGTAAGAGAGAGAGAGAGAGAGAGAGAGAGAGAGAGAGAGAGAGAGAGAGAGAGAGAGAGAGAGAGAGAGAGAGAGACAGAGACAGAGACAGAGACAGAGAGCGCACCAGAGGGAGAGGAGAAGGAGACGGGATATAGGGACACAACTTAATGAATTACCCTTGCAATGTCTGGAATCATGCAATCTTGAACAAAAGTTTGACCATTTCAATCCACTTCTAAGGGTTCTTACATTTGTACTGGGATTAAAAGCATTTTGTTTCTTCGCCATCCACAGAATCCATAATCGCTCGAAACCAAATTATCGTGTACCTCTTGCTCTTCAATGTTCTTATAAAGTGGGCTATGTGGCCCTTTCTTGTCTTTCTTTTCATTTTGATAGAGTCATTTCAATACAAAATTTTGCAAAGAGATCGATTGTGTATCAGATCTACCTGCGCGTTTTTAGTGAAATGAACATCGCTATTTAATGTATGGAATGTTAAAGAAAAGTAAGTCTGTCTTGCCCCACTTTTATTTGCGATATACTTTCTGATCTCCCTTTTAGGGTCCTCTGTAATCTCCTTGTGTTCGTCATCGTTTTCTTTGATCATTTTACCGCTACTGTGCATTCTCCCCCTCCTCCTTCTTCTTCTTCTTTTTCTTTTCCACCTCCTCCTCCTCCTCCTTGTTTTTTCTTCTTCTTCTCCTTTCTTTTTCTTCTTCTTCTCCCTTTTTTTCGTTGTCTCTTCTCGTTGCCCCTAGTATTTACGTTCTCTTGAACTTTTTGTTGTCTTTGGACATAGTTGCTGTTCTTTTTCCTTTTCTTATTTTTGTCTTCCATCCCCTTTTTGCTTCTTATTTTAATCTTCTTCTCCGCCTCCTCCTCCTCCTTCTCATCCTCCCACTTCTTCTGCTTCTTCTTCTCCTTCTTGATCCTTCTTCTTTTTCTTCTTCCTAAACTTCTTCCACCTCTTCTTCTCCTCATCCTTCATTTTTATTGGCTTATTCCTAACTTTAATTAAAGTGAATCCCCTCTTTATTCTAAATCCTCCCTAGCTTCTTATAATGAAGGGTTGATTGAACAGGCGTGGGACAGTAAGTCGATCGTTCACACAGGAGCATGACTTGCAAGAAACATATTACGTAAACATTCAGTTCAGACACGCAAGGTGAATCAGTGACCTCATGTGACCCCAGGCCTAGACGTTGTCCAAGCGGTTATAGCAATTTTGGACGATTTTTTTGAGTACCCCAAAAAGAATGGAGAAAAATCTCGCCGCTGCTTCTGCTGTTGTTGTTATAATTATTGCTGTTGTTGCTGTTGTCATACACGGTGTTTGTTGTTGATAATGATCGTGTTGCTCGCTTTTGAAAGGCCCTGTGCCTTTGGTGTTGCTTTGAGTGCAAAAATCAAATAAGCCTGTAACCATTTTGGGCAGCCATATCCGCAACGATATACCCCTCCCCCTCCCCCTTTCCCTGTAAATCCCACTCCCCCCTTTTTTTTTCTATGATTCCTCATCTCGTTCTCATCATACCCCGCTTTTGTCTCCCTGCCCCCTCTCCCTCTCTTTCTCTCTCTCTCTCTCTCTCTGTCTCTCTCTCCCTCTCTCCTTTTCTCACGCATTACGTAATAATAATCTGAAGGCCGTCTATGTTAATATCTGTCTGCGTATGTTTTTCAGACCCATGGTTCGCTGGCCAGGTCAGTGCTTTTCAATAAGAATGCTCTTATTTCACAATCCACACGTTAACCGCGACACACCAAATCTTTTCAACTTAATTATTTCCATGATTAAACCTATTTTGTTTCTTCATGTAGGCTAGAATTTATTCCACAACACACAACATCTTTTCAACTACCATTGTGCTTCATGCTCGAACTCTGTCCTTTTCGTGTCGTTTTTTTTAAATATTATTTGTTAACTCTTTGGTTACTTTCTTTACCTGTCTTTACGGTTGCTTATTTTTTTTTATTTTTTTTTTTCGTTTTTTGGTTTTTTTCTTTCTTTTTCGTTTTTTTGTTTTTTTGTTGCCACAAGAGCAAATTTGCAAAAATAACAACAATATGCATCGATTGACAGAAGGATTGCTTTGTGCAACACAGAGGCTTTGCAAACTTATTCATTTTAAATCTCGATTAGCTCCATGGCAACCCTTTTAAACCGGTATAGATTAAAATTGCAGAGGAAACAATTATTAAATAATCTGTAAGCCTTTGATAACTCTATTCCATGAAAATTCGGCCCTGGGAGATTATGTGTGGGGCATATAAAGATTTAATCCACGACCCACAAAAGGTTTACATGATCCAACCAATTGATTTTTGTCTAGACTTTTACCATATTTGATGGTGTAGTTTGTTTGTATGGGTATTTAATCTGTGATTAATGGTCTGGATTTGTCATTATGCTTGGTCCATTGTCAATTCGTCTTCTTGTACAATCCAGCTCGTCCAACTCATTTGTTAAAATTTGTTAATACACTATACAGTAGATATTCATGTTCTGCGACGAAAAAAAGTATACTTCCAACTGCCCTGCCAGCAATGTTTTCATCAGGCTAAAAAGGTGTTAGACCGTTTGTAAGTGAGAATAAAGGTACATTAGTCAGAGAAGGGGTGTTCGCTACGCCATCCTACATGTATTTGGCAAGCTTGGATGTGCCCCTTTGATTTATTTATTAAATGTATTTCGTGGTAGAAAAACATAGCGGAACATAGCTTGGCTTTCGAAAAACTTTAATTTAGATTAAGTGCTACTGTTGTAATCTTGTTCTGAACAGCAAGCAACCCCCCCTCTCTCTCTCTCTCTCTCTCTCTCTCTCTCTCTCTCAACTCTCTCAACTCTCTCGCTCTCTCTCTTTCTTTTTCTCTTTCCCCTCCAGGCACATTTCAAACATTCGTGCTACAAAAAGGCGATCAATCAAAACGGTTTGACCATGAGACGAACGAGTGCGTTCACCAGTACCCCTCCCCCTGGATGACTCCGTCTTTGTCTCACCTCCTCCACCGCCCCCAACCCTTCTATCTCTCTCTCTCTCTCTCTCTCCCTCTTTCTCTCTCACTCTCTCCCTCTCTCTCTCTCTTTCTTTCTCTCTCCTTCTCCCCTCCAAGCACATTTCAAACATTCGTGCTACAAAAAGGCGATCAATCAAAACGGTTTGACCATGAGACGAACGAGTGCGTTCACTAGTACCCCTCCCCCTGGATGACTCGCGTCTATGTCTCACCTCCCCTCCACCGCCCCCAACAAAACCCTTCTATCTCTCTCTCTCTCTCTCTCTCTCTCTTTCTCTCTTCTTCTCCCCTCCAGGCACATTTCAAACATTCGTGCTACGAAAAGGCGATCAATCAAAACAGTTTGACCATGATATGAATGTGTGTTCAGAACAGGCTATAAAAAGCTAGCTCGACCAGGGCAGCTCTGATCTTGTGCGCTGCATTTTGAAAGCAAAAAAAATATCAAACATCGACTTTTTTTTCTTCTTCTTTCGCCCAGACGGTTTCATTTTGAAGGCCATGTGGTCGAATAACGATTGTGCTCCAGACATTTTCGGTGTATAATAATTATATAACGAAAAGGGTATTCATGTTTGTAACTTGTGAATCGAACATGAGAATTTACGTGTGTAGTGTTGGTGTATTAGCTTTGTTGTCTCAGAGTTGTTTACAAGCAATTGGAAGATCTGGACCCCGTCTTATAACGAGTTACGATTGATCCAAATCAATCGCAAGTCTTCCAATCAATCGCAAGTTTGCAATCTCCTATCTCTTATGTACATAGTTGCGATTGATATCAACTCGTTATAAGACGGGGCCCAGATCTCCCGTATGTACGTGCCTCTTGTGTTCCCTTTTGTATTATAAGACCCAATTATAAGTACAGTCAAACCTGTCTATAGCGACCGCCCAAGGGAAACACAAAAAGTGGTCTTTGTAGACAGGTGGTCTTTGCAGACAGGTTCCTTTAGTACAGGTTTCAATGAGAAACCATTTTCAAAGGAAACACAAAAATGTGGTCTTTGTAGACAGGTGGTCTTTTTAGACAGGTGGTCACTAAAGCAGGTTTCACTGTATTGTAATTAATGTGTGGAATGAGGGGTGAATTCATGCTGATATGCAACAGGTGAACAATGTAAATTTCCTTCCCAAAACATGGACTGGTTTATTTCAGCTTATATTTCCAAAAGACAAATAGTCGCCTGATTAAGAGTGCGTGCACGTAAACATCGTTTTAATCTATAACCCTTATCATATATCCACGAATGTTCCATGATTACGTAATATGCAAATGTCAAACGCCCACAAATAACCAAACAATTAACAATAGGATGGAGGCAGGGGCGGAATTCGGTATTTTGTAAAAGAGAGGGACACAATGTCGGGCAATATTAAACTACAAGCAAGGAAAGAGAATTAAAAAAAAACATGATCTTATTTTCAGCTGCTTTTATATTCTTTAATATGACTGGGGATACAAATTCACAATTAGGGGCACTTTTTCTTTTGTGTACTGAAGGTATGCGACATTGAGTTGACTTTTAAAAAGGGGGAGGGCACATGCCCCCTTGTGCTCCCTATTATCCATCCGGCAGTGCATGGGTTGGTTACGCGCATTATCGTCACAACAGATATCCGGGCAATTCATTCGAAAGTACACAAAACCCTTCTTGTAACTTTATCTTTTGGCACGAATGTTTTATAGTATTACGTAACCGTCAACCGACTGACCTGCAGCCCTATACACTCTTGCCAATAAAACTTTCTTACCTTTATTCATGAAATGATTGTGACAATATGTTTTATTATTGAAAGATAAAGTTATCTTCTCAAAAGTTGGTTCATCAAACTTTATTAATTAGTAAAGGTATATTTTAAATCTATCAACTATGTCATGAAAAGAGGAAAGACAAATCTAGTTCCTTTGCACGACTCTTGTCACTCTCAATAAACCTGCTTCATACAATCATTTTTGTGTAGTTATATACTGTATCACCACTTTACAGTATAATGTTGCTAGGTCAGACAGTAGTCTGACAATCCGCATAAGTTGGGAAGGACAATCTCTTTTTCATTAGATATGCTTCTATATTTTTTGTATTAATAATTCTGCAAATCGGCGTGTTTTCAAACAGATAATTTTAGGCTTGTTACATAATGATGAAATCGTCTGGAAGGAATTTATTTTTAGGTCAACACCCTTCAAATGGCCAATTAAATTTTGTAAACAAATATAAATATATCGTAATTACGTACCTATGTACTCGAACAAATAGACGCTAATGTCTATTTGTCACAATTACTTCGCGTTTGCACAAATTGTTCTAGAATGATATAGTTTGCGAGCGATTAACAGCCGCTTACAAAAAAGTACAAATGTGTAGAGGGAGGGGGGGGGGGGTAGAATTATTTGTTCACGAGTACGTGAACACAGTTCTATTGCTGCATATCTCTCTTATCATGGTTTGTTTGCACGAATCTTCACGAATGTTCTAACCTACAATCTCTAGGAATTATACATGTGGCGTAGCGTTTGCAGAGGGGGTATCTTGGGGAGATGAGGAGGGGGCACCGGTATTTCTACAGTAAATGCACTTTGATTTGAAACTATGATAATAGTCTTAGTAAAGAAACAAACAAAACAACAGGGAGCGTTTTGAACAGATATTTTATATGTTAAGATGTACATGAATACAATTCTATCTCTGTCTGTCTCTCTAATCTTGGTTTGTTTGCACGAATGTTCACGAATTACGTAACCTGCAATCTCCTCTCCGCCGGACAGCACGGCATGATGAT
Organism: Mesocentrotus franciscanus; assembly: GCA_037976565.1. Lineage (NCBI taxonomy): Eukaryota > Metazoa > Echinodermata > Echinoidea > Camarodonta > Strongylocentrotidae > Mesocentrotus > Mesocentrotus franciscanus. Next base: position 11,226,939 of record CP137678.1, read on the forward strand.
ACTAGGAATTCTAAATGCCGACAGTGGCGTTGCCTGGGTCTAGCTATTTAGGGGGCATTTTCATGGGATGGGGTGGTATCGGTATGACTAGAGTGAGTGAATTATGATTCAACAAGGCCACTGTTAGAGGAGAATGTGTGGGGGTCGTGGCGTCGTATATTTTCACGTTCCTTTCTTTCACTCTCATTTATTTCTGCGGGTTGAAAACTGATTAATGTTTTCAAATACGTTTGTATCCCCGTTGTTAGAATTCTGTATGACAAATGTGATCTCTGTGCAAATGTTGTCAACTGTGCATCGTTGTTTATTTGTTTGTTTGTTAGTTTAATCATTAAATCATGATATCATTTCGTTGAAATGTTGTGCACAGGGCTTGTATACAATGCAGGTCATCCAACGTCAAGAAAATGAATGAATGAATGTCTTGAATGAATGAATGAATGATTGAAAGATTGAATGAATGAATGAATGATTGAACGAATGAATAAATGAATGAATGATTGAAAGATTAAATGAATGAATGAATAAATGATTGATTGAATGAATGATTGAAATTAATGAATGATTGAACGAATGAATGATTGTATGAATGAATGAATGAATGAATGAATGAATGAATGAATGAATGATTGAATGATTGAATGAATGAATACATGAATGATTGAATGAATAATTGAACGAATGAATGAATGATTGAATGAATGAATAATTGAACGAACGAATGAATGAATGAATGGATGGATGAATGAATGGATGGATGAATGAATGAATGAATACATGAATAATTGAACGAATAATTGAATGAATGAATAAATAAATAAATAAATAAATAAAAGTACCTATACGTCTGATGCTATATATTTTATTTGGAAGAAAACTATTTTACAATCATGACAACGATGATTTCATTCTTTTGGAAATGTAAAATGATAACGATTATCCAATGATATCATCAAGAATTAATACTCATCATGGGATAGTGTTAGAACTGATCAGGATTCTAAAGTCACAATAAGACGCGATCTATTGCATGGGGGTATAGTTTTAATCTTTCGGGTTTTCTCTTTAATTTTTTGTGATGAATAAAACGGGGCCATATACGGCTGCAAAGTAAGGTGCAAAAATTACACAAAAGACAAACGGTAAAGGACGAACGTCCCTCAACAAAGTCAGATGTACACGAAAAACCGCAACAACCATTTTGGACAAAGCGATCTAGCAATTGTACCAGGAGCATTGTAGTGCATTCAAACAAAGAAATCAAGAACAATTAGAGACTATATTATCCAGATCCCAACATGCTCAGGGGCAGGTGAATCAATAGTGGAAGACAAAGAGAGTCGACCAGTATTCAGTTTGATAGGAAAATGATATATATATTTTTTTTTGGTGAAAATTATACAAGCATTGAATTACAGTGTTTTCAATCCACTTTTGTAACGTTGAGTATTATGATTATTTTGTAGTGGCAAATTCAAATGCAGCTATACGTATCAAGACAAATATAAACGCAAAGAGAGAGAGGGGGACAGAGAAAGTGAAAGAGAGAGAAAGAGAGAGAGAGAGAAAGGAGAGAGAGAGAGAGAGAGAGAGGGGGGGTAACGAATAGTCAGAACTACAAGAGAGTGAGATTGTTGGAGAGACCGGGTTGAGAGAGGAAAAGGCAGAGAGAGAAACAAATGAGAAAGGAGACAGGAGGGAAGGGATGCAGGGAGAGAGAGAGAGAGAGAGAGAGAGAGAGAGAGAGAGAGAGAGAGAGAGAGAGGGGGGGGAGAGAGAGAATCATAATTGATCTATCATCATCATATCGGCCAGCAACACTCCGGGTAGCCGGAAGCTCAAATATCAACCCTGCCTGTCGGGTGCTAATAATCGTCTGTCATCGGAACAGAGATGGGCTTACCACTCCCATAAGAGGGAGAAGCAAAAGGGCCACCAGAGGCGTAGACAGGAGGGCACAAGGGGATATTGCCCTCCCCACCCATACCGTTCATCCGCTTCTATGGAGAAGAAAGGGTCATCCACGGAACTTATAGGGGCAAGACCCTACCCCTACCCCTACTCATGGAGGTGTCGTGGTATATTGATTCAGTCGCCAATAAATTTAAGGGTTGAGGGTTTCAATCCCAGCTCGGCACGAATGTCTTTGCCACTCTCCACCCAGGTGTAAATGGGTACCTGGGACTCGAACCAGGAACCACGTGATCAACAGTCGGGCGATGTAGGATACTAGACCATAACACTTCTACATGTTGACTCTAAACTATTTTTAATGTGATTACAATCTGATTGATATAAGAGACTCTGTGACAATCCAATGCTACATACTCACAAATTTATAACTCTTGTACGTCAAACAAAGGGAATTTCAAGTAAAAGACATGTATAAATTTGTCAATATCTATACAAATAAGATTGCCATTCTGTACAATGCCAATTTACCCAATCACTTATAGCGCGTGAACGCATAGGCCTATCGATTTGAGATTGTCTACCACGTATACCTAATTATTTATCAGTATTTTTTTCCTTTTACTTTACATGACCTTTAATGATATTTTTGGTCTGCGCAAAGTGTTAATAATAGTTTTCGCTATGTAGCTCCTGTACAATACAGTTATTGAATTTATCTATTTATATCTTAACGATTTGCAATTTCTTTTCTTTTGTCGGGAACACGTCCCGAACTTTTATCATGACAATAATGTGGAGTGTCATCAGAGCGACTATTCTAGAAATACGTTGTGTCTGTGTGATTTCTTATGAGCTTGGATGCTATTGAGTCAATTTCAACACAAATTTGACCATTTAAAGTTTATTTGTACATGTACTACAACTGCTAAAACCAAGGCGGTAGAGGAGGGGACGAGAAACTAGACATTATATTGATATATCCTTCTCGAGGAGGGGGAAGGGGAGGGGTGTTTAAGAATATATATATATATATATAATATGGATTTTTAAAAAGAGAAAGAAGGTTACAAAATCGCTCGCAATCCGTAATTCTTGGAAATAAATATTGGCCGACGTAATTGTGAATAATAGAAAAGGGGCTTTAAAATGGGATCATCCCATGCTGGGCTGACCTCAACCAAGAAGATAATCCAACCCAATTGTGGAGCAGCCAAATATCCCAGCTAATGGGGGTCATCCATGGCCACACCCTATTGTAAGGGGTGTAAGAAGGGAGAGGGAGGGGGTAGAAGGGAAGGGAGAGGGGAGGGATAGAAGGGGGAAGGATGAGAAGAAGGGAGAGAGGTTGGAGGGATGGAGGCAGAGAGAGAGAGAGAGAGAGAGAAAGAGAGAGAGAAATGTAGTGAGAGAGAGAGAGCATTTTACTTCTTCATGTACATGTTAAACATAAATTCCTCTTTACAAGAATAGAGTTGTAATATTTCGTTTCCTTTACACCTTCCTCTTCTCCCTCTCTACCTTCTTTTCATCTAGCCCCCTCTTTCTCTATTCAACACGATCGCAACTACTTTCGAAAAATCAACTCAAGGGCAATTTTAATACCCTATTGTCAGATCCCATGAAATCATGTTCGTATAACGTAATAAATAGATTGTTCGCATATTGCAAACGCCGACGTACAAGGCTGTTGAAACTGCGTTAGGATGATTTTTCGAAAGTAGCTGCGATCGTCTTCTTTAATTGTAGGTTAAATTTAAGCTTACACTGGACTGGGTTTGTTCATGAAATCTACTGTTATCATGAGGTTGATTGTACTTTTTCCTTCTCGAGTAGGATATAACTGCCCTCACCCTTCGAAGAGAGATTTACGCCCAAATCTGTAGACTAACCCGTGTAGCCAAATTGGCAATGTCAAACTGTAACCCGATAGTCGGTGTACGCGGTAAAAGGGGTCAGTGTTTAGGGGCTTATTGAGTTGAAGGAAGGGGGCAATTTTTGTCTTTTATTTGCCTCAGTCATTTTTTTTAACGAATCATATCTCGGTCGTCTCGAATGTCTCAACTCGATCAGGAAAAAGAGAGTTATTCATGGAAGGAAGAAGAAGCAAATGAATGATCTGAGGACGTGTTTCCACTAATGCGGAGCACCCTCGACGCGATCTATAGTAATATGGTAAATTTGATAACGCGCTTAATACTTTTTTCCTAGGTGCCATATGGTTGCTCCCTCGCAGCCTTTTGGAAAAACATAGATCTAGGACAACAGCACCTAAATAACAATGTTACATAATACATAATGTAAAATATAATATGGAATAGTAATATTAACAAGGCTAAATGTACTACAAAATAACAACATTGACATATATATTATCTGCTTAGAGGGGTATATTGTTGTTAGCGTATCAAATATATTTATTATTGTTTACACTCTTAAGTGTTTAAATGTAGCATGTTATATTATCGAGCGGTGTTGACAGAGCAAATTCCGTAAAATTTTACTTTTACAATTTGTTAAACCCGTTGACAAGATGATGATATCCAAAATGCGCTGGGAGACATCGTGTATGTTCTAAAATCTAAATGCTTTTCAATTCCAAATGTTGCTGTTGAAGATGATATGTTAATATTATGATAGTAATGATGATGATGATGATGATGATGATGATGATGATGATGATAATGATGATGATTGATGATGATGATGAGGATGATGACGATGGTGATGATCAATCATATTATTATTATCATTATTATTGTTATTATCATTATTATTGTTGTTGATATTGTTGTTGTTGTTGTGGTTTGTTGTAATTGTTATCCGAAAAATATATCCCAGGCTAAAAAAGAAAAAAATATAGTTTGGGGATTGAATTATTTGGTGGCATTTAAAAACTGCGTTTTTATTATTCATGTAATCTATATCTAAATGATGAACATGATTAACCCTCAATGTTGTGACTTTCCACGAAACATACATGTACATGACCTTTTAGGACTGTCTGTTTTGGCCAAACTAGTTTATCATGAACCCTTCGCAACAATGTCACCTTCCTGTGTCGAAATACTCGTATTTCATTCACTCACTTCCCAACATGCTTCATTAGATTTGCATAGTAGTGACGTCAGAGCCCCTGCCGGGGAGGCGGCGACATGAAACTTGGTCACTCGTTCATTAAAATCCATCAAGCGTTTGTTATTATATTTATTTTTGTATACAACTCTCTCTCTCTCTCTCTCTCTCTCTCCCTCTCTCACTCTCTCTCTCTCTCTCTCTAGTCCTCCTCATCCTCCTCCTCCTTTTTTTTTACCGGATCTCCCCTCTCTCCATTAATTTATCTCATAATATCATCCCTCTATCACCTTTCACCCTCAATTCTCTTCTCCCTCTCTATTTATTATCTTGCTAGGGTTTATTTTGTTCCTTTCTATTTTGTTCTCTTTCCCGACCTCTGTACCCTCTCATCTTCCCCATGATCATTTCTATGTCTACCACTCTTGATTTAAATCCCCCTCTCCCCTCCCTCCCTCCCTCTCTCCATCTCTTTCTCTCTCCTTCCCCTCATCTCTCTACCAAGTCCACCCCTCTCACACTTTCTCCCTTTTCACCCCCTTCTTTCTTACTTTCTTTCCTCTATCCTTTCACTCTTATTCATTTCTTCTTCTTCCTCTTTCCGCTCCCCCTCCCTCCCTTTCTCTCTCTCTCTCTCTCTCTCTCTCTCTCTCTCTCTCTCTCCCCTCTCTCCTCTCTACACACCCCTTTTTTCCTCATTGATAGCATCTTTTCAGCTCCATATTCATAACGGAGGAAATATCGGAAGCCGACACCCACGCGCTTTACGCAAGACACATGACAGTTGGCTCGCGATGCACACACCGTGAACTTCACTGCATCCACTTAGTCTCGTTTCAGCATCTCATTTTTTAAAAACTTTAATAAGAAAGATAATGAACAAACTGTTTATGTATTGACATGATGGATGTTACTTCGACAAGGACACAATACAATACCTACTAGATATGATCAGCCATTTGCAAAACAAAAACAAACAAAGAGTATTTTTTTTAAAAATACAGTTTCTACCATGAGTGCGATTTTTAGGCTTATAAAAAAGTATATTTTGATATGAAAACTACTTTTCTGATTACAAATTCTGCCAAAATGAACGGCTTTTGTTTCTATGTCCTTGGGGGTGTTTCACAAAGACTAAGATCAACTTTAAGTTGAACTTAACTATGGCAGGCCATTCATGCCACTGTTTGCTCTCACCATTAACTAGGATTGGTCTCTCAAAGGAGGTACAAATCATGGTCACAACTCTAAAGCAGTTACATTTTTTGATAATTCATTATTGAAGTAAAAAATATTATCTAAAGATCATAATGACCCCCTGGGATAGTTTTTGGCGCTGCTGAAAGGGATTATCATTTCAAGGTATATGATTTTTATAAATATTAATCATCGTCAACATACATGTAGGAGGTTTTACGAGAAATACAGGAAAGGCAATTATAAAATACCTAGGTTGACAAAGGACTGCGAGCTACCATTACCTTTGTTCAGCGGATGACGTTGGCATAATTGTATAATGTTTACATATATTCTGAATTGAACGCTACGTCTAGCAAAATTGGAACGATAATAATGTGAAATTGGTGCCAATAGAAATAAAGAAATATCTGTAATGTTCATCATATTATTTAATTTTAATTAAACCCTCCTGTACCTCACGATACACGACTACTCAAAGCAGGAACGGTGTTAAAGATACTATGTCCCTTTTGCAGCCAACATCAAATTCTGTAGAAATTTGCAGGAATTTGCAGTGTCCAGTATTCAAATTATGCAAGGAAAGTTAGGAAACCCGTTACTTTCTAGACTTCCCTGTCAGACACTATTGAGTGAGTGAGTGACATCTTTTTTCTTTGGTAATCACATACATAAAATGAGCTGTAACAGGTACATGAGCATTTGTCTATATCAATAACCCACTACTTGCAATGGCCAAAATTAAACTGATTGAATCTTTGTGCAGCACAAAACGACCAACCATTCGGTACAAGGGTCTGAAAATCAGACTATTACTTAGGTGATTGCAATCACTTATGTCGATTCGACAACTGATGGTTGTTATTTTCCCACAAAAAGCCATTTCAAACCCTTTCGTTTTGAGGGAAGTTCTAAATAAGTATTGTCTTTCAAATGCTGTTGGAATTTAACCTTTTCATTTTTTTTGACCTGCAAATGGGGCATAGTACTTTAAAATCAAATAAATTGAATGTTACCTGTGACTTTGACTGTGGTGGTATTTTTTCCAATGAATCTCCCCATCACCTCCTCATTCTGCTTATAATTAGACATGAATATGCCGTCAATTAGATTATGATATTAACAGGAAAGAGTAACGCACTCGTCAGCGCTGGTTTGGCTAAGGTGGTCGTATAACTCTGTCGTCGTGAAATTTGTCATAATCATATTTTGATTCCGTTTTCTCATTATCCGGGGGAGCGCCAATTGAGAACTTGACAAGTTGTTAGAAACTGCTAATTTGGGACCGATTTAGCCTGGTGATGTGAGAAAGGTTGGGCTAAGAAGAAGGCTAGACGTTCAATTTGCGGTGGTAGTTTGGCACGTGTGGGATCGTTGTCAAATTGAAATGTTCCTGTATGGCGTGTGGAATTGTCAAAAGAGGAGACCCAATTTTTGATATCCTTTCCTTCACCTCTCTCGCGACACTCTGTCTGTCTCTCTGTCTGTCTCTGTCTCTGTCTCTGTCTCTGACGCCCCTCCCTCTCTCTGTCTCTATCCCATCCCCGTCTCTCTCTCTCTGTCTCTTCAAGTCTCTCCTCCATGCATTCGTTTCTTTATGTTCTTCCTATAACTCCTGTTAATATTCCTTTTTCTCCTTAGTCTCTCCATCTCCCAGTCTCCTTCTCTATTTGCCACTCTCTCCCTTCTCACCTCTCTCTGTGTCTCTTACGCCCCTCCCTCTCTCTATCTCTATCCCTCTCCCTCTGTCTCTCTCTCTCTCTGTCTCTTCAAGTCTCTCCTCCATGCATTCGTTTCTTTATGTTCTTCCTATAACTCCTGTTAATATTCCTTTTCTCCTCAGTCTCTCCATCTCCCAGTCTCCTTCTCTATTTGCCTCTCTCTCCCTTTCTTACCTCTCTCTCTGTCTTATTTCTCTCTTTCCATATTCCCTATCTCCCCTATCTCCATGCTCTCTTTCTCTTTTTCTTCCCCCTGTACTTAATATTTTGTTCTTCCCCTCTCTACCACCCTCACCAAGTATTTTCCCCATTACATTCTATTTCCCCTTCTGTGGGCCATCACACCTCTTTCTTTTTTTCCTTTTTTTGTTGTTTGTTCTCAGTCCCACGTGCTATCAGTATCATCACATTTGACGTGCAAATTCTTAGAAATTGTTATGAAGGATGTCCGCTAGCATATAGTGGCGTATCCAGAAAGTATTAATAGGGCGGCAAAGGTGGATCCAAGATTGTCTGAAGGAAGAGGCAAGGTTATTTATTTTATTTATTAAATTATCTATTAAATTATTGTTATTATTTTCTTAAATTTATTTATATATTTATTTATTCATTTATTTATTTATTCATTTATAATTATCATTATTATTTTTATTACAGTATTATTATTATTATTATTATTACATGTATTATTATTATTATTATTATTATTATTATTATTATTATTATTATTATTATTATTATTATTATTATTATTATTATTATTATTATTATTATTATTATTATTATTATTATTATTTGGGGGCTCCTTTTTGTGTATCCGCCTATGGGGGTTAATCCTCTCTGCATCGGTAGGTAGGGGTTCTACTTCGGTAGCCCCATAAGCGATAAACCCATTGCGAGTTGTATTATTTCTATATTACTACAGTCATAGGGAGTGGGTGAAGGGAGGGATGGGGGCTATGTCTGGATACGCCTCTGAGCATAAGTTTTGCTTTGTCAATCATCATCACTATCACTTACTGGAAGGCAGGGTATGGTGTAGAAAACGGCGGATAAACCATTTTGTAAGTGCTTACTGCTACTTCAGGCAAGGATGGATTTTCTTTGAGTGTTCTCCTCATGCCCTTTTTTAAAGGGATTGGGTATCTTTGTCTCAGATTCTAAACAAAATCCTGGATTTAGCTCATGCTGCAATCATAATTATAAACCTTTAGGTCAGTCAGGAATCCCATGACGCTTACAAGCCGATCGCTCGTCTGATTATCAAGATATTTATGATTGGAATTCGAAATTTCAAAAACCGTTTTCCCAACGGTTTTTATAACACTACAGTTTATTGGGAAAAATAAGTATGGTAAAACCGGTCACTCAAAGATTTTTACTTTTTTGAGGCACTTCATGACTATTTTGAAGCGCATTTTTTTAGGGTTTCAATATTACACCATATCACAGACGCTGATAACACGTAGGGCCATGCATCTCAGATTTGGCATTGTTAAACAATGGCTTTAAACAAAATTAGAGAATATAGTTGTTCTCCAAATTATAACAATAGGATGTATTGACACTGGTCGATCGATACTTACCATGCCTTCAAACCGAGCACAGGTTTGTCAATTTCGTGCTGAATTATTTCCGTCGAACGGGAATAATCCTGTTTGGCATCATACTCGCCTCAGCTTTTTGGATGCATTATGGCTTCATCTGTTCAACCCTAAATGCCTAATGAACAATAAATACAATATCTATTATCCTCTAATTTCCGATTTACGATATCCGCTGTATAAATAATTATTTCATCCAAGAATATTAACGTGAGTTTGTAAATAGTGCGATTTTATTACTGTCGAGATGGAGATAGATGCATGGGGAGAGAGAGAGATGGGGGAGAGAAATATAAGCAAATGGCGTGAAGGGATTATCGTTTAATTTGGCTTGGATTAGTTCTCGTTCTAGTCCAGGGTATGGTTCTATGTATTAGCTTAAAGGTAATTATCAATCCGTACGAATATGATGACATTTTACCAGAGTCATACCTGGTCTCAACAACGAGACCGAAATCTGACCGACATCTGACCGACAACAGACTGAACAGAAATGACATTATTCCGAATGGCCATGCAAGAATACAATCATGTAGAATCGGTTTTGAGTCGGTTTGGTGGTGGTGACAGGTACTTCGGTCACACCGCCAAACCGACTCCATACCGGCTACAAACTAACCGACGTTCGGCCATTCGGGATCATGATGTATTTTTTTTCTCGGTTTGGTGTCGGTTTCGCTTGTGTAACTGAGGTATAAAGCTATTAAAAGCTTCTCATCGGTCGGTTCCCAGACGTAAATAATCATATCTGATTGATACACACCTGTACAAACTAAATTACACTTTACACACATCGAAAATACACATGGAGGTAGAAACGCAGTGACTGTAATGTTGAACGAGTTGAAAAGGAGTCTGTAACATGCAATTTTTAGTAATTGTGGACGATTGCGCTTAAACGTAATCTTAGATTTAACTATTTCTCCTCCTTTTTGTCATAATTTAATGTTCTGCAGGATCTTAGGTCAAAGGAGACGGCAATATAGTATTATCTCGCTTTTGGACATAAACTACTAGTGAATTATGAGCGGTTCATCGGTGGCGCCGAGTTCGATTTCGAGGCTGGAGGAGGACGCACAGCCAAGCCCGAAAAGGCGGAAAAACTCGTCTACAAAATCACGGGAAAATGGCTTTAACAACAGCAGCAGCAACAGCGAGCCAACATCTAGCCTTCCTACGACATGCCCAGACGCGACCACAACACAGGGTGTCGACAACGGCAACATCGTCTCATCAACATCAACCGCAACTACTACCACAACCACATCTAAAGAGCGAGACACGTCAACAGAAGCAACACCAAAATCAGTATCTGGGACTGAAGTTGTGAACGGTGACGTCACAACGAGAGCGGAAAATGCAAATGAGGAGAGGGCGGAGTCAAAGTCAGCCAATGGGCAGGCGGGAGCGGAGAAGAAGGACCAATCAATGAGAAGGAATCAGTTTGGGGAGGTGTCAGACGGTCATATGGTGTTAGAGGATTGGCTGGAGCAATGGAGGAAGGGCAAAACAAGGTTCACCATGAAAGTCCCCAACAGGTCAGGGTTCAATTTCAGATCGAAACGTATGTATTCCATTGCACAGGAGGGGAGGGTGAAAATACCAACCCATCTCATGGCACCCTTGACCTTGTGAATTTCAGATGGCTAGTAAAAAGAATTATTTTCTGAAAATGTTCAAGCAAATGAATAATTGAATAAAATACTTTGTGCTCTTATGCTGTGTTCTGTACCATTTGGTTCTAGTTTCTAGTTGCCACTTTTGTATTGCTTGATTGGGGCAGTCACGCTTAGGGTGCAACGGGCATAAGACACTAGCATGCGTCAAACACGAACGCTTGACATCCCTTAAAAGCCGATATATTCAGGCTCTCAATTCTTAAATCAAAATTTGTTTATAATGATTATTATATTATTTACTTCTTGTAGAATGCTGGTGAAACACCACGATAGGCTGGTTGAAGGAAAGACCAACCCGGTATTCTTCTTGCCCTGCTGTGGGAAATCACTCGACATCAAATGGTAAATATTGACTTTCTCCTAGGCCTATGGCCCAAAAGAGCGTTTTGTTGCTATTGTCCAAGCCCTGTCGACAGAGGGCACATACACACCAAGTAAGATCATATTAATGAATAATGATGATAATAACAATATTAGTAGTAATAATAATAATAATAGTAATAGGCTTAACAATGATAATAATAATAACAATTTTGTTTATAAAGGAACGCCTCATCAGCTTTAATTTTCTTCTCCCAGAGGGCCCTGCATTTATTATTACTACCCCTGGGTGGAAAGTGGCGTATGCGGATTAATATCTTGCCACAGGAAGTTAGTGCCGGAAAAGGATTCGAAGCCTCAACCCTTGGGTTGAGATTCAAATGAATGAACCACTGCACCGCGGCACCTTCGCGTGTGTGCGTGTATAATTGGGTTTGTACAGACGTGTATCAATCATATATAATTATTTACATGTACGTCTGGGGACCGACCTTTAACGTCACCATCCAAAAGACGTGACTCAGTTTCGAACCTGCATCCTTGGCTGAATCAGTTTGTAACATCCATTGTTAGCTGGATTACAGGCACACGCCACAACGCTCTGTACATCTTATCATCTTTGAAAGGAGTATTTTCGTTACATTGTGATATATTGGAGGAAAGAAAGATAGATAAATAAATGAATGCAAAAAATACCGTATTCTTGAAAGCTTTATTGACAAGGCTAAAATGAAAAAGAAAATCCCAAATTTTCCCGAACGAAATTTATAAATGGGGGTGCACCTCCCCTAACATTGCCCCTGCTGATTACGACGTCGATATCTTTTGTTCGCAGGTTAGCCGATAAGGGTCATTCAGTGGTCGGCGTCGAGATCGCTGAGATGGCTTGTAGACAGTTCTTCGACGGTCATGACTTGAAGTACGAGGAGGAAGAGATCAAAGATGGACCAAAAGGAAAAATGTTCAAGGTATTTATCCAAGAAGAAAGGGGTCTTCGAAAGGCTTGATTGATGATCCTTTATTCATCAAATTGGCAACACTGGTATATTTTTCTTTTATGATTAACCTCCAGTGTTTTACTTTATACGAAACCATTGTATCTTACAGGAAGATACATGAACTTGAACATAAACTACGTCGTAATTTTGTTTTCTTTTCCAATTTGTGTACTTTGCAAAACGGGTATTCCAACTTTTAGTGTGTTGCCAATTTAAAGAATAGATGAGAGCTACCAAATAAAATCTGCTCGATAAAGCTACCCTTTAATTTAAGAAATGAATATTAACATTGTTGTATCTTTCATTTTGATCGACATAAGTGACTATTTTTTAAATGTTAAAGGAAAGAAGAAAACAGGAAATTGACAATGTAAAGGTGATTTAATGATACGAAGAAGTATGTTCAGTATGTGTTGTGTCACAAATTGTCTTATCATGCTTGCACATCGTGGATGTTTACTTTATTAAGAATTACGAAAAATATTATATTTCAGTATACGCGCAGAACAGTGTATGATATGTTCTTATCGTACGTGCACATTAGCCCACATTAGTGCGGAATACATTCAGCCCACACATAGCTACAATAGCAGGCAATACTGGATTGCCAGGGACTACTACAGAAGCATTTTCATTAAGCATGAGGATATAATTGGGGTATAACGAATAATTCCTCAGCTCTCTCCCTCCTGCACCTTCTCAAATCTCACCTCACCCCCTCTCTCAACGTCTCCCTTTGTCTCTCTTTCCCCTTCTCCCTTTCACTCTCTCTCTCACTCTCTCTTTAATTTCTATTCCCCCCTCATTTCCTTCCCTCTCGCCCTTAATCCCTATCTCTTTCGCGCTCTCTTTCTGTCACTCTCT
>CP137678.1:11240808-11286338 GCA_037976565.1 Mesocentrotus franciscanus
ATATACCAGGCGTATGCGTTCAAACCAGGATATGGTGCTCAAGGCTTCAGCCATCCCGCCCCATGAAAATGTTGAAAATATCAATATTCGGGAAATCAGTATCTTATCTTTGGGCACCAATGTGCTACAATTCGTAGTTAACATTGAGAAATGCATATCCTTTCTAGTGTATTTAAAGGATTAAAACATTATTTTTTTACAGGAATATTTCTGTTTGGATTACTCGCTTCGCTCGTGCGCAAAATTTAGAAACAAGACAATTCGGGCAAGAGCTGCAACCCCCTGGCGAATAGTACAGTTCTCCTTGAAAATTATTGAAATGGTTAGAAGGAAAAATTCTTCTTCTTCACTTTATTGGAAAGGCAATATTTCACCCTTCAAACAAAGCGATTCAATGAAGTAAAACAAATAATCTTCTTTTATCATTCCTTATCTTACCTGATGTTTAGGTCTACCGACGACAGATGGGAATACAGCCGTGGTGCATCGTCGCCTGCGAAACCAGCCTTACACATACCCGATCCGTTGTCAACGACCAGGGCTGTAACGTCATCTTCGAAGAAAGCCATCTTGGTTGTTGGTTTTGTTGCTGTTGTTGGGATCAACTTTGAGAATTGTACAGCAAATCTGCATATGGAACAAATGTGTTCATTATGTTTATTGCAAAAGAGTTTTTCCTGTTCGATTCGATAAAGCTTTTTTCAGTTTGATCATTTTATATTTGATACCTGTAGTGTCATAAATATCATGTATATAAGTATTAAAAACGCATTTATCATACAATTATTCTTTCTTTATTTTTAGCAAAGTTTCCATATCAGCTTTATATAGGATTACACAAAATAATGAATGGATTCATAGTTTCCGAATCATGTGATAGAGATAATTTGTGAAGAACAGACTACTCAAACTTGCTTGAATAGTTTTAGAATTAAACAAAATACACTAATTCAAATATGAAACAATTGATTAAGGAAATTGGTAAGTGGGATTAAAAAAAATTACTGATCTTACCTGCTAGAAGCTTGAAGTAGATTCAATACCTTTAGATTTATCGAAAATTCAAGACGAATATTGATATGCGAAATATGATGTAGGTTTCTTGCAGACCGAAGTAGATTGTATATATTGTTAGTTTGCTGGTAAAAAACCTCCTCGGATTGTCAAGATTGTTGGAAGAATGCAGATTCACCTGTTGATATCGTAAATTATTGTGAAGGGTTGAACTGTCGAGTTCTGATGAAAATTGGAGACTCGCTGAGCCCTTTTATACATTTAGGACCAACTACTCACTGGGCGGTCACTTTGTATTGTAAATAAAAGCAGGGGTTGTTGAATAAACATGAGGTGATGCGCGCGCATCAGTTAAGCTCGGCCTACTAAACTAAATTTGTATGACACATCGCGATTGCGCAAAGTCCAAAGATAAAGGGTACAGACAATACTTGCATGAAGCTCGTCACTTATGTATGCAAATGTAATCATATTTATTCTATATTTCTCATGAATTATGGGTTTCAATTTTCAGCACACTCTTATAATATGTCTATATAAAAAAGGGGTAAATTCGCACACAGCAAGTCGAACAATTAAACGTTAGAAGCTATTTACGGCGAAAATGGGCAATGACGATTAGACAAATATTATTAGTCGGGTGGTTATTAATATCGTATTCAAATTGTCGAAGAACTTGACTTCTATATATGGGAATAATAACGCTAGGAGAGTGAGAATCCGATGTTTAGACCTCCGCATTCATAAATCGTCTATCTGGATTATTTATCTCTCTTTTATCTCTCTCTCTCTCTCTCACTATCTTTCTCTTTATCTAGCTCTCTCTCTCTCTCTCTCTCTCTCTCCAATTACCCCCTTCCTTATCAATATTGCCTGCCTCTATTTATCCCTCTTCCCAATATTTCTCTATATCGCCCTTTCTGAATTTCTTCTCTCCCTTTCTCTCTCTCTCTCTCTCTTTCTATCTATCCTCTCTCTCTCTCTCTCTCTCTCTCTTTATATTTGCCTCTCCTCTGCACCATTCCCCTTTCTCTCCCCCTCTCTCTCTCTCTCTCTCTTTTTCTTTCCTTCTCCCTTTCTCTCTAATCTTTATCCTCTCATCTCGCTCTCCTGATGTTCCTCTCTTGAGTTTTTCCTTTGACTCCAAAAGATCTCGAAGATAACAAAAATTAATAGAAATGAGGAAAAAGGGTGATAAATATGATTTAAAAATGAAAGCAGAAGATAACGAAGGTAAATACGGCATAAATTTAGAATGGGTAAAATAAAATATTGGAAAGAAAAGTAATAAGAGTTTGAAAATAATGGGGAAAAGAATTAAAACAAAAACATAATGGCAAGGAAAATATACATACTCCAGAAGAATAGAAAGCTGTGAATATAATGACTCACAAAAGTAGGCAAAAGTTGAAACATATTAAGTAAGAAAAAGGCCGGAAGTTTTGTTATTTACTCTATCGATAACAAATGCTATTTCGGCTGATATCTGAACCCTATCCTAAAAAAAAAATAGGGCATAGTTTGAAGAAAGAAATTGTTTTACATGGCACACGATGCGTCAGTTTGTTTGATAACAGATTTAGCCTGATAGGGTAGTCATTTGTAAGTTCAAAGAAATCGCAAAAAATATATGAAGATTATATCTTCAATTTTGCTCAATAGTCGTACCATATACTGTCCAGTTTGACCTATAGGCTACTGTTGAAAAAAAAGTTTAAATGAGTCATTAAAAGTTAACAAAATAAACCTTTGAACCTCATTAGCATATGGGTATTCCCCTTTTTGATGATCAACAGTTGCTGTCTTATATAATAGACCCGTACTGTGCTCATGCGAGTGCTGTTTGCGTAATTAGTCATCTTTAAAATCGGGGGAATACCCTAAACCAGCAAATGCAGCGCATTACACCCTGAAGAATTTTAGTCTCAATTTACAAACCCATTTACGCTTATGACTTTCCGACAGTTATCCATCAATATCTCCACATTATTTTGTAGGTTCTGAGTTAATAAAATTAATAGTGCAAATGTTAATGCACAGGTGATTTATTTTCGGATATAATCATTGGGGACTGAATCAACTTGAATAAACTTGAAACACTTGAAATAGTAAACGTGAGCGAAATATCAAAGGGCTTTACTAAATCTCCTCCCATTCAGGAAAAACAAACACGGACAGTAGCATGATAACACTTTAGCATTATTTTGTTTATTATAATTGACATCATCGCCAACACACACACACACACAAACACACAAACACACACACGCACACACACACACACACTCTCTCTCTCTCTCTCTCTCTCTCTCTCTCTCTCTCTCTCTCTCTCTCTCTCTCTCTCTCGTCTCACTGTATGAAATCGTTGAAACAAATGCTATTTACAGTCTGTTTCTAAGACTAGTTATTCGTGTCCGTAGCGGAGTGTAGCCAATATACATTGTTTATTATGCAAATCGTATGTGTTTATAGACTGTTCCAGTCGGCCACTACGAGTGCCATGCAGTGTGATGCAAATAATTGATATTCTGTGAAGAATTTTGGATCTGGGCGCTGTGCCTACAAAAAATGGACAAACGCCGCATCAGGTTAAATTAGTCATAGATAGTAGATAAGTAGCCCTACATGTAGAGACGACTGGCAAAATAAACAAAATGATTATGTTGATCGCCCCACTGCCCCGCGAACAATGTACACAATGATACACAAAACAGCGAATAGTCTTGGTCATAGCTTTTATAAATTTATTATTGAAGTCTGCGTTTATCACACCCTTAAATCGTTATTAGCTCCTTGGCGTCATTTTTATTGTTCATGTAAAATGATTTTTGTTTGTATTCAATTCTTTCTCGGTGATAAAGCATTTATAGTCCTAATTTTTTTGCAAAAGTTATCTGTTTCAAGATTTGTTATATAAATAGTCTTTAGGAATCAATGGTATTTGCAACAAATGTATCCTTACATGGTGGGAGAACTTATCCCCATTCAAAAGACGTGGAATTCAACGCTTTTTTAGAATATAAATGTAATTTGATGTACTTATAAGGTAATAATGTGGAAATACTGATCGAAGTATCTATAAAGTTCATTTGTATTGGCAAAGTGGTTGGCTTCTGACCATTTTCAATTTTCTTTACAAATTATGAAATATTGATTCTAGTGTTCAGAGTTCTTTTAATTTGATATTAAATTATATCTTTTAGTACAAGGTTTCCCAGAAAACGCTCCCGAATTATCTTTATCGAAATTTGTCGCAGGAAAAAGGGTTACTTCATAAGTACAAGGGGTCTGTAAAAAAGAACTATCTCTTCACCCTTCGTATTTTTACGTAACGCGCTCCATACTGGTATAAGGGTATTCCCCGTTTTCATGATGATTCATTACGCGTACTACCTAACACTTGTTATGCCCACAACGCGCATGAAGGGCATGTAAGACAGTTAGTCATCACAATTGGGGTGGCCCATATGATAATGAGGTTCGAGGGTTGACTTTGGGTGGACTTCTCTTATTCACGTTTAGTGAGTCATTTAAACTTTGTTTTTCAAAAATAGTCTAGGTCAAACCGGGCAGTATAGAATGGCTATTGAACAAGTTTTCGTTATCTCGATTTGCGATTTCTTTTAAAAACTTATGAAATACAGAATGACTACCCTATTATGCAAATAAATCTTTTATCAAACAAAATGATCAGAAGTAAGATTTATTTATTTTTAGGTTAGGGTAGAGATATCAACCGGAAATTAATTTCTTATCAAAATAGTAAAGAACAAAACTTCCGGCCTTTTTATTACTTCAACTCAACTTTGGCTTACTTTTTTTTACTCACAATACCCTCGGTTTTTCTATTCCTCTGGCATGTGTGGAGTAGGTCTAATTCATCATTGCCATGATGTATTCATATTCCTTTCCCTCACATTTTTCAATTCTTCATTCATTGTTTATTTTCTTAATAATTGTTACTTCATTTCCACCTGTTTGTTTTTTATCTTCTTCTGTATGAATAGTTATTATTTGTATATCTTTTCTCGTGTAGGATATTATTAGGTTTCTTTTTTAATCTTAAAGCCCCACTGCACTACTTGTAGCTATTGTACCCTCTATATAGCAAACAATGCCTAAGCGGTACCTATTGGTCCACATGGTCCCCCTTTTCTTATCTGATTTGATGAAATAACCAGCTTTCAGTGAACACGCAGGGAGATACAATCCCTCCTGGCCTCCCATTTGCAGGCCGAAAAAATGAAAAGGTTACATTCCAACGGCATATGAAAGATAATACTAATTTAGAACTTCCCTCAAAAGAAAAGGGCTTGAAAATGTATTTTTGTGAGAAAATAACGACCGTTAGTTGTTGAATAGAATTTAGCGAGCGCGCGTTTAATTAAATAGTCTGATTTTTAGGCCCTTGTACCGAATGGTCGTACGTTTTGTGCTGCGCAAAGATTCAATCAGTTTAATTTTGGCCATTACAAGAAGTGGGTTATTGATGTAGACGAATGTTTATGTACCCTTTACAGCTCATTTTATGTATGTTATTACCAAAGAAAACAAGAAGTCAGTCATTCACTCAATAGTGTCTGACAGTGAAGTCTAGAAAGTAAACGGGTTTCCTTGCATAATTTGAATACTAGGACACTGCTAAAGTTTACATTTCACAGATAGGACATACGTGCAAAGGCCTTCGTGACATATTCATAATTCCTGCAAAGTTCTACAGAATTTGATGGTGGCTGCAAAAGTGATACACTACCTTACCTGGTAATGAGCGTTTGAAGTTGGTATAATAGTATAACCCTTAAATGAATGTATATAATTTGATGATGTCATCATATTATTTTTTTCTTTATTAGATCAACATGTCATTTACTTTTGCAGTGAGACATATCAAGAAACTCTCAGTAGCTTTGGTTTAATTAAAAAAAAGTGTGAATGTTTCATATTATTGGTTTTATGAAATAATGATTGTAATTTAGCCAAAGGCTAAATTACAAATGCATTTACATACTTTAAAACATTCAAAACATCAAACAAATTAAGAAGATCATACACAATATTATAGAAATACATATATGAATGCAAATGAAAGGAACTATACATGTATAATGATAACATCTAAGTATTGCGTACAAACAAAAACAATTTGGGAATTAAAATATAAATGTTCACTTTTCATCAGGATCGAAAGGCTTATATATAGTAACTTAAGTTGTATCTGATGGTCAAAATTAATAATAAATGGATATTTTCTTTAATAAGCTTAATTAATGGAGTCTAGAAGTACGAGGTTTCTATTAAAAATACAAATAAAGGTATAATCAAAAGGAACAAACATGAATTATAAAATCGATCTGAGTAAAATTTACAAACAAATCAATACAAATTCACAAGTGATTATATAGCTATGAGTTCTCAATCATAAAAAATAAACTGGCAAGTGATGTGATCAATAAAGTACAATAATTAAAATGGGTATTCTTAAACTTAAGAAAGACTTGAAACGTAAATTAAATGAGTGTAAAAGAACGTTCGGCGTTCTATTGACAGTACAATAAATATATAATATACAATCAGAGATTGACTTGTACAAATGTAAATTATGCTATTAATCTAATTTAAGCATGAGCTAGCAATTCCATCTAAAAATATTGCACAAAATGAGATTCATATATAGGTTTGTAAAACTCAAGGATTATTTCTGGTTTAAAAGTCTCACAAGAAATGGGAGAGCCCTTGTCCGATAGCGCTCTGTTCTACATTTCATAGGCCTGTACTGGTCACTGAAACGGAGTGCACGAAGTTCAGACTGCTTAGGGGGCAACCATTGGGGAAAGTTTGACAAATGAAGGAGTGTCCTTCTTCATTGTCTACATTTTAGCTTGCCTTGTTTGCTTCATTTCGTTTCAAATTTACCAAATTGGCAGCGAAACATATCTTTATGTATAGAAGAGCAATGTATTCGTTAAACAAAACATACAGGCCATACAACCAGTGAACACTAAGCTAGTCATTTTTTTTTTTTAATCGGGGAGGGGATAGTTTCATAAACACCTATAAGGATATTAGATTACGAAAACAGATATTGATTTTTCATAAAATATTCTAACCTACCAATTATTATTCAATTAATTGTTACCAATTGTCTTCTTAAGAAGTCTGTGTTTTGTTGCGTTTTGGGGGTCTTCTTTTTTCTTTTCTTGTACGCAATGCGTTGATGTAAACATGCATATGACATATCGACTGAAAAGGGCTATTTGTCTTGAAAAAAAAATATACATGTTTGACGACCCCACTACCTTTTATTAATTTCATCAAAATAATATCTCTCTCTCTCTCTCCATCTCTCTATCTCTCCTTTATTCCCCCTATTTTGTTATATTTTTCACTTTCTATTTTTCCCGTCTTCGATTGATTTCATTTCTCTTCATCTATATATCTCTCTCTCTCTCTCCCTCTCTCTCTCGCGCTCTCTCGCACTCTCTTTCTCTCTCTCTCTTTCACACACACACTCTCTCTCTCTCTCTCCCTGTCTCCTTCAATCTTGTGTTCGTATTGTGTTTTTACAGACGTGTGTCAATCAGATATGATTATTAGGGACTTTTAGATTTGCACGACGAGAACGTGGACTGCCACGTGAGACAATGTGACGTCCTTTTAAGGCACTGGCAGGCAATCCTTTTAAGGCAATGTTACGTCCTTTTAAGGCACTGGCAGTGCAGTCCACGTTCTCGTTGTGCAAATCTAAAAGTCCCTATTTACGTCTGGGGACCGACCTTTAAACGTCACCATCCGAAAGACGTGACCCAGTTTCGAACCTGCGTCCTCGGCTAAATCAGTTTGTAACTTCCACTGTTAGCTGGATTACAGGCGCACGCCACAACGCCCTCTCTTTCTTTTCCTCTTGCATACTTATACCAGTTGTCTACATTTGTTTTTCTTCCTCCTCTCTCGCGCTCTCTCTCTCTCTCTCTGTTATTATTATGGAGTCTTTGCAGAATTTGGATTAGAATTGTAAATATTTATTTCATATATACATACAATATTCTAGCTTTCGAGGTAATCAATAGTGACAGTATGAAAATAATTTATTTACATATAGAGTCAAAATGAACGCCAGCAATCTTTTATATACAGATATATAACTATTCATCTATCGACACACCAGCGTGATCATTCATGACGGTGGTGGCATATATCTTTTGCATTTATGTGTATTTTAGGGTAAAGAGGTTTTTAATTGATATGAATAAATAACAATTATTCCTAAAAACATTTCAATATAATTAATCAAATGAACAGACGAATCTAATACGATTATTAAGTATAAATAAGTGAAATATATATGAAACATTCAAAACATTTTATAATACTGTCTGCTGGTACGAAAAGATATTTCAACAAAAAAGTAAAGTGTAATAAAATAAAATACTTTACATGTTATTTACACTCTTAATGCACAACTATTTTATTTGTACATTAAAAAGTCGTAGGTGTATGATAAATAAACAATTATCACAGTTATGTCCTAGATCTGGGCCATGTTTCATGAAACTTTTTATCAATAACAAATTTGCCCTCAGCCGATCAGATGCCATGATTTCAGTAGCTTATAACAGTAGCTTGTAACTTATGAAACAGGGCCCCGTGGTTCTTGGCCTGAAATTTCGACTAGATTAGGGGTCATGATGGGAGAAAAGATTATTCAATTCATTCTATAGTCAATGGAATAGGAAAGATATGACTACATATTTCAAGTTGCATTCACATAAAAAGTAAAGAAAATTCAGCCATCATATCGACTGAATATTTTATAAGTATGCTGCTTGTAACTCTTCTGAAATCCTCTGGGGAGGGGGGAGGGGATGCGGCTAACAACGTTAAGAACCAATAGCATATTGTTTATTTTTACGGAAGTTTCAGAACAAACCATCGTTTCGCAGAGTTCATGAAATATATTCTAAAAGCACTTACTAGGTTCTAGGCCCTTTTAGAATTGTCAAGAAATTGTATTTCAAAACTCCCAAAACATCGCATCATTATTTTGGCAAAAGTTCGGAAAATCTTATTAAAATCATTTTCAGTGAACGACCTGTCTCACATGTTGGAAGGAAATCCTGTTCAAAATATTTTCCTTATCATTCTGTTTAGAAGCATTTTCTATGAACGATCCCTGGTCCACATTCATCGTACTCCTGCTTGCTGATCCACATGTTCTGAAAGGTGGAGAGAGAAGCCAAGATGGAGCCCCCGATCCACACGGAGTACTTTCTCTCAGGAGGAGCTATGATTTTGATCTTCATTGAGGGTGGAGTCAGGGCGGAGAGCTCCTTGTGCATCCTGTCAGCGAATCCTGGAAACATAGTGGAGCCACCAGACAACACCGTATTGGCGTAAAGGTCCTTGCGGATATCGATATCGCACTTCATGACACTGTTGTAGACTGTCTCGTGGATGCCGGCCATCTCGTGGCCGAGGAAAGACGGTTGGAAGAGGGACTCGGGAGCACGGAATCGCTCGTTGCCGATGGTGACGACCTGACCGTCGGGGAGCTCGTAGCTCTTCTCGAGTGACGATGACGACGCAGTGGTTTGCATCTCCTGATCGAAGTCGAGGGCGACGTAGCACAGTTTCTCTTTGATGTCGCGGACTATTTCTCGTTCGGCTGTTTGGTGAGAGGTGGAAAAGACGAACACGTTTAGATCCGAGGCAAAATTATTATTATATGGTCATCATGGTCATCCTCATTCTCGAATAGCTCGTGAATGATTTTCAATTGACTATACAAAATGTCACAACATATGACTAGGCCTATACTATAAACATGATGCATAACTAAACAAAAAAGGACAACACTATTCGTAAATGATACTAAGCTAATCAAGTACGATTTGTTATACTGAATTTCATAGGCAAATTTTTGTTCTTAAAGGGGTACATTACGAGAAATCAGAGAATGAAGGGGCAAATCCAATTGGTGTTCAAGGGGATGGCTAGTCCAGATTCAGTCCGTTCTTTGTTTTTATTCTTCTATCACACACATCAACCACACATACAGCGCGGTCTCTCCACTGATCGCGCGATCCCCTACATTTCCGTTATCGGGGTACAGAATGAGAGGAATGGCTAGGTTTACTTTCAACGTTGAGGGTGTGTTATTTTATCAGCTGATTGGGTGCGCGACACGGAAACGGTACAGAGGCTGGACTAGGGGATGGCCAGTTGTAGCCAGTTGTTCGGCGCCCCTGATCAGTTTATCGAATCGTCTCAAATTTGCGGTTCATCAAAATGTAATTACCGTACCAAAGTGTTTCAAGTAAGACCCCTTTTGGGGGAGGGGTGTATTTTTTCCCGTCATTCCTCTACGCTTTGCAATTGCTAAAACCACCTATTAATAACTAATAAAAGACATTTTTGTATAACTTACCGGAACTGACAAATGAATATCCTCGTTCAGCGAGAATCCTCATCAGATAATGCGTAAGATCACGCCCAGCAAGATCAAGACGAAGAATGGCATGAGGGAGGGCGTACCCTTCATAGATCGGTACTACATGGGAGACGCCATCACCAGCATCAAAGACGGTTCCGGTTGTCCGACCTGAGGCGTAGAGGGACATGACAGCTTGGATAGCTACGTAGAAAGCTGGTGTGTTGAAGGTCTCAAACATTATCTGTAGTATAAGAAATAAGATGATATTTCATATTAATAAACAAGCTTTTAATGAATGATAAAAACGTTTTTTTAATGTAGAATAATCAAGGAATAATTACATTATTGAAAAAGAAAAAAAACTCAATTGTCCATTAAACAAAGCGTTTTCATTTCAGGCTCTTTTTCGTCAGAAACTTTTCCTGTAGATAAAGAGGCGTTCGTGTTAGTTAAAAATAAATCAGCTACAGCATGTAACCGAGAAAAGCAAGACATAACAGAGAACGAGAGAGAGGAAATGGATTATTACCTGTGTCATCTTTTCTCTGTTTGCTTTGGGATTCATCGGAGCCTCAGTGCATAGTATCGGGTGTTCTTCGGGGCGACACGGAGCTCGTTGTAGAAGGTATGATGCCAGATCTTCTCCATATCGTCCCAGTTTGTGACGATACCGTGTTCGATTGGGTATTTGAGGGCCAGAATTCCTCTCTTGCTCTGGGCCTCGTCACCGACGTAGCTGTCTTTCGGACCCATGCCAGCCATGATTATCTAGTAAGAATATACGAAAGAAATATGACTTCCACTAACTATTCACTTTTTAATTTTATTCAGTTGCTTTTTAAGCTCTGGTGTAAGTTATTAATTATGATTACAAAATACAGGATACAAGACAGCATATAAGGATATACCAGGATATATGGCTCGAGGCTTCAGCCACCCCGCCCCCTGAAAATGTTGAAAATATCAATATTCGGGAAACTGTTATCTTATATTCGGGCACCAAAGTGCTATAATTTGTAGTTAACATTGGGAAATGTATACTTTCTAATGTATTTTAAGGATTAAAACATTTTTTTTTGCATAAAATATATTTGTTTGGCTTACTCGCTTCGCTCGTGCGCAAAATATCGAAACTAGACTATTCGGGCAAGAGCTCTCAGCCCCTGTCGAAAAGTACAGTTCTTCTTGAAAATTATTGAAATGGTTAGAAACAAAAAAATCTTCTTCTTCTTCTTTCTCTTCTTCTTCTTTATTTTATTGGAAAGGCAATATTTCATCTTCAAACAAAGCGATTCAATGAAGTAAAACATTCAATCTTTTTTACCACTCCTAATCTTACCTGATGCTTAGGTCTACCGACGACAGATGGGAAGACAGCTCGTGGTGCATCGTCGCCTGCGAAACCAGCCTTACACATACCCGATCCGTTGTCGACGACCAGGGCTGTAACGTCATCTTCGAAGGTAGCCATCTTTGATGTTGGTTTTGTTGCTGTTGTTGGGTTCAACTTTTAGAATTGTACAGCAAATCTGCATATGGAACAAATAATGTGTTTTGAGTATGTTTATTGCAAAATATGTTTCTTGTTCGATTCGATTAAAGTCTATTTTCAGTTTGATCGTTTTATGTTTTGATTTTTGCCCCTAGTGTCATGTATATATAATGTAGAAACATCAAAACGGGTTTAAATAGGATTTAAACAAACGAAGTGATTCATAGTTTCCGACTCATGCAATATAAAGTAATTGTGAATAACTGACAACTCAAACTTGCCTGTGCTTGAATAGTTTTAGAATCACAAAGACCTAATCAAATAGGAAACAATTATTTAAGGGGGATGATAACTGGGATTAAAGAAAATTAATGATCTTACTTGCTAGTAGCTTGTAGTAAATTCAATACCTTTAGATTTATCGAAAATTCAAGACGAATATTGATATGCGAAATATGATGTAGTAGATTGCATCTATTGTATGTTTGCTGGTAATAATCCTTCTCGGCTTGACAAGATTGTTGCAAGAATGCACTGAGATGCACCTGTTGATATCGTAAGTTTCTGTGAAGGGTTGAACCGTCGAGTTCTGATGAAAATTGGAGACTGGCTGAGCCCTTTTATACATTTAGGAACAATTTACTCTCCTCGGAGATATTAGCTAATTGTCCAAATAAGGGAAGATCTATTACTCAACAGCAGGGGTTGTTGAATAAACATGAGGCGATGCGCGCGCATAAAGCTCGGCCTGCTAACTAAATATGTATGGCACATCGGGATTGCGCAAAGTCCAAAGATAAAAGGGGTATAGACAATCCTTGCATGAAGCTCGTCACTTATGTATGCAAATTTAATAATATTTATTATACATTTCTGGTGAATTTTGGGTCTCAATTTTCAGCACACTCTTAATATGTCCATATTAAAAATGCGCATATTCGCACACAGCAAGTCGAACAATTAAACGTTAGAAGCTATTTACGGCGAAAATGGGCAATGACGATTAGACAAATATTATTAGTCGGGTGGTTGTCAGTTTATAATCGTATGCAAATTGTCGAAGAACTTGAATTCTATATATGGGAATAATAACACTAGGAGAGTATTTGTAGCGAATGGAAGTGAGAATCCCATGTTTGGGCCTCCACATTCATAAATCGTCTATGTGGATTACTTATTACTTTACTTGCTCATTTCTATGTTTTCTTTTCTACTCTCTCTCTCTCTCTCTCTCTCTCTCTCTTTCCGTCTGTCTCTCCAATTACCCCCTCCCTTATCAATGTTGCCTGCCTCTCTTTATCCCTTTCCCCAATATTTCTCTATATCGCCCTTTCTTTCTTCCCTCCCTCCCTCCTCTCTCTCTCTCTCTCTCTCTCCCTCCTTCTCCCTCTTTTTCTTTATCTTTAAAAAAAATTATCTTTGCCTCTCCTCTGCAACCAATCAAAAACCAATAAATTTTTGATGCAGGATATAATAAACGTTAGCGCAATATCATAGGGCTATAACCTCCTCCCATTCCGAAGGCAAAGCAAACAAGGACAGTTGCATT
Source organism: Mesocentrotus franciscanus (assembly GCA_037976565.1). NCBI lineage: Eukaryota > Metazoa > Echinodermata > Echinoidea > Camarodonta > Strongylocentrotidae > Mesocentrotus > Mesocentrotus franciscanus. Next base: position 11,254,294 of record CP137678.1, read on the forward strand.
GATGAGTTGATGACACTGGGCATATTTTCCCGTTCTAATTGACAGCATCCCCACCCCCTCTCTCTCTCTCTCTCTCTCTCTCTCTCTCTCTTATACGACTCATATAGATGACATGTTTGAACACACAAAGTAAATTCATTTGCTATTTTAAGTCTGTTTCTAAGACTAGTCATTCTTGTTCGTTGCTGAGGGTATTACAGTAGCGGAGTTTAGTAGGGCAATATATATTGTTTAGTATGCAAATAGTTTATGTTTATTGACTATTTCCTTTTGCCCTACATTGATTTTTTATTATGACATTAAGATAAAAACAATAATAATAACAACATTTATAATGCGCACATATCCACCCCAAGAGATGCTCAAGGCGCCTAACAAGGTAAATACATTAAACATAAGAAAGTACATGAAAAGTTACAGAGAACGGAAATAATTTAACATAATTAAATATAATTAAACAACGTTAATTACATCAGATTGTGAAATACACTACGTATTAACTAAGGAATTCAGACATTAGGTTTTCAAATTTTTTTTGGAACAAATTTTGATTGGCTGACATTTTGATTGAATGGGGTAGGGAGTTCCATAGCCGGGGTGCAGCAGCTATAAAAGCTCTGTCACCCCAACTCCTCTTTGTTCTCAATTGTATTAAATTTGTTGAATTGGAGGAACGAAGACCTGCACAAGAACTTGAACTTGAAGAAACCCCGAATAATATTCTACACGAGAAAAGATTACAAAAAATAACTATTAATACAGAAGATCAAAAATAATTAATTCGACATAGATTCAGACAGGTGAAAATGAAGTAATAATTATGAATAAAAGAAATTAAAATGAATTTGAAAATGTGGGGAAAGGAATTAGAAAACATCATGGCAACGATGAATTAGACCTACTCCACACATGCCAGAGGAATAGAAAAACTGAGATTTCAATGAATCACAAACAAATATATTCCAAAGTTTAATTGAAGTAAGGAAAAGGCCAGAAGTTTCGTTCTTTACCGTTATGATAAGAAATACATTTCCGGCTGATAGCTCTTCCCTATCCCAAGGATAAATAATTATAAGAAGGCCAAAGTTTTAAAAGATTTGTTTTAGATGACACACGATGTGTCATTTTACTTCTATCTGATTATTTTATTTGATAAAAGGTTTATTTGCATGAGAGGATAGTCTATATTTCATAAGTTTAATCAAATCACAAATCGAGATAACGAAAACGTGTTCAATAGCCGTACCATGCTGTCCGGTTTGACCAAGACTATTGTTGACTGTAAAAACAAAGTTTTAAATGACTCACTAGACGTGAATAAGAGAAGTCCACCAAAAGTCGACCCTCGAACCTCATTAGCATATGGGCAACCCTCTTGTGATGACTAACTGTCTTACATGCTCTTGTCATGCGCGTTGTGGGCATAACTTGTTAGGTAGTACGCGTAATGAATCATCATGAAAACGGGGAATACCCTTATACCAGTGTGGAGCGCGTTACTTAAAAATACGAAGGGTGAAGAGATATTCTTCATTTACAGACCCCTTGTACTTATGAAGTAACCCTTTTTTCCTGCGACAAGATTTCGATAAAGATAATTCGGGAGCGTTTTCCGGGAAACCTTGTCAAGGTATAAATAAATATAATATCAAATTGAAAGAACTCTGAACGCTAGAATCAAAATTTCATAATTTTTAAAGAAAAATTGAAAATGGTCAGCGCGGCCAACCACATCGCAAATACGAATGAACTTTATGGATACTTCGATCAGTATTTCCACATTATTACCTTATAAGTACATCAAATTACTTTTATATTCGAAAACAGCGTTGAATTTCACGTCTTTTAAATGGGAATATATTTATTGCAAATACCATTGATTCCTAAAGACTATTTATATAACAAATCTTGAAACAGATAATTAGGACTATAAATGTTTTACCCCCGAGAGAGAATTGAATACAACAGCATGTTACAATAACAATAAAAAAAATGATACCAAGGAGCTTAACTATTTAAGGGTATGATAAACGCAGACTTCAATAATACATTTATAAAGGCTTTGACCAAGACTATTCGCTGTTTTGTGTTTACATTGGTGTTCTACATTGTCATCATTGTGTACATTGTTCGCTGGGCAGTGGGGCGATCAACATAATCATTTTGTTTATTTTGCCAGTCGTATCTACATGTAGGGCTATTTATCTACTATCTATGACTATAATTTATCTGATTCAGCGTTTGTCCAATTTTTTTGTAGTCACGGCGCCCATTTAAGAAATCAAAAGGTTCGCGTCACCCAATCCAAAATTCATCACAGAATATCTATTTTGCATCACATTGCATGGCACTCGAAGTGGCCGACTGGAACGGTCGATAAACGCAAACGATTTGCATAATAAACAATGTATATTGCCCTACTACCCTCCGCTACTGTAATATGCCCCGCATCGGACAAGAATAAATAGTCTTAGAAACAGACTTTAAATAGCAAATGAGTTTACGTTATGCGCTCAAACATTTCATCTATGAGTCTGAGTCGTATTATCTCTGGAGAGAGAGAGAGAGAGAGAGAGAGAGTGTGTGTGTGTGTGTGTGTGTGTGTGTGTGTGTGTGTGTGTGTGTGTTGGCGATGTTGTCAATTATAATAAACAAAATAATGCTAAATGTCATCATGCTACTGTCCGTGTTTGTTTTTCATGAATGGAAGGAGATTTAATAAAGCCCTTTGATATTTCGTTCACGTTTACTATTTCAAGTGTTTCAAGTTTATTCAAGTTGACTCAGTCACAATAAGTTGTCCCCAATAATTATATCCGAAATAAATCACCTGTGAATTAAAATTTCCACTTTTAATTTCATTAACTCAGAATCTACAAAATAATGTGGAGATATTGATGGATAACTGTCGGAAATTCATAAGCGTAAATGGGTCTGTAAATTGAGACTAAAATTCTTCAGGGGTAATGCGCTGCATTTGCTGCTTTAGGGTATTCCCCCGATTTTAAAGATGACTCATTACGCGTACTGTACTCGCATGCTCACAATACGGCTCTATTATATAAGACAGTAACTGTTGGTCATCAAATAGGGGAATACCCATATGCTAATGAGGTTTGAGGGTTTAATTTTGGTGGACCTTATTTTGTTAAATTTAAATGACTCATTCAAACTTTTTTTTTCAACAGTAGCCTATAGGTCAAACTGGACAGTATATGGTACGACTATTGAGCAAGATATAATCTTCATGTATTTTTGCGATTTCTTTGAACTTACAAATGACTACCCTATCATGCAATTAAATCTGTTATCTAACAAACTGACGCATCGTGTGCCATGTAAAACAATTTTTTTTCAAACTATGGCCTATTTTTTTTTTTTTTTTTAGGATAGGGTTCAGATATCAGCCGAAAAAGCATTTCTTTATCGATAGAGTAAAGAACAAAAATTCCGGCCTTTTTTCTTACTTCAAATGTTTTTAACTTTGGCCTACTTTTGTGAGTCATTATATTCACAGTTTTCTATTCCTCTGGAGTATGTCTAAATTATCCTTGCCATGATGTTTTATGTTTTAATTCTTTTCCCCTTCATTTTCAAACTCGGTAACATTGCCTCAGATTCTGAAACAAAATCCTGGATTTAGCTCATGCTGCAATCATAATTATAAACCTTTAGGTCAGTCTGGAATCCCATGACTTTTACAAGCCGATCGCCTGTCTGATTAATGATTATGAAGATATTAATGATTGGAAATCGAAATTTAATTTTTCGTTTTCCTAACGGTTTTGATAACACTACAGTCTAATGGGGAAAATGAGTATGGTAAAACCGGTCACTCAAAGGTTTTTACTTTTTTGAGGCACTTCATGATCATTTTGAGGCGCAATTTCGTTAGGGCTTCAATATTACACCATATCACAGACACTGATAACACGTAGAGCCATGCATCTCAGATTTAACATTGTTAAACGATGCCTTTAATACTTTTTTTCCAATATTTCATTTTACCCATTTTAATTTTATGCCGTATTTACCTTCGTTCAAGTTTCAAGTTTCAAGTTTCAAGTTTATTTCACATTTCACAAAAAAGAGTTTACATAATTGACAAGATTAGAACATAATAAGGTATACTAGAAGTAACACTTTATATAATCAAATCTTTGTAAAGACGTCGAAATTAATTGTATTGAATAGTAGGTTATACAAGGTGAAATGTGGGGAACCTATTAAAAAGCTCAGCTTGTAGATTATAGGTTCCCTGAATAAAACTAATATTTTATTGAAGTGGTTGCAATGGTGAAGGACGTAACAATAATAATAGGTGGGCAAGAAGGCCTTAACATAGGATGATATACAAAGTTAAAACAAGCAAAATTAGCAAACAAATTGATTTGTTACCAACGAGGTGTCACGTTAGTCACTTTAAAATATAATTGAGGTCATTGAACGAGGTCATTGGTCGAGGTCATTCGAGCGAGGCAGTAGACATGAACAATCATTATACTAATATACAAGATCATAATATGCAATCATACCGAGGCGACAATATTCATGGAGTGTTCAATGCAGAATATCATAAGTAATATGGTTACAATGTGGGTTATATGAATTTAAAAGGGACTGTTTAAGCTTGCGCTTGAAACAATTCAACGACGGGGATTCTATTATCTCCTTGTTCAGCGCGTTCCAAAATGTTGGTCCTGAGTGGATTATTGTTTTGAGTGCAAATGCAGTGCGGACGCGGAAAAGGTGAAAATGATCAATTTGTCTGGTGGGATATGAGTGGACGGCATTGTTTTTAATGAACATGGGAGTAAATACACTGGGTAAATCACCTTTGTTTAGCTGGTACATGAAGATACCAAGACAATAATAGTACAAATCGGAAATTTTGAGTATTTTGTCAGTACGGAAATATCTATCAGTATGTGAGCGAAAATCAGCAAGGTTAATTGTTCGTATTGATCTTTTTGAATAATGAAAATTTTATCAATATTTACTTTCGAACAGTTCCCCATGCTAATATACCATAATTTAGATAGGGTGATAATAATGTAGCATATAAGATGTGTAATACATGAGAAGGAAAATAGCATTTCAGTTTATGTATAATACCTGTATTTCTTGACAGAATTTTACACAAATAATCAATATGAACATTCCATGATAATTTACTGTCAATGAACAGGCCTAGAAATTTCGTGGAATTTGTCTGGGCCAGACTTAGTCCATTTATTTGCACCTGCCCCGGAAGAGTAATTAATGTGTTGCTAAAGAGCATAAAATTAGTCTTATTCAAATTGAGAGACAGTTTGTTAGCCTGTATCCATTCAAATACAAAATTTAGTTCATAATTCAAAATATCAAGAAGCATGTTGGGGTTTTTGTGAGAAAGAAATATATTTGAATCGTCCGCGAAGAGGAGGAACGAGAGAACTGTTGATGAGTTTTGGAAATCATTGATATAAAGAATAAAGAGGAGTGGGCCAAGGAGGGAGCCTTGTGGTACCCGCAAGATATTAATTCTGAGTTTGAGGTTTGGTTATTAATAGACACAAATTGGGTTCTACCGGTAAGGTAGCTTCGGAACCACTCCAAGGCCTTCCCTCGGATCCCGTAATGGGATAATTTGTAAAGTAGAATCTCGTGGTTGATTGTGTCGAAGGCCTTGGAGAAGTCCAGAAAGATACCAACCGTATGAGACATATTATCGATAGCTTTTGCTACTTTATCAATTAACATTATTATCGCGTGCGTGGTTGAATGTCTTTGGCGAAAACCAAATTGAGAATTTACTAAGATGTTGCAGGTGTTTAAAAATCGGATGGTGCGAGAATATATTATTTTTCGAGTAATTTGGAGAATGATGTCAGTAAAGATATTGGGCGATAATTGCCTACATCGTCGACATTACCCTTTTAAAGACTGGAATAACCTTCGCAATTTTCATTTTTCTTGGGACTATTCCATCTACCAAAGACAAATTAAATACAAATGTCAGTGGAGAGACTATTTCATGGATGATAGTTTTAAGCAGATAATTTGAAATACCATCACAGCCAGAACTTTTCTTTACATTTAAGTTATTCACGATATCAATAATCTCTGTTTCATGTATGGGTACAAGAAATAATGATTGAGCATTTGGGTTTCTTAAGAACGAGTGGAAATAACTATTCGTGGCAGGGATTTTACTGGCAAGATCTGGCCCTATATTTACAAAAAAGGAGTTGAATGCCTCTGCTATGCCGAGAGGGTCTTTTATTTCGTTTCCGTTGTAGACGATCTTACTGAATTCTATTTTTTCTTTTCACCTTTTCTGAGAACATTATTGATAATTTTCCAGGTTGATTTTATGTCTTTTTGTTAGCGGTGAATTGGGTTGAATAATAATTCTTTTTTGCCCTACGTATTACAGATGTTAGGGAATTACGATAGGAAGAATATTTTAGCTTAGATTCGTCTGTTCTTTTAGATTTATATTTGTAAAAAAGACTATTTTTTCGGTTAATAGATCTGAGTATAGACTTGGAGATCCAGGGGGATCTAGGTACCTTTTTATAACTTGACTTGGAAGGTGATTTCACTGGAATATAAATATCACATAAAGCCATAATTATATCAACTAGCTTGTTATAAGCATCATTAACATCATTATTGTCAAGAACTACAGACCAGTCAGTGAGTGTCAGATTTGCTCTGAGTCTAGCTATATTGTCTTCTGACATATGGCGTGAACCCACTTTGATATGCTGAATATCAGGCTTGAATGGGTTAGAAATATGGGGGGTACATGTAAACACTGGGAAATGATCTGATATGTCAGAAACTATAATGCCTTGATCCATACAATAGGAAATATTGGAGAACACATTATCAATAAGGGTTGATGCATTATGAGAAATTCGTGTTGGTTTCGTTATACATGGGAAAAGTGATTTTGAAGTCATGATATCCAAGAAATCTCGACAGTGTGGTTTTTCATTATAATTAAATAGGTTAAGATTAAAATCGCCCATTATCATACAATGTTTATCATTAAAGGACGGTGAGGTTAACATAGATTGTAATGTATCAATAAAATCAGTATAATTTGAGTTTGGTGGCTTGTAGATTTCACCGACAATTATGTTTCTCCTGTGGGACATTGATTTCAATAAAAATGCTTTCGATAGCGTCAGTCATAAAATTCAGATCTTCTCTTAGAGCAAACTCCAAGTCATTTTTAATATAGAAGGCCACACCACCACCAGGTCTGCTTTTCCTGCTGTTGGGAACAAACGAATAGCCATCCAGGGTAAGGAGCGGAGGGGCGTTTCTGACAACCAAGTTTCACATAAACCTATGACTGAAAAGTCAACTTTGAGCGCACTTAGAAATATTTGTAATAGATCAAAATTCTTACAGAGGCTTCGTATGTTGTGATGTAAGACGGAAAAGTTATTTGTTAGCTTAAAGAATTCACGCTTTTTCATATCATGAGGTAAAAGATAATCAGATGATCTGTTATGCAAAGATGTGTCATTTTCATCATGACCCAATTCCAAATCAGGCATTTGTAAATTTAAACGATTAATTTCTTCTGAATCAAAGTAAGCCGCGTTTCTCTGGGGTGGTGTGGAATCATCAGAGTGGCTATAAGGGGTAAAAAAGTCATGAAGTTCGTCATTAGTTAGCGATTGTAAAGGAAAGTTAGACATCATTTACTGGCAAGAATTTGGTGAGTTGAGATTGTCAGCGAGACAACGCAGCTTAATGCGTTGGTCGGTGGACGAATTATTTGAATCAACCGATGTCTATTGGTATAATTGTTTGGTAGGAAAAAAACAAAGAAACTGCCTCGCCCGGGCGACCTCGGTAACGTGAATATTGCATAATACTGAGTTTGTTTACACGATAATGTACAAAGCGAATGCGAACATAAGAGCAGGTGACATCTATAAATACGTAATGAGTAGAACAATGGTAACATTTTATTCAGTGAAAGTGAAACTTGCTTTACAAAATGAGAGGTAATGAAACTTGTTATGAGCATTGTGAATGAATAAAACATTTTAAGTACGAAAACAGAGTAGCTAAAATATCGTACAGGCATCTTAATATATGCAATGGGAACGGCTGACAAAGTCTCGCAGCGGTCGCCAAATCAACACATGGGAATAATTGTAATTCCAAAGTAGACTCAATTCGGATCCCGGACGGCCCGAGCTTAGTCTACCCTTCCCGATTGCCGAGTGTGAGCCAGTGATTGCGCGATCCCGAGAACCGGTTCTCGGGGATCGCGCAATCACTGATCGCGCCACCACTCGGCTTAACGCGTATAGTCGGCGAATAAAAAAATCAATAAAAAGGGTCCAGAACTAGACTACCCCGAGCTCAAAAGTCCACTCACCCGTACCACGCCACGTCACCACTCCCGTCCCTTTGCACAAACACAAATGATTTAAAAGTTGTTTTGCTAGGTCAGGCAGGCGTTAGACATTTCCGACCCAACATCACCCAGATTATGCAAAAATGAACAGTGACCCGGCCAGGTGAGGACCTGCGCGCCCGAATGCCGTCCGCGACAAACACATACGAATGTAAACAAGCAACTAAAATGGCGTCTTACACGTTGGAAATAAAGAGGGAGATCTCTTTTGGCGTAGCTTACACAATTGTGTAGTAAACTTTGGTTGAACAAATGCACATGGAATTTTAAGCATGAATAGATGATTTTTAAGTATTAGAACCAAAAAATGAATATTAATTATATTTTCTGAGGTGGTGGTCCAAAGGAGACCGAACTCGGCTTGGAATTGCAAGCATCATGATTTTCTTATGACAGTAAAACACAAGAAGATTGTATAGACTATAATTCCTTAGTTTATTATCTCTATAGTTAGAAAACAAAACCAAACCGGGTTAATGGTAATTAATGCTGGTCGGCAAAAAAAAAAAAACACGAGAGAAAGAGAGAGACTACAGTACGCGAGCTGTATTCAGTTGGCAACTAGAGATAAGAAATTTGACTTGTTTTAAGACACATACTAACTGGATGGTGCCAAAATCAAAATGGAAAAAGGAACGTAAATGTTTCTTCCTCTCTCTCTCACCCTCTCCTTTTGTATATACATGAACATGAAATACAATTTTGACAGGAGATATGATCATTAAAGACAAATATATGCAGAAGTATTAAGTAGACAAACTAGCTTCCGGATGACATAGTTTTCCAAAAACAAAGTACCCTATACTCGGGGTTATCCATCTTTAGGAAATGTATATTAAATGAGGTAATATCTGTTTTGGTTGTTTAGACACAAAATTAATAAGGTTGGTAGCTTACAAGTTTAATCTTGGTAGTTTTGCCATGTAGTAGAGTTCTTCTGCTTTCATTTTTTAATCATATTTGTCACCCATTTTCCTCATTTCCTATTCATCTTTTATCTTCGAGATCTTTTGGAGTCAAAGGAAAAACACAGAGAGGAAAATTAGGAATGCGAAAGAGTGGGGCGAATAGCGTGGAGAGAACCAGAAAATAGGGAAAGGGAGAGAGATGAGAGGATAAAGATAAGAGAGAAAGGGAGAAGGAAAGAAAAAGAGAGAAAGAGAGAATGGGGAATGGTGCAGAGGAGAGGCAAAGATAACATTTTTAAAAAGATAAAGAAAGAGAGGGAGAAGGAGGGAGAGAGAGAGATAGATAGAGAGAGAGAGAGAGAGATAGAGAGAGAGGGAGAGAGAGATAGAGAGAGAGGGAGAGAGAGAGAGAGAGAGAGAGCGGGGGAAGATTAAAGAAAGGGCGATATAGAGAAATATTGGGGAGAGGTATAAAGAGAGGCAGGCAACATTGATAAGGGGAGGGAGGGGGTAATTGGAGAGACATACAGAGAGAGAGAGAGAGAGAGAGAGAGAAGAAAAGAGCAAGTAAAGTAATAAGTAATCCACATAGACGATTTATGAATGTGGAGGCCCAAACATGGGATTCTCACTTCCATTCGCTACAAATACTCTCCTAGTGTTATTATTCCCATATATAGAAGTCAAGTTCTTCGACAATTTGCATACGATAATAAACTGACAACCACCCGACTAATAATATTTGTGTTATCGTCATTGCCCATTTTCGCCGTAAATAGCTTCTAACGTTTAATTGTTCTACTTGCTGTGTGCGAATATGCGCATTTATAATATGGAAATATTAGAAGAGTGTGCTGAAAATTGAAACCCATAATTCATGAGAAATATATAATATTATTACATTTGCATGCATAAGTTCGAGCTTCATGCAAGTATTGCCTATGCCCCTTTTATCTTTGGACTTTGCGCAATCGCGATGTGTCATACATATTTAGTTAGCAGGCCGAGCTTTATGCGCGCGCATCGCCTCATGTTTATTCAACAACCTCTGCATTTATTTACAATACAAAGTGACCGCCCAGTGAGTAATAGATCATCCCTTATTTGGACAATTAGCTAATATCTCCGAGGAGAGTGAAATTGTTCCTAAATGTATAAAAGGGCTCAGCCAGTCTCCAATTTTCATCAGAACTCTACTGCTTAACCCTTAACAGAAACTTACGATATCAACAGGTGCATCTGCATTCTTGCAACAATCTTGACAAGCCGAGAAGGTTTATTACTAGCAAACTAACAATAGATGCAACCTACTTCTGCCTGCAAGAAACCTACATCATAATATTTAGCATATTAATATTCGTCTTGAATTTTCGATACATCTAAAGGTATTGAATCTACTACAAGCTACTAGCAGGTAAGATCATTAATTTTCTTTAATCCCATTTACCATTCCCCTTAATTAATTGTTTCATATTTGATTAGTTCTTTGTGATTCTAAAACTATTCAAGCACAAGCAAGTTTGAGTTGTCAGTTATTCACAATTACTTTCTATTGCATTAGTCGGAAACTATGAATCACTTCGTTTTTTGTAATCCTATTTAAACAAGTTTTGATGTTTCTACGTGATATATGTATATTATATATATATATATATATATATATACATGTATGACACTAGGGGAAAAAATCAAAACATTAAACGATCAAACTGAAAACAGACGTTATCGAATCGAACAAGAAACAATATTGTGCAATAAACATACTTAAATTACATTATCTGTTCCATACGCAGATTTGCTGTACGACTCTCAAAGTTAAACCCAACAACAGCAACAATACCAACAACCAAGATGGCTACCTTCGAAGATGACGTTGCAGCCCTGGTCGTTGACAACGGATCGGGTATGTGTAAGGCTGGTTTCGCAGGCGACGATGCACCACGAGCTGTCTTCCCATCTGTCGTCGGTAGACCTAAGCATCAGGTAAGATTAGGAATGATAAAAAGGATTGAATGTTTTACTCATTGAATCGCTTTGTTTGAAGGATGAAATATAAGTTGCCTTTCCAATAAAATAAAGAAGAAGAAGAAGAGAAGAAGTTTTTTTTTTTTCTAACCATTTCAATAATTTTCAAGGAGAACTGTACTTTTCGCCAGGGGGCTGACAAATCTTGCCCGAATAGTCTAGTTTCGACATTTTGGCACGAGCAGAGCGAGTAAGCCAAACAGATATATTCAAATACACAAGGAAGGGTATACATTTCTCAATGTTAACTACATATAGTAGCACATTGGTGCCCGAATATAAGATACCGATTTCCCGAATATTGATATTTTCAACATTTTCATGGGGCGGGGTGACTGAAGGCTTGAGCCCCACATCCCGGTTTTGAACGCATATGCCTGGTGTATCCTTATATACTTGTATCCTCTATTTTGTAATTATAATGAATAACTTACACCAGAGCTTAAAAAGCAACTGAATAACATTTAAAGGAAAAAGTATATAGTATGTGACAGTCATTTTTCTTTCTCATATTTTTTACCAGATAATCATGGCTGGCATGGGTGCGAAAGACAGCTACATCGGTGACGAGGCCCAGAGCAAGAGAGGAATTCTATCCCTCAAATATCCGATCGAACATGGAATTGTCACAAACTGGGACGATATGGAGAAGATCTGGCATCATACCTTCTACAACGAGCTCCGTGTCGCCCCCGAAGAACACCCGATACTCTGCACTGAGGCTCCGATGAATCCCAAAGCTAACAGAGAAAAGATGACACAGGTAATAATCCATTTTCCCTCTCTCGCTCCCTGTTATGTCTTGCTTTTTTCGGTCATATAATAGCTGATTTATTTTTTAATTAACACGAACGCCTCTTTTTCTTCAGGAAAAGTTTCCGATGAAAAAGAGCATAAAATAAAAACGCTTTGTTTAATGGACAATCGAGTTTTTTCTTCAATAATGTAATTATCCCTTTATTCTATATTTTAAAAAAAGTTTTCTTATTCATTAAAAGCATGTTTATTAATATGAAATGTTGCTTCATTTCTTATACTACAGATAATGTTTGAGACCTTCAACACACCAGCTTTCTACGTAGCTATCCAAGCTGTCATGTCCCTCTACGCCTCAGGTCGGACAACCGGAACCGTCTTTGATGCTGGTGATGGCGTCTCCCATGTAGTGCCGATCTATGAAGGGTACGCACTCCCTCATGCCATTCTTCGTCTTGATCTTGCTGGGCGTGATCTTACGCATTATTTAATGAGAATTCTCGCTGAACGAGGATATTCATTTGTCAGTTCCGGTAAGTTATACTAAAATGTCTTTTATTAGTTATTTTTAAGTGGTTTTAGCAATTGTAAAGTGTAGAGGAATGCCGGGAAAAATACACTCCTCCCCCAAAAAGGGGTCTTACTTAAAACACTTTCGTACGGTAATTACATTATTTGATGAACTGTAAATTTGAGACAATTCGATAAACTGATGAGTGGCGCCGAACAACTGGCTACAACTGGCCACCTCTTTGAAAACCATCGGACTTGCCCCTTCATTCTCTGATTTCTCGTAATGTGCCTCTTTAAGAAAAAAGATTTGCTTATGAAATTCAGTGCGATAATTCGTATTTGATTAGCTTAGCATCATTTACGAATACTGTTGTCCTTTTTTTAAATATATAGTTATATATATATGCATCATGTTTATAGTATAGTCATATGTTGTGACATTTGGTATAGTCACTTGAGAATCATTCACGAGCTATTCGAGAATGGGGATAACCCATGATAACCACATGATAATAATTTTGCTTAGGTTCTAATCGTGTTCGTCTTTTTCACCTCTCACCAAACAGCCGAACGAGAAATAGTTCGCGACGTCAAGGAGAAGCTGTGCTACGTCGCCCTCGACTTCGATCAGGAGATGCAAACCGCTGCGTCGTCATCGTCACTCGAGAAGAGCTACGAACTCCCAGACGGTCAGGTCATCACCATCGGCAACGAGCGATTCCGTGCTCCCGAGTCCCTCTTCCAACCGTCTTTCCTCGGCCACGAGATGGCCGGCATCCACGAGACAGTCTACAACAGCGTCATGAAGTGCGATATAGATATCCGCAAGGATCTTTACGCCAATACGGTGTTGTCCGGTGGCTCCACCATGTTTCCAGGAGTCGCTGACAGGATGCACAAGGAGCTCTCCGCCCTGACTCCACCCTCCATGAAGATCAAAGTCATAGCTCCTCCTGAGAGAAAGTACTCCGTGTGGATCGGGGGCTCCATCTTGGCTTCTCTCTCCACCTTTCAGAGCATGTGGATCAGCAAGCAGGAGTACGATGAATCTGGACCAGGGATCGTTCATAGAAAATGCTTCTAAACAGAATGATAAGGAAAATATTTTGAACAGGATTTCACTCCAAGATGAACAATGTGAGACAGGTCGTTCACTGAAGATGATTTTAATAAAATTTCCGAACTTTGCCAAACGATGCGATGTTTTTGGAGTTCTGGAATACAATATCTTGACAATTCTAAAAGTGGTTTATTCTATAAAAAAGATAAGCAAAATACTATTTTGATTTCGAAAGGCTGTACATATAACATGGGTTCTTAACGTTGTTAGCCTCACCCCCACACTCCTTCAGAGGATTTTGTGAATGGTAAGTACCAGGCCCCAAACAGGTACAGTGTTACACGCTGCGTATTCACAAAATATTCAGTCGATATGATGGCTGAATTTGCTTCACTTTGTATGTGAATGCAACTTGAAATATGTAATCATTTCTTTTATATCCCATTGACTATATAAGATGAATTGAATAATCTTTTCTCCCAACAAGATCCCTAAACTAGTCGAAGTGAATCTCAGGCAATGAATCACATATCTAGGACATAACTGTGATAATTGTTTATTTATCATATCCCAATGATTTCTAAATGTACAAATAAAATAGTTGTGCATTAAAAGTGTATATTACGTGTAAAGTGTTATTTTCTTTTATGTTAAAATACTTTTTTGTTGAAATATCTTTTCGTACCAGAAGACAATATTATAAAATGTTTTGAATGTTTCATATATATTTCACTTATTTATACTTTATAATCGTATTGGATTCAACTGTTCATTTGAATAATTATATCGAAATGTTTTTAGGAATAATTGTTATTTATTCATATAAATTATAAACCTCTTTATCCTAAAACACAATACATGCAAAGGGTATATACCACCAACGTCATGAACGCGCTTGTTTGTCGATAGACGTATAATGTACAAAGTCATTTATTTGTCTTTAGAAGATTGTAAATATATCATTTTCATTCTTTCATTATTGATTACCTCGAAAGCTAGAATATTGTATGTATATATGAAATAAATATCTACAATTTTAATCCAAATTCTGCAAAGACTCCATAATAATCTACTGGACAGAGAGAGAGAAAAGGGAGAAAAAACAAATGTAGACGACTCGGGATAAGTATGCAAGAGGAAAATAAAGAGTGAGGGAGACAGGGAGAGAAACAAAGAGAGAGTGTGTGTGTGAGAGAGAGGGGGTGGGGGCTGAGATAGATGAAGAGAAATGAAATCAATCGAAGACGGGGGAAAATAGAAAGTGAAAAAATAGGGGAAATAAAGGAGAGATAGATAGATAGACGGACAAAGAGAGAGAGTGTGTGCGTGTGTGTGTTTGTGTTTTGGGAGAGAGAGAGAGAGAGGGGGGGTGAAGGAGAAAAAAAGAGAGAGAAAGATAGAAAGAGAGGGAGAGAGAGAGGGAGAGAGAGAAAGAGAGAGAAAGAGAGAAAGAGAAAGAGAGAATAGAAAAAGGAACATAAAAATGATCAAATAAGATTATACGTAATAATACAAAATAGGCGATTAACAAACACGAAGAGGCTTAAACATGGGATTCTCATATGCATTCGCTGCAACCATGATAATAATATTCTTTCAGTGCTGTTAATTATTCCCATATATGGAAGTCATGTTCTTTGACAATCAGCATAACATAGTTAAAGCAGATAAGCGCCCCATTAATAATTGTCTAAATTTTCATTGCCCATTTTTTGCCAGTTAGTATACATGTAGCTTATATGAATGACGCTTGTTCGATATGAGTGAGTTTTCTTATTTTGAATATGGAAATATTAAATAAGGATGTTTGAAAAATGAAAGCCATAATTCATGCAAAATATAGAACAAGATTATTAAATTTGCATACATTTGTGACGATCCACATATAATTATTGTCTATAGACTACCCCTTTTATCTTTGGACTTTGCGCAATCGCGATGTTAGCAGGCCGAGGTTTATGCGCGCGCATTGCCTCTTGTTTATTCAACATTATTTACAATTTACAAAGTGTTCGCCCTAGTGAGTAATAGATTATTATCATAATATTTGAACGTTTAGCTAGTATCTCCGAGGAGAGTTTAATTGCTCAGTCTCCAATTTTCATTAGAACTCGACGGTTCAAGCCCTTCACAATAACTTACTATATCAACAGGTGCATCTGCATTCTTCCAACATTCTTGACAAGCCGAGAAGGTTTATTACCAGCAAACATACAATAGATGCAACCTACTTCTGCCTGCAAGAAACCTACATCATATTTCGCATATCAATATTCATCTTGAATTTCGATACATATTAAGGTACTGAATCTAGGCCTACTACAAGTTACTAGTAGGTAAGTTCATTCATTTTATGTAATCCCACTTATCATTCCGGGATTCCCCTTAATTAATTATTTCATATTTGATTACTGCTTAATGATTCTAAAACTATTCAAGCAAGTTGGTGTTGTCTGTTTTTCACAATTTCCTTCTATTACATGATTCGGGAACGATGAATCCATTTATTTTCATTTATTTTATTTCATTTCCAGGAACATAAAGAGTATAACAATAACAGAGAACACAAGAGAACGAATTACAATAATACATACAATAACAGGAAGAAAAAAAACCATCAACTAATGCCTGAGGATTACCAAAAGAAACTGAGGTTCTGTAGGAGGCTCTCCTCATTAGTTGATGGTATAATACTTAACTATACACAAACATACATAAATGACATAAGACATATATAATTAATTACGAGAAAAATGCAAAATGCAAAAGATAAATCATGAGATCATAAATATAAAATAATCATGTGTTGTTCAGGTCGTAAGCAGTTATTATTTTTGTTATCTTATATAAAGCTTATAAGGTAATTTGCTTAAAATCAGAAAATAATTATTGTATTATATATGCGTTTTAATGTATATACATGATATATATGACACAAGGGGAAAATGACAAAACATTAAGCGATCATCCTGAAAATAAGCATAATCGAATCGAACAAGAAAATCTATTTTGCAATAACATAATCAATACGCATTTAATATTTGTTCCATATGCAGATTTTCTGTACAATATTCTCAAACTTAAAGCCAACAATTGCAACAAAACCAACAACCAAGATGGCTATCTTCGATGATGTTTCAACCCTGGTCGTTGACAACGGATCGGGAATGTTTAAGGCTGGGTTCGCAGGCGACGATGCACCACGAGCTGTCTTCCCATCTGTCGTCGGTAGACCTAAGTTTCGGGTAAGATTAGGAATGATAAAACAGGTTGACTTGTTTTGTGTTATTTGAATGGCTATGTTTGAAGGGTGAAATGTTGCTTTTACAATAAAGAGAAGAAGAAGAAGAAGAAGAAGAAGAAGAAGAAGAAGAAGAAGAAGAAGAAGAAGAAGATATAACCATTTAAATAATTTTCAAGGAGGACTGCATTTTTCGCCAGGGGGCTGACGGCTCTTGCCTGAATTTCAAACAGTGTGTACTTTCTAAATTTTGCGCACGAGAGAAGTGAGTAAGCCAAAAAGAAGATATTTATTATTATATGTACATTTTTAAAATTTAAATCCTTAAAATGCAATAGAAAGGGTTTAAATTTGCCAATGTAAATTACACATAGAAGCCTCTTGCTGCCCGAATATTAGATAACGATTTCCCGAATATTTATATTTTCAATTGTTTTATGGGGGTGGGTGGCTGAAGCCTTGAGCCCAATATTCTGGTCTCGAACGCATACGCTTGATATATCTTTGTATATAATTGTATCCTCTATTTTGTGTACATATGAAATAACGTACAGCAAAGCGAAACAACTAAATAAAATTCAAGTTAAAAAGTATGTAGCTAGTGGCAGACATTTATTTCCCCATATTTGTTTCACTAGGTATGCATGGCTCCGATAAACAGCCGCGTCGGTGAAGAGGCCCTGAGCAAGAGAGAAATTCTATATCTAGCCCTGAACTACCCCATCGAACACGGTATCGTCACAAACTGGGACGATATGGAGTGGATCTGGCATCATACCTTCTACAACGAGCTCCGTGTCGCCCCCGAAGAACACCCGGTACTCCTTATTGAGGCTCCGATGAATCCCAAAGCCAAAAGAGAAAAGATGGTGCAGGTAAATAGATTATCAATTTCTATTTTCAGCCGAGCTCTTGTTTTTCCTTTCAAAGAACATTTTCTTGAAAACTAGAAAATCCTCAAATAAGTCATTTGATTCTCTACCCTATTTCAGTTCTTATTGGTTTGCTCCTTTCCCCGATTTTCACCCCCCCCCCCTTATCACTCCGCTGTTCTCTTGCTCTCTCTGTCTCTCTCTCTCTCTTTCGATCTATCACGCTCTCAATGTCTTTCGATTTTGTTTCCTTCACAATATGAAGGATTTTGAAAGAAGAAAAAACGCAATTATATTGTTTTATTGCTTATTTATGTTTTTATGTACTTCTCATTTTATGTTTGTCCTCTTTAATGCCTGTCTGCACTAGTTTGGCCAGGGGGGATTATACCTCCCAGCGTGGTTCAGCTCCAATTAACATAAGAAAAAGAGGATCATGGTGGGCCAACGGGCACCGCTTAGGCATTGTTTTCTATATAGAGGGAGCAAGTAGCTACAAGTAGTGAATGTTAATATATCAATTTCTTTTTTCACTGTTTTCATAGATAATGTTCGAGACATTTAACACACCAGCTATCTAAGTAGCAATCCAAGCTGTTATGTGCCATTACGCCTCAGGTCGGAGTCCGTCGGACAACCGAAATAGTCTCTCTCTCGTTCTTTGTTATGTCTTGCTTTTCTCGGTCACATTTATGATTTAATTTTAGTTAACATAAACGCCTCTTTATCTACATGAAAAGTTTCCGATGAAAAGAGCATTAATTGAAACCATGGGTGTCGATCACGGGGATGGGGATATATCCCCCAATATTTCAGGTGGGGGATGGCCTGTACAATCACCCCCAATAATTCACCATCAAAAAAAAAAAAAGAGAAAATTAATGATGAGAGCCCGATGAGAGTAGTTAATGGTTATTCGCAAGATGACCATCAATATACACATTTTGCTATCTCATTTTCATAATACATACATATATAAATAGAAAACGAAGTAAATGAGACAACCGTATATGAGACAAGAATAAATTGAATTCTCGCTCATACGGCTTCATCTATTCAATTTATTCAATCAACAGCATCATAGAAATGCAGTGCGCCAAATGCAAAGTCGCAGCGTTAAAAAGCAACGAGCTAAATGTTAAGCGCGAAGCGCAAAAGTGCAAAAAAAGTAGAGAGTGGGAGAGAGATAATGAGAGACAGAGGAGAATAACCCAGGTAGCAAGCCCATGTGGGACCACATGGGTCCCATATTCTCTGAAACATGGGCCCCATATGGAAAACCATCTGGGGCCCTAAGGCATCTGCACCCAAGAAGCACATATGGGACCCATATAAGACAGATGGGACCCAGATGGGACCCATACCAAACTGGGCCCAAATGGGTATGCCCAGCTTAATCCCATCTGGTACCCATATTGGTTAACCCAGATATATCCCATGTGGGTTAACCCAGATTTTCCCCATGTGTTACCCATATGGGCATATTCATATTCTACCCATATGTGTACGCCCAGCTCATTCCCATCTGGAACCCATAAGGGCTGGCCCGGATAGATCTCATATGGGTTACAAAATATTGGCCCCATATGGGATACATATATGGGTTCCATTTAATAGCCCAGATGGCACAAGTGACCCAGATCATCCCCATATGGGCCCCATATGGGCTTGCTACCTGGGAAAAGGGAAAAGGGAAGAAACGGGCAGAAGAAAAAGGAAGGGGGAAGAGAAAAGGAAGAAAGACAAGAGAAAGAGGGACATATATAATAATAATAATATATATAATTGTTTAAAGTCCACTCCAAATTTTATTAAGTTAAACCGAAAATGGAAATTCTTTTTGCCCAATTGATTGTGAGCCCGGCAGCCACTGAGCAGCGCCAGATCGACATTGCTCTATCCCCTATTGTTGAACGCCAAACAAGGTAGCAGCAACTCCCATCTTTAACGTCTTTTGGTATGACGCGGCCGGGGTTCGAACCCACGACCTCCCGGTTGTGAGGCGGACGCTCTACTGACTGAGCCAACAGCATTTCTTTCAGGGAACTGATGTGAATGGGCGATGAAAAAGAGGTTGACTTTAAAGTAACCTACAATGAAATATTGCTCATGTTTATTTCTTACAATGTCAAAATTACTTTACGGGATTCCCCTCCCTAAAAAGCTTAGGCATGGGTGATGGTAGGTATGAGGTTAATGCATGATCAGGAATTAGTTGAGTGGATGAAAAGAAGTGAGAAATAAGCTGAAAGAAACATGGAAAATTGCCATGGAATGATGGAAGGCAATGTGAGACAGGCCCAACATGTTCTAAAACAAGTAATAATATTCAAGAATAGTTATGATTTCTTTCACCTAGGAGTTCTTCGAAAACTAATTAAAAACGAGTAAATAATCAATGTCACATTATTGACAGGGCTTAAAAGGAAAGTGAAAAGAAAAACAACAAACAAAAAAGATTGAATGAAATTTGGGACTTTTTGTTTATAACACCCTTCCAATAATAATGCACCTTCTAAGACTGGTTATAGTTTTTGGGGAAAAAAATAGTGCTCTGGTCAGGGCCTTAGGGGAATATTATGCTTATATTTTAGAGCGTATCTGGTATGATAAGTATATCTGGGTGAAGAAGGAGATAATGGAAGTTTGTTGTTTGGTAGTTGGAACGTAAGTTTTATATTATGTTTTTAAGAAACAGACAGTTTGTATGAGATCAGGATGGAAATTTTCTGTCATTTTGAGAACCAAATTTTGCATCAGTGATATTCTGTTTCATTGAATTGAGTTTCCCGCAGAGAGGATTCAGTTGGTTTAATTAAAGAAGGAAGAGAGTCAAATGAAGAACCAAAAGCAATATGTTTTTCATTTACTAATGAGAACTATGTTTTTTGAGATCTCCTTACACAGAATATTGGAATGGGTTTTTCACGATGAATGTTGTTTGGAGACATCAATATTCATAAAATGTATGTTTCTATCACCAGGAAATAAAGAATTTTCTGTCTACATGAAACTTTCCTGGTTGCTTATTAATGCATTTGCCCACTGGTAACATAATACTTTCACAAGTTGATATCCCTCACCATTGGATTTTTTGTGGTAATGTCTAAATTTTGTTTAAAAATAGATGATATCAGTCTGGTAGGCCTACACTGCAGGCAAGAGTCAGGACTAACATTTAGCATGTTATTAATTTTATTACCACTCTTATATTCTCTGAAATGTTATCTTTATTGAGGGTGACTTGAAAAAGTTAATAACTTGGAAGGGAGGGGTGCAACCTGCCACACGCTTCTACCTCTTGGTTGCTTTGATCCATTGCCGAAAATATTTTGGCACCTATCATCCCCCCAACCACGGATACAAATCGACACCCCTGATTGAAACGCTTTGTTTAATGGACAACCAAGTTTTTTTCTTCTATAATGTAATTATCCCTTGATTTTTCTACATTCAAAAAAGGTTTTCATCATTCATTAAAAGCTTGGTTATCGCTTCATTTCTTTCCACCTACAGATAATGTTTGAGACCTTCAACACACCAGCTTGCTACGTAGCTATCCAAGCTGTCATGTCCCTCTACGCCTCAGGTCGGACAACCGGAACCGTCTTTGATGCTGGTGATGGCGTCTCCCATGTAGTGCCGATCTATGAAGGGTACGCCCTCCCTCATGCCATTCTTCGTATTGATCTTACGCATTTAATATCTGATGAGAATTCTCGCTGAACGAGGATATATTTATTTGACAGTTTCGGTAAGTTATACAAAAATGTCTTATATTGGTTATTTGTAGGTGGTTTTAAAGGGAGTGTTAACTGACGAGATTAAATGTCTTTCCCGTGACCTGACTCGGGGCCAATCGGGTATATGACGCGACCGCAGCAATCAAGTGCGTGCAACATACGCGAAGAACATACGAGGAGAACTTCGGTCTGTTTAGCGAACGCTGACCATGTAGAGAATAAGTCGCTGACTACCATTAATCAAGTCCATTCGTTTAAGCGTAGATGGCTTTAACCAGTATTTGCTAAGCTACACGGCCTTTAACATTTGCAACAAGTGTAGAGGAAAGAAGGGAAAATAAACACCCCCCCCCCCGAAAAAAGGTCTCAATGGGAACACTTTGGTACAGTAATTACATTATCTGATGAACTGAAAATTTAAGACAATTTGATAAGCTGATAAGTGGCGCGGAATCTCAGTGAGGGGCTACAACTGGTCGCCCCCTCCCTCCCTTGGAAACCAATCGGAATCGCCCCTTCATTCTCTCATTTCTCGGAAAGTGCCCTTTAAACAAAGATCTACCTATGACATTCAGTACGGTAATTTGTACTTTATTAGCTTAGTATTATATAAGAATACTACTGTACTTATATTTTAGTTATGCATCATGTTTATAGTATTATGCGTGTGCTTTGACACCCTCCCCCCCCCCCCTTTGAATAGTCACTTTACAATCATTCACGAGCTGTTCGAGAATAAGGATAGGCCATGATAACCACATGATACGAATTTTGCCTCGGTTCTAAACGTGTTCGTCATTTAACCTCTCACCAAACAGCTGAACGAGAAATAGTCCGCGACATCAAGGAGAAACTGTGCTACGTTGCCCTCGACTTCGATCAAGAGATGCAAACCGCTGCGTCGTCATCATCACTCGAGAAGAGCTACGAGCTCCCCGACGGTCAGGTCATCAACATCGGCAACGAGCGATTCCGCGCTCCCGAGTCCCTCTTTCAACCGTCTTTCCTCGGCCACGAGATGGCCGGCATCCACGAGACAGTCTACAACAGCGTCATGAAGTGCGATATAGATATCCGCAAGGACCTTTACGCCAATACGGTGTTGTCCGGTGGCTCCACCATGTTTCCAGGAGTCGCTGACAGAATGCACAAGGAGCTCTCCGCCCTGACTCCACCCTCAATGAAGATAAAAATCATAGCTCCTCCTGAAAGAAAGTACTCCGTGTGGATCGGGGGCTCCATCTTGGCTTCTCTCTCCACCTTTCAGAGCATGTGGATCAGCAAGCAGGAGTACGATGAATCTGGACCAGGGATCGTTCATAGAAAATGCTTTTAAACATAATGATTAGGAGATCATTTTGAACAGGATTGTTCACAGAAAATCTTTCAATTATATTTCACGAACTTTGCCAAACAATTCTAAAAGTGTCTAAAACCTAAAAAGTGCTTTTAGAATATATTTCATGAACTCCGCGAAACAATGGTTTATTCTAAAAATTCAGGAAAAAATAAGCAATATACTCTCTGAAATCGAAATGTCTGTACTAATCACATTGGTTTTTAACGGTGTTAGCAGACCCCCCTCCCCCCCCCTCCAGAGGAATTTGTGAATGATTAGTATCAGGCCCCAAACAGCTACTGAAGCGTTATAAGCATTGTAATTCAGTCGATATAATGGCTGAATTTGCTTCACTTTGCATGTGAATAATATCTGAAATATCTTATTCACTATAGTTGAATAAACTTTTCTCCTATCAAGTCAAACTGAATATCAGGCCAAGAACAACAGATCTAGGACATAACTTTGATACATGTTTATTTAATGGACCCTGATGACTTATGGATGTACAAATAAAATAGTTGTGCTTTATTATGTGTAAATAACGTGTAAATATTATTTCTTTTATTTAATTCAATTTTAGTTCAAATGCTTTTTGTTGAAACATCTTTCAGTACCAATACATGCAAGGGTATATACACTAGCGTCATGAATGAACGCGCTAGTGTGTCGATAGATGTATACTATATCTGTATATAAAAGATTCATGGCGTTCACGTTGACTTTATATAGGCGTACATAACTTATTTTCATACTTCACTATTGATTACCTCGATACCCTAGAATATTGTATTCATATATGAAATAAAATTAATATATACGATTTCAATCAACATTCTACAAAGACTACATAACAATCTACTGCACATGCACAGAGAGGGAGAGAGGGGGAGGGAGAGAGAGAGAGAGAGGGGAAAAGAAAGAGCGAGGGAGGAAGAGACGGATAGAGAGAGAGAGAATAAGAGAGTGGGACCGAAACAGATGAACAGAAACGAAATTTATCGAATACAGAAAAAGAAATGGTGGAGGGGAAAAGGCAGGAGAAAGGGAAATAGTGAGAGAAAGAGAGTGGATGCGAGGAGAGATAGAGAAAATGAAGAGATGAGAAGGAGGAGGAGGAGAGAGAAAGAGAGACAAGGAGGGAAGAGAAAGAAAACAGTCGGAAAGTAAAATGAAGACAGTGCACGTAGTGAAAGATATGGGGGAGAGATAGTGTGTGTGTGTGTGTGCGCGTGTGTGTGTGTGAGAGAGGAGGATGGGTGAGGCAGGGAGAAATAGAGAGAGAGGGGAAAGACAGAAGAACGGGTGAGAGAAAGAGAGAGAGAGATAGAGAGAGAGAGAGAGAATGATGTAGAATTATAGAATTCCTATAGTAACGCGCACTTCAACTACAAAAATGGTCGATGCTATGAATTTCTATCCCTTAATGCTATCCAAGAATTTCGAACCACTCAACATGTTTTTAAGTTAACGTGTGTTTTCCCAAACAAAAAAATACAACTCCCCCCTCCAGAAATCATTCGCGCTGATATGTAGTCCAAATAAGCTATCTCATAATTTCTATCCACTGTTAGCATGTTATTAGCGTAACATGTATTTTCACAAACAAAATTATGTACGTCCCACTCCTCAAATTAAGTTCAGCGGCACCAATACTGATATTGCCAAAATCAATGTCCCAAACCAAACTCCAGTACTTCTATTGCCCTTGTTTAGAGTTAAATTTGTTTGCACCCACAATGGTTGGACTTGCATTTTGTCTTTCAATCTCAGCATGTCATCTTAAAGACAACCATTGTCATACTGGCTGTTTGTCCACATAGTTGGGGCATGGCCTGGGGCACTCGTATTTAAAAAGGTTCTTTTTCTGTGGAAAAATAATTACGAACACCCAAACTTTTTACCCAGCTTAGTGTATTGCTATGAAGGGGTGGGCGTGGGAAATGATTTTCCCATTTTAGTTACTGAATTATTTTTTCCGCATGGGAATCCATCTGGCTCTCTTGTGTTTCTGAAAAGGAGAGGTTCGCAGTGTCGTTTTCCGATACATGTCCGACAAGGATACTGTTTTGAAATGTGCTTTATTTAGGGAAATATAATCATTTTATGATAAAAATGTTATTGATGATGATGACGATGATGGTGATGACGGTGATGATGATGACGACGGCGCTGATGACGGTGAGTTTGATGATGATAGTGATGATGATGTTGATGATGATGGAGATGATGATGGTGATGACGATAATGAGGATGATGATGATGACGGTAATGATGATGATGATGATAATGATCATGGCCACATATATAAAAGTATCCGAATCAGCAGGGGCCCAAGGCTCTCTAAATGTCTCAAAACTCAACATTCTTGGTGAGGTGTACGATGATTAATTTTAATTCGATTAGTCTCCCTGTGAGCATTAGAATTATTAGTTGGCCTACTTTGAAAACAATTTCGGTCGGGATAATGCGATGACCAAAATGATGTTTAAAATTACTCATTAATTCGGTTAGGCTGAATGTAACCCTGTCGGACATTTAACCTACTAAACCAAGTTTATTTCGTTTTTGGCGAAGGTTTATAATTTTCAAGGTTCACAATTTCGAAGGTTCGTTGATTACGAAGGTTTATTAATCCGAAGGTTCTTTAATCAGAAAGATATCTTCATTCCGACAGTTCATAATTCCGAAGGTTTGTCTCTCCGAATGTTCGTCATTTCAAAGGCTGACAATGATAATTCGAAAGATGAAATAGGGTTCTTACTTCCGAAAAGAAGAGAGAATTTGTCATTTTCACAACTGCAATTTATTTCTCGTTCAGAGTAGTGAACCCTATTTCATTCTGAGAATTGGAATAAACTAACCTTTGAAAGTACCAACCTGGGAGAAAACGATGCCATCCATTATTCTACCAAAGCGAGAGCATTAAAGTGTGACGCTTTATTGGTAGGTGTTTATAACCATGGCAGGCATTGTGATGAAGCTCGATATCAAATTGTCTGATTGTGCGTAACTGTCGTTTTTTTCTTTTTCTTGTATCATACCTCAATTTAATCAGCTTGTTTCTATCGTAACGTGCATTTTTGTCGATGCTATTAATATATGATGATATGGCTATCCATTAGGATCCGAAGCAACCAAAACTGTTACAGCTCTGTCGAAAGATCAAATATCTAGATAACAGGATATCAGCATCTTGACAGGCCTCTATATTTTTCTACATCATGCCTCGTGAGCATTATAATCGTTTGTTTGTTTACTTTGAAAACAATTTCGGTCGGGATAATACGATGACCAAAATGATGTTTAAAATTACTTATTAATTCGGTTAGGCTGAATGTAACCTTGTCGGACGATTTACCTACTAAACGTTTATTTCTTTTTTTGTCGGAGGTTTCATAATTCTGAAGATTCATAATTTCGAAGGTTTTTTTTATCCGAAGGTTCTTTAATCAGAAAGATTTCTTAATTCCGACAGTTCATAATTCCGAAAGTTCGTCTCTCCGAATGTTCGTCATTTCCAAGGTTCATAATCATAATTCTGAACATTAAATAGGGTTCTTACTTCCGAAAAGAAGAGAGAATTTTTCATTTTCACAATTGCAAACCTGGTTTAGAGTAATTAACCCTATTTCATTCTCATAATTGGAATAAACTCACTTTTGAAACTACCGACCTTTGGGAGAAAACGATGAAAACGATTCTAACAAAGCGGGGGCATTAAAGTGTGACGCATTGTTGGTATGTGCTTAACCAGGGCAGGTATTAATATGATGAGGCTCGATATCTAATTGTCTGATTGTGCATAACTGTCGTTTTTTCTTCTTCTTCTTGTATCATACCTATCAATTTATAATCAGCTTGTTTCTATCGGAACGTGCATTTTAACAAGAAAATTGGTCGATGCTATAAATATCTATCCCTTAATGCTTTCCCATGATTTCGATACACTCATCCTGTTTCTAAGGTAACGTGTGTTTTCCCAAACAAACAAATACAACCTCATCAGTAGCACTGATGGGTATTACAAAGAAGCTCATAATTTTCTATACACATATAATATGTTATTAGAGTAAAATTTATTTTCACGAGCAAAATTATGTACGTCCCAATCCTCAAAACAAGTTCATTGGCGCTTATACCTATTTAACAGAGCTTTCCCCTAAATTCGATCCAAAATGTAACGTGCGTTTTCTTAAACAAAAGCAAAAACAAATAAACAAACAAATATTATCGGGGCTAGTAGCTATCTCAAGGAGCTATCCCCTAATTCGATCTAAAAGTATAATGTTAATGAGACAACGTGTGTTTTCTCAAACAAAAGCAAAACAAGCGACCAAAGAAACAACAATTATCGGCGTTAATAGCTATCCCATAATTTCTGTTCACGACACAAAAAGTTGCTAAGGTAACTAAAACCAAACAATCATCACTTGTAATAGCTACATCCCTTGCAGAGCTGTCCCAAAATGTATCCCATAATTTCAATCCACCAATCGGCATCGTAATTTTGATCTACCAGTTGGCAGTATTTCCTTCTCTGTTCAGTTCATTTCGATCGCGTTCGCATACGAGCTTACCGCCTTCAGTGGAGGAAAACGCTTTATTTACCATTTACAGTTGATCGAAAGTCAAGAGTAGATATCAAGTTGTCATATTTTTCCTCCGATTTCAATTAATTTCCGTTTATCGACCGCTATAGCCTCCGGTTTGAATCTTACGGTTAGTATTTCCCGCCTTTCTGTAATCAAGAGATTTATCTCCTCGATGCCATATTTGTTCCTTTTTTATCCGCGAAAGACGTCAGGTTATCTTCGTGCTGTTTGATCATTTTGGAAGCCCTTGGAGATTGATCTGTAAAATGGTAAGTATTTTAGATTTTTGTCTCAATCGTAGTGAAATGGCCACCATGAGTCTGATTTGATATCATTGACATTTTACTTGTTGTCTGTTTCAATTTAAGCATATACATGATACAATTCGAAATAATACGAGCATTTCGTTCATTAAAATTACATCAGTTGCTTCGATGAATTTGAATGAACCTTGCATGGCACATGTGCAAGACGGAATGAATTACCTAGGGGGCAAACCCCAATATTTGTGTTTTTGAGACAAGGGATGTTGTAAAATTTGTTTGGACTACCTTGCTGCTGGAAAAATATGCGCAATTTTTCAAATTGGCCGCCATGTATAACTATGGTTGAACTATTTTCGACATAACGTTTTAACGGAAACTCATTTTACTATGTGTGAGGTGTCATATGAAATAAAATTAAGTTTCCTGCAAGATAATATAGCATTTAGTAGGTTCCGGATGAGCAAAAAATGTGAATTTTACAAATTTTCAAAAAAGATGAATTTTCCCAAAATACCTACTTGCCCATATTTAAATAATTATGATGACTACTGACCTGGAACATTCTGGAAAACTTGTATTTCATATTCAAGTTCATTGATTTTGTAACAAAAAAGTTATAGCGCTCGAAAGTTGAAAATTTGATATGAGCTAAAATGGCTTCGTTGCTAAGGGCCGTCTGCTCCTTAGCAACGATAACATAGATGAAAAGTATAATATATTGCGAGTAGATGCTATCATCAAGCAGATGATTATTTTGATATGAAGTATGATGTAAGATGATGCAGTTTCTTTTTATTTTAAATGATATATCTCTTTAAAGGTACTATGTCCCATTTGCAGGCCCCCAAAAAGAGAAAAGTTTAAATTCCAACGGCATTTGAAAGACAATACTAATTTAGAATTTCCCTAAAAATGGGGGCTTGAAAATGTCTTTAAGTGGGAAAATAACGACTATTAGTTGTCGAATCGACTTAGTGCTATAGAGCCAATAAGTAATAGTCTGATTTCAGACCATTGTACCGAATGGTCGTACGTTTTGTGCTGCGCAAAGATTCAATCAGTTTAATTTTGGCCATTACAAGAAGTGGGTTATTGATGTAGACAAATGCTCATGTACCCTTTACAGCTCATTTTATGTATGTTATTACCAAAGAGAAAAAGCCAGTCAGTCACTCAATAGTGTCTGACAGTGAAGTCTAGCAAGTAAACGGGTTTCCTTGCATAATTTGAATATTAGGACACTGCTAACGTTTAAATTTCACAGATAGGACATACATGACATATTCATAATTCCTGCAAAGTTCTACAGAATTTGATGTTGGCTGCAAAAGGGACATAATATCTTTAAATCCCATTGCTATGGTGATAATATCCATAGAAACCGATAAATTTGTTCTCTCAAACTAAATCAGGCTATCGGTCAAATAATAAATAAAATAACCTGATTCCAAGTGACAGACATGATTTGCAGTCTGAAACTTGTGCGTAGTGTATACTTACCCCTCCTTCCTTTGAAATGCCCCACCCCCATTAAAATCAAGATACATTTGGGAATGGGGGCAATATGCTGTGTAGGGCATGATATGGGTTCAAAGATGATGAAGGCTATCGGTTGAGTGATACATAAATAAGATCTGGATCAAGGTGATAGTCATGAATTTTAGTCTGAAACATGAAGATAATGGATGGTGGAGTTCAGAATTTGTACCCTCTCCCCTTATGTGACCACCCCCTCATCCCTTCTCTATCTCTCCTAGAACAACACTTTGTGCAAAGCAATATTCATAGAGTACATTCATTGCAATCCAAAAGTAGTCTTTTTCCCCACGGAATCTTCTTAATTAAAATGTAATTGTCAAAATCTCTACCTCGAAAATGGGCGTAAATTATTTGTTTTGTATAATACAATATTGAACCAGCCATATGTAAGGTGATACAAGACCTTGATTAAAATGATAGACTTGGTATCACTCTATAAAAACTAGATACTTGAAGGTTAGAACCAGAACTTCACCCGCCTCCCGCACCCATAGCCGTAAAATGAAGGGGGCTGGGGGTCCAGCTCCCCTGATTGTTTTGAACGTATCGATATTTGGGCAATCGTCACCTCATATTCAGGCAGCAAGTGGCCAGAATAATGTCAAATCCGAGTATGCGGCTAAGTGCTTGAATACACCTTGTCTGACGTATTTTTTAATGGCGAAATAACATTATTACCATAACATCAAAAACTTTGAATTACATCATAATGGGGGAAAGGAGTGTTGTCAAATTATCTGATTTTTTTAAAAAGAGAACATACACGCCAATGCCCTACCCTGCTCGTGTCTCTCGGAGTCCCTCCACTTTCCCTAGACAAACTTTGACCCAAATTAAAATGTACAAGGTATTGCTTTCTGCAAGAAACCTATGTACATCATCAGTGAAAATACAGTAACATGAACGAGTCCAGTACAGTGTCTTTATCAAGAGTTGTGATTAATACAGTTTAATCGAAAGTCCTCCAATTAATCGCGAACCTACATATTAATATATCTTTGTTACACAGCGGCATCTCTATGGCGGGCAAGCCAAGGGACACGTGAATTTTTAGAGAGCACAAAAAGGGGCGCAAAAATGTAAAAGATAAAAACGTGAGCGGCGAAAAGGAAGAAAACTATTGATCCTTATGAATATATGCGCCCCAATACGCAAGGTAAAATTCATTAGAAGGAGAATTTTTTCTAAAGCTCGGTCGCGACTCGCATAATTATGTTGCACAGGATCTCGTAATTTGTGCCCCAATAAAGATATAGTTTATGGGGAGGGGGGTAGCCTTTTCAAATGGTTCCAAATTTGACATCAAAATAATTGAATTTCTGAAATGCGATTCAACTTAAAAAAAAAAAAAAATCGTTTATTCGGGTTACCTTGCTAAATCCCTCCACTGTATTTCCCCCACAGTATTCGTTAATTGTGTTCACCACTTAGTGAGGAATGAATAGAAAACCACCTATCAATGTTCAAATGCGAAACTCTACTACTACTCGATCGCTGCGCTCACTTGCAAATTTCTAAGTCGGTCACCTTGCTCCCTCGTTTGCACAATTAATCACGTAGATGAATTTGGATGGTTTTTGTGTCCATGGTGGATAAATTTGCACTTTGATGCGTTGAAAGGTAGCTGCCATCGTCTTGACCATTCCATCAGAGCATCAATATCATGTTGCAATTTGTTGACATCTGCAGCACCCTTTACCGAAAATTTTGGTGTCATCGGCAAACAGCGCAACACTAGATTTTACTGCTAGAGGAAGGTCGTTGATGTAGATGAGGAACAATATCTGGCCGAGCACAGACCCTTGCGGAATGCCTTTGTTACATTTGTCCATGATTAGTGGGCTCCATCTACTCTAACTCTTTGAGTTCTACCTGTCAGTAGGGCTTTGTTCCACGTGGAGAATTTTCCTATAATTCCATATGCTTCAATCTTTGCAATCAGCCTCATGTGAGGACACTGTCAAAAGCGTTCAAATAATCTAGATAAATGCAGTCAAATGGTATTGAAAGGTCTTCAATTTGTGACCATGTCTCTAAAACTTCCAATAATTGTGAAGCACATGATCTTCCACTTCTGAATCCATGTTGTCTGGCAGAAAAAAACTTAGGCCTATTCTTGTTTTATGTGCTCTGCTATCGTATCTCTCTCAAACTTTTCCATGACTTTGCAAGTTACAAATGTTAAACTCACTGGTCTGTAGTTACCACTGTCATCCTTACGTCCTGTTTTGTGCAATGGGGCAACATTGGCCTTTTCCATGCTTTTGGTACTTGTCCCTCATTCATGGATTTCTTGAACATCAGATAGAGTGGGATACATATCACATCTGCAGTCTCTTTCAGTACTTTTGAGTTTATCTCATCTGGACCAGGGGATTTGTCAGGCTTCAGTGTCTTGAGGTGTTTCAGAATGGTATCCTCAGATAATTCTAGCTCCTCCAGGCTTTCTCCCACCTCTGCTGGCACTGGCTTGTATCCTCCGTTGTGAATACACTAATAAAGAAGTCATTTAGTGTTTATGCTTGTTCCTCTGGATTATAAGCAAGGGATCCATCTTGTTTTAGTAGAGCAGGAATTCGTGAGTGACTTACTGTTCCTTTTTTCACATAACTCCCAAAATTTTGGATTTTCCTTGATATCTCTTGCAATCTGTCTTTCAAAATCTTGTTTTGACTTTTTCACCTCCTCTGTGGCTGCATTTCGTGCCTTTTTGTACATCATCCAGTTGTCCGCAGTACTGTTATTTTGGAACTTGTT